>CM073572.1:146776220-147376220 GCA_037074715.1 Magnolia kwangsiensis
AATTTCTGACAAACATCATGGTGGGCCCCACCTAGCCCTGTCCCAGGCAATCCGTGTGCCCATTTGTATATGGGTTTCAATTGGTAATATGGTGTCACATGTCACTGTACCATATGGGGTAGTTTTATACCCAGTATCTTACCTAATTATCTGAGCCACTTATGCCTTAGATTGTCTGCTACATACGCCATCATTTTTATTTTTTTTTAAAAGAAGGAAAATTTTGCATGAAGATGAACGTTATAGTAACTTATAATCGAATCCAAGAGTCAGAGGTTAGAAATAAAAGGTAAAAGCATCGATACAGTTGTAATTAATGAGTACAAGAACCGCTGCCATCTTCATCAAAGACGCAATCTGAAGGTTTAAACCCGCTCCCATCCAGTAGTACTGTGATATGTAGAAGCCTATCCTATCAAAGCCCACTCTATGTAATGACGTGGATTCCGAAGGGTAAAGTAACACAATTCATTAATTAGACAACAGTAACTACTAGGATATTTAAATTCTACAGTGTAACATTGACCTTATCCTTAGCTAGATTTTTTCGAGAATAAAAAACAACTTAATCATTATCTAATGAATTTCAAATTTCACTAATTAACAACCGAAATCTTTGATTTTAAAACCATAATTTATACATAAATAATGATTGGATGATCATTATAATATTCATGTCAACACAAACCTTAGATTCCTCTCTAAAGTTAAAAGCCTAAACTCAAAAGAAAGTGAAGAAATCCATGGGATGAGGATGAGTCCAAAGAAGGTGACAAGATGAAAGAGTCATCTCAATAAACATTGCATGAAGACTTGCCAATCACGCCTGCCCAACCAGCGAGACCTTTCATGGATGTTCCAAATATAGAAAATCATAGCTATTTAATAATGGGGGCATGGATTGTTTGACTGCCTGCAAGAAGTCAGGAAGTTAGCTGGGGCTCGGGGTGATGGTGGTGAGAAATTCATTCTGTTCATTTGTTTCACCGAATGTGTTATGACACGGGTTAAAAAATAAGATAGACCCAAAACTCAAGTAGCCATGGGAATCCGTGAGGATTGAATGTCCAGTGTGGAAACATTTGTGCAGCCACAAAAGTTTTGCACGGGCTAATATTGTTGTAAAATATTGATTTTAATAAAAATATTTTAATAATAAAATATATGAAAAGTTATTTTTTGAAAATATATTTTGAGGCTCTGGGAATAGTCTCACATGGAAAAGAGAAGAGAAAGAAAAATGGTTTAAATGATAATAGTGGAGTACTATAATGTTTGCTTACCTAGTCCGTGGACCATGGGACTTGCGTGTTCCAGTGCACGTGCACGCTCTCGGACTCGGGCACGGGCTCGGTGCGAGGGCGTGGGCATGGGCATGGGCTTTGGGAATAGTCCCACATGGGAAAGAGAAGAGAAAGAAAAATGGTTTAAATGATAATAGTGGAGTACTATAATATTTGCTTACCTAGTCCGTGGACCATGGGACTTGCTTGTTCCAGTGCGACCGCGCACGCGCACGCACTCGGGCTCGGGCTCGGTCTCGGTCTCGGGCACGGGCTCGGTGCGAGGGCGTGAGCATAGGCATGTGAGGCAGTGTGGCTGTAGAGGCACTGGTGGCGCACTTTGCACTTCGCACGTGCGCATCGTGAATCTGTAACAGTTGTGCAATAAGTGCACACGCTCGCGTTCGGGCTCGGTCTCGGTCACGGTCACGGTCACGGTCTCGGGCACGGGCTCGGTACGAGGGCGTAGGCATGGGCATGGGCATGTGAGGCAGTGTGGCTGTAGAGGCGCTAGTGGCGCACTTTGCACTTCGCACGTGCGCATCGTGAATCTGTAACAGCTGTGCAATAAGTGCAGGGTCCAGTTGAAACTGCTGCATGGCTAGCCCCAACAGCTATAAAACGGCTAGCTGCTGTCTCACAACAGTCAGCATGCAGCAGCTTAATGGCCCATGCACAACAGTCAGAAAACGTCCATAAAACGGCTAGTTTTCTCAACAGTCAGAAAACGGTCATGGGATTTATTTCCCTGGACCATAACCCTCAGCCACCATAGCCTATAAAAGGAGGGCCTGAATGGGTTTCCAAACCATCTCAATTGACTCTAGCAACTCCATACGAATTCTAGAAAAACAGCCTCTCTCCACTCATATATTCTAGTGTTATCCAGCAACATAGAAAGGTGTCAACCTTAGCTTGAAGAACAGACCAGCGGTGTGGTATAGGATGGTTCAACCGAACCAGTGGCTAAAGATTAGAACTTAATTGAGTAGAAGTCTAAACCACTTTTATATTTTTCTTCTTTTCTTCTTTTGAGATTTTTCCTTTATATTGTAATACTGCAAGAAATAGTGAAATTGAGTTCCATTTGGGGGGCCTTCGTGTTTGCTGAACGCAGACCCACACCAGGCTCGTCGTATCCTAGAAGCAATTTGCCTGTAACCTATCAGCATATTCAATTTACTTGAGTAGGGGCAAATAACGCTTTAAGGACAGCGTTTTCAGACGTGCTTCAGCCTGTCCAGATTTCAGATTATTTTATAATTTTCGGTTTCCACATTATACAGAAATTCATTCAATCTGTATATAGGAATAACAAGCTTAAAGCGTTATTTCCTAAAATGGAAGCCGATAACATTTCATCTATTAAGTTGATGAATCAGGACTTGATACGTCTTGATCGGTTCGATGGAACTAATTTTATAAGATGGCAAGACAAGCTGAAATTTCTCCTGACGGCGCTGAAGATCTACTACATACTAGATCCAAATCTGCAAGCATTGCCTGAAGCAACCGACAAAGACACACCTGAGCAGGTGGCTGCCCGCGCTAAAAGAACCGAAGACGAACTCTTATGTCGTGGACACATTCTGAATGCTCTCTCCGACTGCCTGTACGATCTGTACCAACAGACATCATCAGTAAGGAGATCTGGGCCGCACTGGAGTTCAAGTACAAAGCTGAAGAAGAAGGGACCAACAAATTTCTCATCGTCAGGTATTTTGACTTCAGCATGGTAGATAATAAACCGCTACTACCTCAAATTCAAGAGCTGCAGCTAATAGTAAACAAAATCAAAGCGATAAAGATCGATCTTCCTGAATCATTCCAAGTCGGGGCTATAATCGTTAAATTGCCACCGATGTGGAAAGACTATAGAAAGAAGTTGCTGTATAAAACCTAGGACTACACACTGGAACAAATCCAGAAACACCTCAAGATAGAGGAAGAATCCCGTAACTGTGATAAGAAAAATGATAACGGGAATGCATCGTCCAAGGTACATGCAGTAGAGAACAACAATAACAAGAATCCCGAGAAGGACGATTCTCTTAAACCCAATAAAAGGAAATTCAAGAAAAATGCCTAAAAGAAGAACGGAAAGTTCAAAGGCCCATGCCATGTCTATGGAAAAATCGGGCACTATGCTCGAGTGTGCCGATATCGCAAATCTAAAAAAGAGGCAAGTGCAGTAGAAGAAGGCGATATCGTGGCTATGATCACTGAGGTGAATACCATCCAAGGTAAAGTTCCAGGCTGGTGGTATGATACTGCCGCTACAGTACATGTGTGCTACGACAAATCAGCCTTCAAAACCTATGAGGAATTGACCAATGGTCAAGAAGTCTAAATGGGTAATGAAGTCCGATCGAAGGTCGTGGGCAAAGGATTTGTCGAACTGATATTCACCTCTGGGAAGAAAGTGATTCTAACTAATGTAATGCACGTCCCAGACATGAGGAGAAACTTAGTTTCTGGGGATCTTCTGGAAAAATCAGGAATAAAGGTGGTATACGAGTCAGGAAAACTGATTCTATCAAGGAATGAGAATTTTGTCGGAAAGGGATATTCTTGTAACGGAATGGTTAAGTTTTCTCTAAATGAAAGTAGCACTTCTGCGTATATGGTTGAATCTGCTGGACTGTGGCATGATAGACTAGCCCATATAGGGTATAGTACCTTGAAGTTCATGGTTAAGAATGGTTTAATCTCATACACAGATAATGAAACCGATAAATGTGAAGTGTGCATACGATCTAAAATGACGAAAAAACCTTTTCCAAGTGTTGAAAGATTGTCTCAAATTTTGGATCTTGTCCACAGTGATATCTGTGAGTTAAACAGCATTCTTACTCGTGGAGGTAAAAGGTAGTTCATAACTTTTATAGATGATTGCTCTAGATATATGTATGCTTATCTATTAAAGAGCAAAGATGAAGCATTGAACATGTTTAAGATATATAAAGCAGAAGTAGAGAATCAACTAAGTAAGAAGATAAAAATTCTCCGTAGCGATAGAGGAGGAGAATACTTCTCGAATGAGTTCGATAACTTCTGTGAAGAACATGGACTGGTACATCAATGTACAGCTCCATACACACCTCAACAAAATGAAATAGCTGAAAGGAAGAATAGAACATTAGTAGAAATGGTCAACTCAATGCTAATAAGAGCAAAATTGCTACTAAATCTGTGGGCTGAGGCACTACTTGCACCATGCCATTTAATAAACAGACTTTCATCTGAAAAATATAAAGTATATCCATATGAAACATGGAGAGGTAGAAAACCTAACCTAAGATATCTTAAAGTATGGGGGTGTCTTACATACTGCAGAACCCCTGACCCAAAAAGAACCAAGTTAGGACCAAGAGCTATTAAGTGCACCTTCGTAGGGTATGCACAAAATAGTAAAGCTTATAGACTTCTAGACATGGAGTCTAATACAATTTTAGAATCAAAAGACGTTAAATTCTTTGAGAACTCACTATCCTTAGAGTCAAAGGATAATGAAATCCAAACTCCTAATAGAGAATCAGATAGCACAGCTCCACATATAGTGGAAGCTCCTATTGAACCCCGTAGGAGTCAAAGAACAAGAATAGAGAAGAGTCTTGGAGATGACTACATAGACTCACAACACATCATTTTTCATCTGGTAGAAGCAGATAGAGAAAATGTTATAAGACAAATACCTATAGTAATGACTATAGAAGATGATCCTAAAACATATAAGGAAGCTGTATCCTCTAGAGACTCAGTTTTTGGAAAGAAGCTATAAATGATGAAATGGAATCCATACTATCAAATCAAACATGGGAACTAGTAAACTTACCTCCAAGTTCTAGACCTATAGGTTGTAAGTGGGTATTTAGAAAAAAATATCACACTAATGGGACTATCCAAACCTTTAAAGCTCGACTAGTAGCTAAGGGTTTTAGACAAAAAGAAGGGATAGACTACTTTGATACATACTCACTTATAGCTAGAATAACATCCATTAGGATATTATTTGTGCTAGCTTCCATACATCATCTTCACATCCACCAAATGGATGTAAAGACCGCATTCCTGAATGGTGACCTCAATGAGGAGGTATACATGGAACAACCTGAAGGTTTCATTCTACCAGGAAATGAAAACAAAGTATGTAGATTAGTCAAATCATTATATGGATTAAAACAAGCACCAAAACAGTAGCATGAGAAGTTTGATTCCAAAATACTATCTCATGGTTTTATGCATAATGTAGCTGAGAAATGCATATATTCTAAAATAGATGGTAATTATATTGTTATTATCTGTCTGTATGTTGATGACATGTTAATAATAAGTAATAAAATGGAAGGTGTGACTGAAATAAAGAGGTTTCTTTCTTCAGTATTTAAAATGAAGGATCTTGGACAAGTTGATACCATCCCAGGTATCAAAGTTAAAAAACATTGTGGGGGTTATGCTTTGTGTCAATCTCATTATATTGAGAAGATACTAAATAAGTTTAACCGTCTAAATATAAAAGAAGCAAAAACTCCATTTGATCCAAGTATCAAACAAAAAGAAAATACTGGAAGAACAGTTGCACAATTAGAATATGCGAGTGCTATAGGAAGTCTTATGTATGCTATACAATGCACTAGGCCTGATATCGCATATGCTGTGAGTAAACTTAGTAAGTTTAATAGTAACCCCAGTAATGAACACTGGAATGCAATCAGTAGAGTCCTTGGTTACTTAAAAGCAACCAAAGACTTAGGACTATTTTATTCAGAGTTTCCTGCCGTATTGGAAGGATATACCGATGCGAGTTGGATATCGAGTGCAGGAGACAACAAGTCTACTAAAGGGTGGGTATTCACCTTAGGAGGTGCTGCTGTATCTTGGGGATCCAAGAAACAGACTTGCATAACGCACTCGACTATGGAGTCTGAATTTATAGCCCTATCTGCAACAGGCAAAGAGGCTGAGTGGCTAAGGGATCTTCTATTAAAAATTTCTTTTTGTGTAAAGCCTATATCAGCTGTATCACTACATTGTGATAGTGAAGCCACATTAGCTAGAGCCTATAGCGTCACTTATAATGGTAAGTCTAGACATATTAGTCTTCGACATGATTATATCAGACAATTGATTCAAGATGGAATCATTGTTATTTCCTATGTGAAATCAAGCAATAACCTGGCAGATCCTTTCAGTAAACCTCTACCAAGAGAGGTAGTAAAGGCTACATCTAGAGGGATGGGGTTGAAATTCTTCAACCAAAGTTCCACTAGTAATGGTAATCCAACCTAAAATTAGAAAATCTTTAATCTTGGGTTTAATGGGTAAGAACAAGTCACTGATAAGTGGAAAGTTTTCAGCATTAAATTATATAACCTCATCCATAATAGATAAGTGCTGAGCGTTACGAAAGAGGGTTGAATCTTAGAATTCTTAATGAATTCCAGTCTTTAGGACAAGTGTCTTATAGTAACGGAGACACTGGAAGGATTTCACCTATATGAACGTAGAGATGGTGCCGTCTCTCATGAGAGTTAAGAGTTTTCTCTCGGGATCGTTCACGAATTAGGATAAACACATGGCCATTAATTGTGCTGAGCAAGATTGTGGGAACTCTAACAACATATAGCGAATATGTGTGTGGTTTCTCCAACTCTATTATCTAGGAATAACTGGTTCAAAGCTGCGGCTACCAGTCATTTCGATAGAGTTTTGAGATACTTACACTAAGGGAAGATTAAAATCGAAAGATATCTTTCTTTATGCATATAAGCTAATAATTCTGGCAGTATGTTTAACCAAGAAAATATTTTTATAAAAAATCAGGTGGGGGATTGTTGTAAATTATTGATTTTAATAAAAATATTTTAATAATAAAATATATGAAAAGTTATTTTTTGAAAAAACTTTTTGGGGCTTTGGGAATAGTCCCACATGGGAAAGAGAAGAAAAAGAAAAATGGTTTAAATGATAATAGTAGAGTACTATAATATTTGCTTACCTAGTCCGTGGACCATGGGACTTGCGTGTTCCAGTGCGAAGCACTGGAACACCGCGCACGCCCACGCGCACGTGCACGCGCATGCGCTCGCACTCGGGCTCGGGCTCGCGCTCGGGCTCGGGCTCGGGCTCGGTCTCGGTCTCGGTCTCGGTCACGGTCACGGTCTCTGTCTCGGGCACGGGCTCGGTGCGAGGGCGTGGGCATGAGCATGGGCATGGGCATGTGAGGCAGTGTGGCTATAAAGGCGCTAGTGGCGCACTTTGCACTTCGCACGTGCGCATCGTGTCATAGAGGGTCACTCCCTTCGCGAACCGGAGCGAGACGTGTGCGACTAGTGGCTAAAGCAGATGGTTGGTTGGACGAAAATCTAAAGGACTGAATGAGAGTCCCTTGGAATATATAGAGGGTTGAAAAAGAGCTGTTGCAGAAAATCTGTAACAGTTGTGCAATAAGTGCAGGGTCCAGCTGAAACTACTGCATGGCTAGCCCCAACAGCTATAAAACGGCTAGCTGCTATCTCACAACAATCAGCATGCAGCAGCTTAATGGCCCATGCACAACAGTCAGAAAATGGCCATAAAACGGCTAGTTTTCTCAACAGCCAGAAAACGGTCATGGGATTTATTTCCCTGGACCATAACCGCCAGCCACCATAGCCTATAAAAGGAGGGCCTGGATGGGTTTTCAAACCATCTCAACTCACTCCAGCAACTCCATACGAATTCTAAAAAAACAGCCTCTCTCCACTCATATATTCTAGTGTTATCCAGCAACATAGCAAGGTGTCAACCTTAGCTTGAAGAACAGACCAGCGATGTGGTCTAGGATGGTTCAACCGAACCAGTGGCTGAAGATTAGAACTTAATTGAGCAGAAGTCTAAACCACTTTTCTATTTTTCTTCTTTTCTTCTTTTGAGATTTTTTCTTTATATTGTAATACTGCCAGAAATAGTGAAATTGAGTTCCATTTGGTGGGCCTTCGTATTTGCTGAACGCAGACCCACACCAGGCTCGTCGTATCCTAGAAGCAATTTGCCTGTAACCTATCAGCATACTCAATTTACTTAAGTAAGGGCAAATAACGCTTTAAGGACAATGTTTTCAGACGTGCTTCAGCCTGTCCAGATTTCAGATTATTTTACAATTTTCAGTTTCCACATTATACAGAAATTCATTCAATCTGTATATAGGAACAACAAATATATATAAAAATAATCAACCCATAAGCAAACGTACACACACATAGTATGTACGTACAACTTTAAACATTACAAGCCCAACTATATATATATATATATATATATATATATATATATAATAATGGTCTCCTGCGAACCATCCCGCAGGTAGTTTGGTGCAGTCCAATTTCCACCGCTAGAGACCCTCGTGTGGGTGCGGATTGGCTAGCTGCTACTTTATCCGTGGCCCCACTATAATATATGTTTTGTATCCACGCCATCCACCGATATGGAGAGATCATTTTAGGGTGAAATCCAAAAGAATGAGTGACATCCAAAGCTCCAGTGGACCCCACTACAGAAAATAGTGGGGGAGAGACGCCACCGTTAAAAACTTCTAAATGCCATAAAAAGTTTTCAATCAAGCTTATATTTATATTTTTCCTTCTTTAAATATGGATGAACGGAGTAGATGAAACACATACATCATGGTGGGGCCCATAGAGCACTGACCACCAACCACGCCGATCGGTACGGGAAATTAGATTGCCTACTGAGTTACAGTTACTAAGCATGCTCTTATAGTATGTCAGCAAACAAAGTTGGGACAGGTTGAATGTATGTTGTCTATCTACACCGTCCATCCATTTTTCCATCTAATTTAAGTGGTTGAGCCCAAAATTGATGCATATCCAAAGATCAAGTGGATCATACCACTAGAAACAGTGGGGATAATGATTTCCATCGTTGAAACCTTTCTAGGCCCCACAATGATGTTTATTTTTTATCCAACCTGTTCATAAGATCATACAGACATGGATGAAGGAAAAAAACAAATATAAGCTTGATCCAAAACTCCCATGGCCCTCCAAGTATTTTTCAACAGTAGACATTTAATTCAACTGTTTCCTATGGTGTGGTCCATTTGAACATTGGATATATGTCATTTTTTGGTTCAATTACTAAAATTGTCTGTTAAAATGTATGAATGGAGTGGATAAAATAAATAAATCATCATAGAAGACCTCACAGAGTTTACTCAGTACGCCAAGCGTAGTGAGTTACTCGCCACGCAATTGCTTCCTAGCACCGGATCGACCTCACTCTACATAAATGACATCACCAAGTTCTGTGGACCCCACTATGATGTATGTCTTGTATCTACAAGTCCATCCATTTAGAGATATTATTTTAAGCCATGAGCTAGAGAATGAGGCAAATCCAAAGCTTTACTGGACCCCACCACAAAAAAATAACAGAAAGATTAATGCCCACCGTTGAAACCTTTCTAAGGCCCACCATGGTTTTATTTCAAATTGCAACCTGCTCAAAAGTTATCTAAGTCATTAAAGAAGAGAAAATATAACTACAGGCTTGATCAAAAACTTTTTGTGGCCTTTAGAAGTTTTTATCGGTGGCATCACTCTCCCCACTATTTTCTGTAGTGGGGTCCATTAGAACTTTGGATGTGACTCATCCTTTGAATTTCACCCAAAAATGATATCTTCAGATGGATGGACGATGTGGATACAAAACATATATCATGGCAGGCCACAAATTCAATAGCAGCCTCGCTAGTCAATCTGTGCCCACACAAGGGTCTCTCACGGTATGAGTTGGCCCGCACCAAGGTACCATGCGGGGTCGTCATTACTATATATATATATATATATATATATATATATATATATATATATATATATAAGGTGTGCTCGACCTCACGAGTCCGTCCCATGTACACCCCATGCATTCTCACATGATGTGCACTGGAATGGCTGGCTTGGTCAAAGTACCCTTGACCGAACCAAAATGAAAATGGAAGAAATGAAATTCTTCCCGCTATTTAGGATTTCAAAATGTCATTCTTTGGGTTCCAAAGTGGCCCACCCTGGCCACTTTATGAGCCATCTGAGTTGTTCAATTTCTTCGTGTGACCTACCTTAACAAAATCGTATAGGCTTTTGAGCTCTTGTAAATAGACAAAAAATATGGGTTACAGCCGTTCAACACACCACACGTGGAAGGCATCCATGAGGTGGGACCAATCTGGGATCGGTTGGATGGCTCGTGATCAGTCCGATGAGGCCATCCCATCCCTCCGTTTTCTAGGGAGTGATGTGCTCTCCTTTTTGCCAAAAACGGCCAGGCAGGAACGGTAGGTAGAGAAAGTAAACAGAGACTTTCCTCGCTGGGAAAGAAGAGGAAGGCAGGATCTCGACCATCCCCTGACCCCATGGAGAAAATCTGACTGTTGGGAGCTCTCTGCCTCACGGCTATATATACCTCCCTGTAGCTCTTGGGATTTGCACCAAGAAAGAGGAAAGAGGAGAAAGAGAGTAGAAAGAGAGAGAGCGAGAGTAGGGAGGTGCTGACTGCTTTGGTTTAGCTCAACTCGGCCGGGTTGACGGTTGCCCCACCAAGCTCCGAACTAAGTAAGTCATCTCTCTCTCCATCATCTTTTTCTTTAACTAGTGTCACCAACGTGGGAATGATGACCGGTCTTCTTCAATCCATGAAGGTAAGCCGTGCCAAGCTTTTATAGACTAGTGAGTTGAGTCCGGGACCTAGCCAATCGATGGCCGTGGGTTGGACTATAAGACCGGTCAGGACAGGTCTCTATTTGGACGGAAACAATGGCTGAGTCTGAGCTGAAAGCAAGCCAACCAATGGCTGTATTTCAGGCCCAAACAGAGCTAAAACGGTAGCATTCTAAGGGATGGATTGAAGCCATTTTATGGTTGCATTACAGGCCGAAAAAGGGACCAAGGGACGGCTCAGTTTCAACCCAAAGTCAGGCCGCACAATGGTTGTAGGTCAGGCTGAATCCAAGCCGAGTCATGTACGTATTTTCAAATCGAAACCATGCCAGTCCATGGCTACAATTCGGACCCAGACTATGCCAGAAGACAGACTCGGTTCAGGCCAAAACAAGACCAATTCATGTTTGTGTTTTGGGCTAAAACACAGCCAAAGACATGGCTCTGTTTAGGGCCGGAATCAAGCCGATTGATGGACGAGTTCTAGGCCAAAATTGTGGCAGAAACAGACCCTGTTTAGTGCAGGGTAGCAAAGCTCAGACAAGCCAAACAATGGCCGTATATGGGGCCCAAAATCAGGTTGAGCGAGTGCAACATCGTGAGCTGAAAACAGGCCCAGAAATGGCTCATTGTTAGACCGGGATCATGCCAAATGATGGCTTGATTCTAAGCTTGGATTATAGCCTGAGGCTGGCTCTTAATCGAGCTCTATAACACGCTGAGATGGCTAGCAAGAGGGCCATGGTTTGAACTAGAAATCAGAACCCAGTTCCAACCCTTGTCGTGGCTGTGCAACGAGCCTCACCTGCTGTAACGATGGACCTCACCACAGCAGTTGTGGGTCGCACCATGTTGAGGACAGGTGGGCTGCATTGCTGGTGGGCCACACTCCAGAACGACTGTGTAAGTGCTATGATTTCTAACTCCTATAATTGTCAAATTTTGTAGTACCAAAACCTTCTCTCTTGAAATCTGTCTTGTGTAGCTCTTTTACATCATGAAGACTTTGCATCACTTTAGAACAAAGGTTTTTACTTCAAGCAAGGCAAGATTACATGGTCATGTTTTAGTACAACATTAAGAGAGTGTTCAATATTTAAGATTCATAAATCAAGCTCCTAGTTAAGATATAACGCCCTGAAATTCGGGGGTCGAGCATAACTCAGCTCCCGAGTTTCAAAACATCACTTATGCAACATAAACAATGATGGAGGTATGTTGTCTGTATTAGCGCATAAAATATGAAGTAGATTAAGCCAGATCAGCAGACATAATCCAGGGATTGTGAGAAAATGCAAGCGGAAGACTTAAGTACATATATAATTCAAAAATAATCCCCAAAAGATGTGTGCTCTGCCCAGGGCAATAAATACAACTGTGTATCAAAATACATATATCAAACTGTGCAAAATCAACATATACATATCCCAGAATCCTCGCCAGTCAGGACAAGGCTCACATGAACCCACCTGAGAACTGCATGAATGAGAAAGCCTCCTCGTCCTCGTCGAACTCTGACTCCGCCTCGCAGGCATCATCATCACCTGCAGCTAAGTTAGAGTCTGGTTGGTGTTTAAGCACCGTCTTAGAACGTGGGAGTGAGTGATCAACTTAGTGGAGCTATACAGCAAAAGTTAACATGTTATCAATTCAATCAAGTAGTAATGATAAAGTAGTACAATCAAATATGTCCTAGATACTCTTGTTAATGAGAGAATGAATGAGATAATGATGCATGCCCTCACCACAAACTCCCTCTGTGATCTTCATTTTACGGTTGCGCATGTCAGTGACTTCCTCAGTGCTCTTACACCAACATCGATAGCACATGCAGTGCGATGATATGAGTATGATTACCAGGTTCTTATTAGTCCTTTTCATACAGTAGGGTTGGGAAGCTAAGACAATTCCCTTATACCAATTCCCAAATATTGATTCATTCTAGGGTTGTCAGTCCTAGAAAATCTCATACGATGTTACGGTTCTAGATCACTGTAAAGGGCTCGTCACCAATCAATACAGGTCTAGTTATATCTTAAATACTGCAAAAAGACTCGTTGTCCTTATGCAGTGTCAGGATATACTCGAGGTTACTACACCGGGCTCGTCACCAATCAATGTAGGCCGACAACACGAATATAGTGTCCCATACTACCATAATCGGATCACGAGAGTAAGGTTCTCACTGGTCACTACAGGGAGGCTCATCACCCTAGCGTAGGCCGACAGCTCAACCACGGTGTCCCATACCACCATGTCCGGCTCATGAGTCTTAGGGGATCACGGCACCAAGGTTAACGAAATTTTCACTAGTGAGTTCGGTGTCGTAGATTCAAACAGTAGCGACTAAACATGGTGAACAAACATTGGTCAATCGGATTAGTTGATAATCCCAATTAGGCCAAGCGCACGTTGAGTTGAATGACATGAAATGCATAAGCACTCTGTATGGCCTAACTACTGTCGAACATCCCAAGCACGACTCGGATTCGTTAAACTTATCCTGCGTGGCGAAAATGACCTCAACCACCATTTGAAGAACGGTTACCGATTACCTGGACTATAGTACAGCCTCAATCATGTACAAGCTCAATAACAGTTATTTGATTCATATCCTACATTCATATGAACATTCATGAAATATAACTTGAACTTAAATACAGTATATGGAGGAAATCATACACACAGTTAACATGAATAATCTAGGTTACACAATTCATGGAGAAAATCATACACATAGTTAAGGTGATTGAGATTCATATCTCAACAACCTAAAAAGTCACACTTTACTAATTACTAACTCATTCAAGGATTTAAACAAATACTTAAACTACACTATTCAACATACATTACGTACGTCGACTCCATTACATATTAGGGCAAGTCCTTTCGCCAAGGAGTAGCCACATACATATCAAGCATGTATCAACGACAAATAATCATAGAAATCATAATAATAATTTCCATACGTATACGGGTATTCTAACATATACATGAAATACGCTATTTATAACATAAATTATACATATTCGTAAATCGAAACAGATAGCTCATTTGACATGTGTAATAGCATTCACGTCATGAATAAATTATTATCTAACATTGAAAGCCTTGAAAACCATAACTTAAACATATATAGTCTGCACCTTAAACTAGAAAATGCATATTAGATGTTATTCAGACGATTAGTCTTCGCCAACGGCGGTTAAGGCACAAAATAGGTTAGCTATAACTTCACTACAGCTATTATAAGCTCCAAAATAAGTTAGGGTTTGATTAACATACCCAAGAACGGAATCAGAATCGCAGGAAGAACGATTCAGATATGCAGGATTGTTACGTAGAAGAACTGGGAAGAATTCAACTGAAAAACGACAGGTTCGCTCTTACTTCCTCTCTCTTCTCTCTCTTGAATAGCTAGGGTTTAGAAAATTCGTATGGAATTTGGGAATGAGGGTTTAAGGCCTTTTTATAAGCCTAAAATCGACGGAAACAGCCTTAGGCCCAAGGTATACTTAGGTTATAACCAAATCGGGCTCTTTTTGATCCAACGGAGCACTTCTGGAGGTCCTCTTATCAAATGCGATCGGACTTAAGCTCACTAATATTGGATCTTAAGCAAGTTAAGTTTTCAGTCCGATCAGGTTTCCAGATTGTCCGTGGCGGACTAGTTTCAATTCAACGGTAACCGAAATTTGATCAGGGCCACAGGTACTTTGACATGTATGGGCCACCTTTCCTGATCTAAGATGAATTTGGGTCGAAATCTAATGGTCAGAACGCTTAGAAATAACGCGCAAGTGACACGTCTCATATTATTTAAAATCATAATTAATTTTTTAAAAATCTTCGTTTTCTCACTCTTCACTTCGGACTCAAGGAAATGGTCTCAGGACATCGTTTGGGTTTGATTTTCGAGGTGATAGTCAAGTCCAACTAGGCGGTCATAATGGTCTAAGTTCATCGATATCAGACTTTCGACGTGTGGTTTAGATCCAATACGAAGTTACAAAGTGCTCTCAAGAGCAACTGGCTTTAGAGTTGGATCCTAAATTTCAGGGTAATATAGCATCAATGATTCTATAGGTTTTAGGTTTTATAGATCGTATTAAAAGTGGTTGGTGCTAATTTCACATGTAATCTAGTTTAACGCTAGCTAATACACATTAAATTTCTAAGGGATTTGGTTCTAAATGATTTCTACTAGAGGTAGTACTCGGGTCTAAGTACGGATTTTTCTAAGTTGTTACACAAGACAGTCTTTTTACTTTGAACCTCACTACACCAAAATGGTCAATTTGCGACGTATTTTTGCGACCTTAGTCCGTCGCAAAAATCTCTTGGTTTAATGATGGATTTAAACCGTCAATAACGAAAAAAGTCCGTCGCTAAACTCGTCTTTCTCGATTATTCGTAGTACGTTACGGAATTTAGCGATGGACAAAAATCCGTCACTAAAATCTGATTTACGACAGATTTTTGTCCATCGTAACTAGACGACGGATGAAATTCGCCGCACATTTTGATTTGGCGACGAAAAATGAAAGAGTAAATTCCCGCCTAAAATATTAAATGGCGTGCTTTTCAGTTGATTTTGCGACGGATCATGTCCGTCATAAAAGTACTTCTGCCTTCACATAATTTTTTTTCATTTTTTAAAAAATTATGGTGGAAATTTAAGTTTTTTTGTAGTCAAATAATTGTTTTTTAATAGAATTTCAGTGGTTTAATTGTACATATTTATATCTAAGATTATTTTTTAACAATTGATTGAATGCAAAAAAATTTTTATTTTGTTTTTATATCAAATGAGTGGAATTTTTATTTTTATTTTTTAATTTAAAACTAATATTTAAATGATTTTTAATATCACATGAAAAAGAATATTGAGAAGTTTAAAAAATTTAACAATGTTTGAGAAAAAAAAATTAGATTTTGAAAAAATAAAAATCGTGATTTAAAAAAAATCTATTTTGTGGGAACAAAAAAGAATATTTAATAAAGTTGATAAAGTTGAAAAAAAAAAGCATTTGATTTTGAGAAAAAATAATAAACTGAAAAAGAAAATTAAACATATTTTTGAAAAGTGAAAATTTTCACAATGTTGAAAAATGAAAATATTTTAAAAAAGAAAATGAAAGTTTGAAATTTGAAAATAAAAATAAAAATTGTGAAGTTCAATAAAAATTGACAAGTTCGAATAAAATGCTTTTAAAAAAATGGAGAAGTGAAAAAGAATTGAAAATTTTTAAAATAAAATGATATTAAAAAATTAATACTTTATAAAAAAATAAACATTATGAAACGAAAAATAAATAAGTTGAAAAATTTTGTAATTTTGAAAAATAATTGAAAATGTTCAAGATTTGAAATTTTTTTAAAAAAAGTTATTCATAAAAACATTAAGATTTTGAAAAAATATATATAATTTATTAAAAAATTGAAAAGTTGAAAACAACATGATACTTTCAAAGAAAAAAATCGGCATTTTGGAATTTTTGGGAACAAAAATTGCAAATTGTGAAAATTTAAGATATTTTGAAAATAAAAATTCACAATTTGTATTTTAATTTATTTTTTGAAATATTTTATAATAAAAATGATATTTTGTTAAAAGTTTTCAAAGAAAAATTAAGAGTAAAAAAATATACGTTTTGAAAAAAAAAATGTTATTTTTAAATGGAAATTGAAATTTATCTGTAAAAAAAATATTTTTTAAGAAATTATTAGGCATATCCAATAATTGAACATTTAATCATTTTTGGACAATCGAATTAGTCCAGATTAAAGAGTAAATAACTTCTTATGTTAAAATCAAATTTCACTCAAATTGTTGATTAATTTTGTATTCCCAATATCTTTTTCATATGTGGTTGGTTTGATTGGGGCGAATAACTAGTCAAATTGAAGGTATTGATAGTAAAATAGAGTGAATGGACTGGACATATAAAATAGGCTAAATATTATTGTCAAAATTGTGACCCAACTTATTGACCTCGTGAGAACCTATGAATTGATGTTAATAAGTTTTGTGGGCCCCATCATGATGTGTGTCGAACATCAATACCGTGCATTTAATGTGTCCCCTATAGGTTATGAGATATCTCAAAAATCATCCACAAATGAAACTCAGGTGGGACATACCATCTAAAACCATGTCAAGACATCTTAAAAAATATAAAAGCACTTGGTGGGGCCCACATGAGTTTTGGATGCGGCTAAAACTTGGTCTAACCCCTCATCCAAGTGGGACACACATAATGAGTGGGTTGGATATGTGAATCACATTTAGGTAGGCCCAATATATCATTATGAATGTTTTAAGGAAACCCCTCTCCACTACATTTAGGTTACTCATTACCCTTATCAGAGTAAACTCTATGGGGTCCACCATTATTTATTTATTTTATCCACTCCGTTCATCCATGTTAACAGATATTTTGAGGTCTAAAGAACAAAAATGAAGCATATCCAAAGCTCAAGTGGACCACACCACAGGAAATAGTGTGATGGAACCTCTATCATTGAAAAATTCTTGGAGGCCATAGAAGTTTTGGATCAAGCTGATGTTTTTGTTTCTCTTCATTCATATCCTTTTGATATTATGAACATGTTGGCCGGAAAATAAACATTACTGTGGGCCCTAAGGAAGGTATCAATGGTGGAAATCATTATTCCACATTGTTTCATGTGGCATGAGTTTTAGATTTACCAAAAATTTAGAATTTACCCACACTGTTCATCCATTTTTCGAGATTATTTTAGAAAATTATCCAAAAAATGAATCATATCTAAAGATTAAATGGATCACACCACAAATAAGGGGAACGGATACTTCGCATGACATCAGCCAATGGTTGGTCGATGCATTGTGGGCCCCACCATGATGTATGTGTTTCATCCATGTTGTCTATCTATTTTTAATAATCATATTACGATATGAGACCAAAAATGGGGTATATCCCAATCTGAAATGGACCACATTAAAGCAAACACTAATGAGCGTCAACCATTAAAAACATTTTGGAGGCCATAAAAGTTTTGGATCGAGATGAGTTTTGTTTTTCCTCTTTGTTTAGGCATGTATGACCTAATAAATAGATTGGATGTCAAATAAATAGTACAGTAGGCCTTAGGAGGATTTTAATGATGGATATCCAATCACTATTTGTAACACCCTGAAAATCGGGGGTCGTGTATAAACCCGACTCCCGAGTTCCAGACCTTCACTTATGCAACAAATATGATTATGATTCAAGGTTGACTGAGTTAGAACATTCACATGAGTAAGATTATACCAAAACTGCAATTCATACTTCAGATTCAGTGATAAAACGCAAGCGGAAGACTAAAGAATATATATATCACTGTATGGAAAATAAAATACTCTCAAACTGTCTCCAAAGTATAAATACATCTCTGAGTTTCATATACATGTAATAAAATAAAAATCAAAATGTCATAAGGTCTAACTATGAAGTCTCGCCAATCCAGGCCACCTATGCAAAGCCGTCAGTGAACTGCATATACGAGAACTCGTCTTGGTCCTCGTCGTAGTCTGGCTCTGCATCCTGAATCTCCGCATCACCTGCAACTAAGACAGGGTCTGGTGGGTGTCGCAAACACCATCCCGTAACGTGGGAGTGAGTGATCAACTCAGTGGAATAATAGAGCAAAGATTAGCATGTTCTCAAATCAATCACGCGATAATAGTAAATCAATAAAACAATCATTCCTAGATTCTGTTGTTAATGTATGCATGAAATGACATGATGGATGCCCTCACCGACATACTCCCTCATGCGTCACCATCTGCGTCCGCGGCATGCTTTCTTCCCGCAGTGCTCCACATCTTCCAGGCACATGCAATGCGATATGGATAATGATTACTGGGTTGTTATTAGTCCTTTCATACAGCCATATTGGGAAACTAAGGTACTTTGCTTATATCAATCCCAACACAGATCCGGTCTAGGGTCGTCACTCCTAGCATTCACATACGATGTTACATTTGTAGGTCGCTGCAAGGACTGCCAAGGCTATTGCTCGCACTCGTTGCACCACTCCCCCATCACCTTATCAATACAGGCCTAATGTACTCTCATTGCTACGGAAGGGTTGTCGCCTCCCGTAGACTCAGAATACGCTCGCGGTCACTACAAAGGGCTCGTCACCTGATCAGTGTAAGCCGACAGCTCGAATGTAGTGTCCCATACCACCACAATCGGCTCACGAGTCATAGGTGCTCACTGGTCACTACGGGGAGGTTTGTGGCCCCAGCGTAGGCCGACAGCTCGACCACGGTGTCCCATACCACCATGCCCAGCTCATGAGTCTTTATGGATCAAGGTACCATGGTTGACAGGGTTTTCAATGGTAAGTTCAGTACCCTAGGTTCAAGCAGTTATGACTCATACAGGGTGAACATACGATGGCCAGTCGGGTAACTTGACGGGCTCGACTAGTACGAGCGCATCGCAAGTCGAACGACATGAAGTGCGTGAAACACTTCGTGTGGCCTAACCACTACCACCAACTCAAAACACGACTCGCGTTCATCGACGCGTCCTTCGTGGCAAATAGAAGCCAACCACGAATTTGATTATTTACCGACTGCCTGGACTAGGTCATAGTCCCAAACATTTGTGAATCAGCATCAGTAAACATATGAGAGTAATAGAAATGTAATACAACAATACAAGCATGTGGTCACATGTTATAACATACAACTTAAGCAATTCATCCAACACATGCATCTCATACATATAGTGAAATCTATACATTTAGCCAACATGGTGAAAATCATATACATCGGCATATTACTTGAGAATTCAATCTCAACACTCATTCACAACTCCATTTACTCAATACATACTAGTACAAACATTTATACAAACACTTAGTCTACACACTTTAGTCTACATAGCGTATGTCGACCCAAAGTGCGTATTAGGGCGAATCTCTTCGTCAAACCGATAATGCACGCATTCCTAATATCCTAACACGACAAAAAATCATGGGAAACAATTCAGCAAAATATGGATATAAACAGTATTTCCTACAAATGACTAAAATGCCCTAAATCTCATATTTTCCATACGTTTGCAAAACGGAAAACGGATAGCATGTTGTACATGTCAAATGGCGTTGCCGTCGATAATCTACTATTAAACGACATTGAAAGCTTTGAAATCAGCCAATCAAAGCGTCTAAAATCCGCACCTTAAACCAGAAATTGTGAAACGGAGTTGATTCAGACGATAAGTCTTTGTCAACGGCGGGTGCGGTACCTATGGCATGAAACAGGTTAGCTATACCAACACTACAACTATTCTAAGCTTCAAATCAGGTTAGGGTTAGGATTTTTTACCTAAGAATGGAGCTGAAAACATCGGAATGGCGGTGTAGAAGCGGCGGCTATGGAACATGGAGCAGTAGGGAAGAATCTCAGGAGAGAGCTCCAAATCTCCATCCCTTTCTCTCTTTTTCTCCCTCCAAATTCGTATGGAATGAAAGAGTAAGGGTTTAAGCCCTTTTTATAAGTCCAAAAGCGACGGAAATAGACTTGGGGCTAAAGTATACTTATTTTATGTCAAAATATGGACTGTTTCGTCTCAACGAAGCATTTCTGGAGGTCCCCTGGCCGAATGCGGTCGGACTTAAGCTCATGGATACTGGATCCTGCTCACATCAAGTTTTCAGTCTGGTAGTGTTCCCAGATCGCACGTGGCGGACCAGTTTCAGTTCAACGGCTACGGGTACTCGATCAGGGCCACAAGTGCGTTGACATGTAAGGGCCACCTATCCTGATCCAAGGGTAAAATTTGATCGAATTCTGACGATCAGAATGCTTAGAAAATGTCACGCAAGCGACACGTGCCAGATTTCATAAATTATATTAATTTCTAACATTTCTCACACTCTTCACTCTGAACTCAAGAAAATCGTCGTGGGATAGCATTTGGACTTGATTTTTAAGGTGATTATCAAGTCCAATTAGACGGTCAGGATTGTCTAAGTTCAGGGTAATCGGACTTCCGACATGCGGTCCAGAACCGATACAAAGTTTCAAGGTGCTCCCGAGAGCAATCGGGAATAGAGTTTGATCCTGGGTTTTATTGTAGCGTCACCTATCATATACGTTTTGACTCTAGCAGATCGTATTGAAAGTGATTGGTGAGAATTTCATAGGTCATCTAGTGCAGCGCTAGTTGATTCTCGTTGAATTTCTAAAGGAAGTAGCCTTTATTGATTTTTATTTGAGATGAGATTTGAAGGGAGGAGTGAGAGTGTTTGGAAACGGAAGAAAAAAGAGTTTGGAGGTGTGGTTTTTGCCAAAAATCAGAAGTTTTGGTGAGAAAGGAGAGCTTGGAGGATCACTTTATGAAGGAAGCACCTGATCGGGGAGGTTTTAAGGGACGGCCCACACCTAGGGGAGGTACCCTACCCCCCAAACTGCATCGGCCCGAAGCCCAGACCCAGCCTGGCCCGTTGACCGGCGAGGCCTCGCTGACCGAACTTGGTTTCGGCGATGCCCGGCCATCTGGGATGGGTCCTCCTGCCCTGGGGTGCCGAAAAATATGTGGGGCCCACCTTGGATCATTGTGGATTAGCGTGGGTGGGCTCACGACTCCGTTCGAGGCGTTTCGGGGCCAGTTTACTAATCGGAATGAATTTCTATGGCGTATAGCATATGATTTTAGGGTATGAGATGCTAATCTATCCAACTAACCTATCTATTTTGTTAGATTCCAAAAGGTTAAGGGTCGAAATCCATTTTACCCATTTATTTACTATTCACGGTAATTTTTAGCTTCGATATTATTTTTCATCATTAATACCCTAGGATTGGTGTTCTTTACTATTTAAACTTGAGGAGTCGTGTCTAATATGAAAGTACTTGGAGAAATTTAAAAAATGAGATGATGAAAGGTGAGTTTTGAAGGAAATGGGTTGAAGAGTGATTTCTTTGGCTTTGGGATTGAGCTCTGAAAGTGATAAGGTTGACCCATTGCCTAAGGACGCCTAACCCCAGGTTGGCAAAAAATTCGGGGTGTTACAATCTACCCTTCTTAAAAATAATTTCGTCCCTGAAATTGGCTAAGGGTAATGAGTAAAAATCATATTATTCCATTCGCCTAAGATTTATTGATTTCAATTTTATATGCGTGGTAGGGTGTTTACTATATATGCTAGTCTGACTCATTTTAGTCTATCCTCCTAAAATCATACTCTTTATTTCTTGCTTATATCCTGATGGTTTGCTACAATTCATTGCTTTATCTATTTGGAGTCTTGACGAAGATTCCCATCTACTTAGAGTAAAATATATGTTTTCAATGGTCGACCAATACGAAGAAACGGTTGTAATGGGCATGATCCCGATACTTTGATTATCTACCTTGCCAGGGTAGATGGCTCAATATATCCCTTCCTAACCCTAGTGGATCCGGGTCTTTTGCTCGGCTAAACAGTGAGTCCATTGGTAGCCATCCAAGATTGAGAATTGGGTCAAGCCGCGAATGCTTCGCAATCGTGTATTTCAGTAACTCCGTATAGTCCGATCACTCCAAAGCTTAGGGAATGTCCATCACTGAAAGGTTGAAATTTCCTATTGGGTCTTAGCTTAATTTATATTCATGGTGGGAGTTAGGGGTTTCTACCTTTTCGTCTAACCTGGACCAGTTTCTTTCGATCCTGGGCTAGTGGGGAGAGGGTCAACCACGCTTCGCTGCACAGTTCTAACTCAACTGTTGTATTAGCTGACCTTACTAGATTGGGCTCATAAGGTTCTACCCCCCCTTAAAAATTATTTCTACTCTAAAGGCTCAAGGATCTATGTCCTGATCTGTATGTCGGAACAAGGCATAATTTAGGACTTCTCTTGGGTGTTGTGGTTAATTCCAGGGTCGGGTGTGAGTTTGTGGCAAGATATCTATACCCTATCGGCTAAATGTTCTTAATACTTTCCAATGGAAAATTAACAAGCTTTTGGTTGTAAGTGGTCGGGTCAACATGGAAGAAAAGTTACGTAGTAGGTCTAAGTCGGATACATAGACTTTCTGCCTAGACTCTGACAGAAAATTCATCGTATTAGTTCTTAATCCTATCTGATGTCGATCTTCTGCTTAATCAGAGCATTGGATTCATTGGCAACTACCAGGATTGAGAAGTCAATTCAAACCGCGAATACTTCGCTTATATATGCAGTTCCTTTATTCCGCGTTCCCGAATGTAATAAGTCCTTGGGAAGACAATTCTAAGGGGTTGTATTGATTTGACCTATTACTAATTTCAAGGGATTTATAAGTTCTCTCCAAGCGTGAATAGTTTCTAATCAAACAACCTCCTTAAGAGTTATTAAAGAAGCCTATAAGTATTATGGGGATTCAACGAAAGAATGAAGTCTCACTTCAACCTAATCAAGCCGACTAACTAAGTTTATATTTCACTTATCTTAGCAAAATCAGACTTTTACATTCCTTAGTAACTAGTAGCCTAGTCTTAACTTATGGGTAGTGGTAATCCACTAGTTGTAATCTACAGTATACGCTCATAAGCGAGATGATTTGATATAATTTCTGATACACGGAATTTATTTTATCACTTAGGGTGAAAGGTCACCTAATTGGAATTGAGTTGCCCAAACTTAAACGTAACTGCGCTCGAGCACTACACATATGCTCATATCAACTAAGGAGGTTCTAGGGTTTACATCATTAATTTATTAGATTTCCTATACTGTCAGATCTTTCTAAATTTAGGAATACCAACTCTAGGTCCAAAATTCTAAGGGCTTGTTTGGGCTAGTGGTATGAAGTTGTATTAAATGGATAGCGTTGCTAATCCCACCTCGGGATTAGGAATGACATATTTGGTAGGAGGGTGGGAGGGGATTAAAATCGATTCATAGACTTTGGAAAATGAGTCTTGTGTTGGGAAGTAGGAGATGAGATTTCCAAATCCCAAGATGAAGAATTTCTAAGTGAAATTTGAAAGGAATCCTGGGATTTACCTTTAATTATATACGTTCTGAACATAGTGTTAAAAACCATGGGACACACCTAATCTAAGAGAAATACCTTACACATGCATCTATTCTTCGGTAGTTAATCTCGCCCGTCGGCGAAACTTGGGATTCTAATATGGTTTCTAGATTTCATCGCCCCCTTCCTAAGTCAGAGTGCGTAGGAGTGCGTTGTGTTACCATAACCCAGGTCCGGATTAATCCAAATCATGCTCTGATACCATCTGTAACACCCTGAAAATCGGGGGTCGTGTATAAACCCGACTCCCGAGTTTCAGACCATCACTTATGCAACAAATATGATTATGATTCAAGGTTGACTAAGTTAGAACATTCACATGAGTAATATTATACCAAAACTGCAATTCATACTTCAGATTCAGTGATAAAACGCAAGCGGAAGACTAAAGAATATATATATCACTGTATGGAAAACAAAATACTCTCAAACTGTCTCCAAAGTATGAATACATCTCTGAGTTTCATATACATGTAATAAAAGAAAAATCAAAATGTCATAAGGTCCAACTATGAAGTCCCGCCAATCCAGGCCACCTATGCAAAGCCGTCAGCGAACTGCATATACGAGAACTCGTCTTAGTCCTCGTCGTAGTCTGGCTCTGCATCCTGAATCTCCGCATCACCTGCAACTAAGACAGGGTCTGGTGGGTGTCGCAAACACCATCCCGTAACGTGGGAGTGAGTGATCAACTCAGTGGAATAATAGAGAAAAGATTAGCATGTTCTCAAATCAATCACGCGATAATAGTAAATCAATAAAACAATCATTCCTAGATTCTGTTGTTAATGTATGCATGAAATGACATGATGGATGCCCTCACCGACATACTCCCTCATGCGTCACCATCTGCGTCCGCGGCATGCTTTCTTCCCGCAGTGCTCCACATCTTCCAGGCACATGCAATGCGATATGGATAATGATTACCGGGTTGTTATTAGTCCTTTCATACAGCCGTATTGGGAAACTAAGGTACTTTGCTTATATCAATCCCAACACAGATCCGGTCTAGGGTCGTCACTCCTAGCATTCACATACGATGTTACATTTGTAGGTCGCTGCACGATGTTACATTTGTAGGTCGCTGCAAGGACTGCCAAGGCTGTTGCTCGCACTCGTTGCACCACTCCCCCATCACCTTATCAATACAGGCCTAATGTACTCTCATTGCTACGGAAGGGTTGTCACCTCCCGTAGACTCAGAATACGCTCGCGGTCACTACAAAGGGCTCATCACCTGATCAGTGTAGGCCGACAGCTCGAATGTAGTGTCCCATACCACCACAATCGGCTCACGAGTCATAAGTGCTCACTGGTCACTACGGGGAGGTTTGTGGCCCCAGCGTAGGCCGACAGCTCGACCACGGTGTCCCATACCACCATGCCCGGCTCATGAGTCTTTATGGATCAAGGTACCATGGTTGACAGGGTTTTCAATGGTAAGTTCAGTACCCTAGGTTCAAGCAGTTATGACTCATACAGGGTGAACATACGATGGCCAGTCGGGTAACTTGACGGGCTCGACTAGTACGAGCGCATCGCAAGTCGAACGACATGAAGTGCGTGAAACACTTCGTGTGGCCTAACCACTACCGCCAACTCAAAACACGACTCGCGTTCATCGACGCGTCCTTCGTGGCAAATAGAAGCCAACCACGAATTTGATCATTTACCGACTGCCTGGACTAGGTCATAGTCCCAAACATTTGTGAATCAGCATCAGTAAACATATGAGAGTAATAGAAATGTAATACAACAATACAAGCATGTGGTCACATGTTATAACATACAACTTAAGCAATTCATCCAACACATGCATCTCATACATATAGTGAAATCTATACATTTAGCCAACATGGTGAAAATCATATACATCGGCATATTACTTGAGAATTCAATCTCAACACTCATTCACAACTCCATTTACTCAATACATACTAGTACAAACATTTATACAAACACTTAGTCTACACACTTTAGTCTACATAGCGTATGTCGACCCAAAGTGCATATTAGGGCGAATCTCTTCGCCAAACCGATTATGCACGCATTCCTAATATCCTAACGCGATAAAAAATCATGGCAAACATTTCAGCAAAATATGGATATAAACAGTATTTCCTACAAATGAATAAAATGCCCTAAATCTCATATTTTTTATACGTTTGCAAAACGAAAAATGGATAACATGTTGTACATGTCAAACGGCGTTGCCGTCGATAATCTACTATTAAACGACATTAAAAGCTTTGAAATCAGCTAATCAAAGCGTCTAAAATCCGCACCTTAAACCAAAAATTGTGAAACGGAGTTGATTCAGACGATAAGTCTTTGTCAACGGCGGGTGCGGTACCTATAGCATGAAATAGGTTAGCTATACCAACACTACAACTATTCTAAGCTTCAAATCAAGTTAGGGTTAGGATTTCTTACCTAAGAAGGGAGCTGAAAACATCGAAATGGCGGTGTAGAAGCGGTAGCTATGGAACATGGAGCAGTAGGGAAGAATCTCAGGAGAGAGCTCCAAATCTCCCTCCCTTTCTCTCTCTTTCTCCCTCTAAATTCGTATGGAATGAAAGAGTAAGGGTTTAAGCCCTTTTTATAAGTCCAAAAGCGACGGAAATAGACTTGGGGCCAAAGTATACTTATTTTATGTCCAAATACGGACTGTTCCATCTCAACGGAACATTTCTGGAGGTCCCTTGGCCGAATGCGGTCGGACTTAAGCTCATGAATACTGGATCCTGCTCACATCAAGTTTTCAGTCCGGTAGTGTTCTCAGATCGCACGTGACGGACCAGTTTCAGTTCAACGGCTACGGGTACTCGATCAGGGCCACAAGTGCGTTAACATGTAAGGGCCACCTATCCTGATCCGAGGGTAAAATTTGATCGAATTCTAACGGTCAGAACGCTTAGAAAATGTCACACAAGCGACACGTGCCAGATTTCATAATTTATATTAATTTCTAACATTTCTCACACTCTTCACTCTGGACTCAAGAAAATCGTCGTGGGATATCATTTGGACTTGATTTTCGAGGTGATTGTCAAGTCCAATTAGACGGTCAGGATTGTCTAAGTTCGGGGTAATCGGACTTCCGACGTGCGGTCCAGAGCCGATACAAAGTTTCAAGGTGCTCCCAAGAGCAATCGGGAATAAAGTTTGATCCTAGGTTTTACAGTATTGTAGCCTCACCTATCCTATACGTTTTAACTCTAGCAGATCGTATTGAAAGTGATTGGTGAGAATTTCATAGTTCATCTAGTGCAACGCTGGTTGATTCTCGTTGGATTTCTAAAGGAAGTAGCCTTTATTGATTTTTGTTTGAGATGAGATTTGAAGGGTGGAGCGAGGGTGTTTGGAAACGGAAGAAGGAAGAGTTTGGAGGTGTGGTTTTTACCAAAAATCAGACGTTTTAGTGAGAAAGGAGAGCTTAGAGGGTCACTTTGTGAAGGAAGTACCTGATCGGGGAGGTTTTAAGGGACGACCCACACCTAGGGGAGGTACCCTACCCCCCAAACTGCATCGGCCCGAAGCCCGGACCCAGCCTGGCCCCTTGACCGGCGAGGCCTCGCCGACCGAACTTGGTTTCGACGATGCCCGGACATCTGGGTTGGGTCCTCCTGCCTTGGGGTGCCCAAAAATATGTGGGGCCAACCTTGGATCATTGTGGATTAGCGTGGGTGGGCTCACGACTCCGTTCGAGGCGTTTCAAGGCCAGTTTGCAAATCGGAATGAATTTCTGTGGTGTATAGCATATGATTTTAGGGTAGGAGACGCTAATCTATCCAACTAACCTATCTATTTTGTTAGATTCCAAAAGGTTAAGGGTCGAAACCCATTTTACCCATTTATTTACTATTCACGGTAATTTTTAGCTTCGATATTGTTCTTCATCGTTAATACCCTAGGATTGGTGTTCTTTACTATTTAAACTTGAGGAGTCATGTCTAATATGAAAGTACTTGGAGAAATTTGAAGAATGAGGTGGTGAAAGGTGAGTTTTTGTAACGCCCGTGAAAAATCCATACTTGGGCCCGAGCACCAACTCGACCCGAAATCGTGTAGAATTAATTTCTATGGAAATTAAGCATAAGTTAACTAGCGCAACGCTAGAGTAGCTGGGAAATAGTCCCTGATCACTTTAAATACGTTCTACAAGACCCACATCGAGTAGAACAAACAACTCTACAATACTCTATAACCTCGGATCAAACTCTAAGCGGGTTTGTTCTCTGGACCACATTGAATTTTTGTATTGGATCTAGACCGCACGTCGAAAGTCCGATACTTCCTATCTTAGACCGTTAGAACCGCCCAGCTGGACTTGACAATCATTTCGAAAATCAAGTCAAACCGATAATCACAGACTATTTCATTGAGCCCGGACTGAAGAGACCGCGAATAGGGACAGAATTGGAATTTCAAATTCAAATCTGGCACACGACTTGACGCGTCAGTATTAAGCGTTCTGATCGTCAGAATTCATCCAGATTACACCCTCGGATCAGGAAAAATTTCTATTTCATATCATGAGACTTTCAGCACTGATCTACGTGCGGTGACCGCTGAACTGAAACTGGTCCGCCACGTGCGATCTGCAAACCCTGCCAGACTGAAAACTTAATACGTGCTATATCTGGTACGCATGAGCTTAAGTCCGATCGCAATCGACCAGGGGACCACCAGAAAGCAACTTTTGGACCGAAACAGCCCCGAAATGGATAGGCACCAAGTAAACTTCGTTCCGGAGCCTGTTTCCTGCATTTTTAAGCTTATAAAAGGGGTTGAAACCCTCATTCATCTCTCCCATCCGAAAATTACAAACCCTAGCTTTGGGAGAGAGAAAAGGAGAGAGAGTTTGAGAGAGAGAGTGGAAGGGATTTTTCCCGTCTCCGAGCCACCGACTGCTAATGCTTTAGCAACTCTTCCCAATCATCTGGCTGGTGATTTCTCCATTCTTTCAGGTATAAAACAACCCTAGAACTTGCTGATTTAGGGTTTACTTAGATTCATAGCGTGTTAGCTAACGTAACTTGTAAAATAGGTTCTCCTACTGCCGTAGACGAAGCGTACACGCTCCGTTCAAAATCACGCATCCGTAAGACATAAGGTGAGGATTTTAGACGCTTTGATTGACGGTTTACAACGCTTTCAATGTCGTTTAATGGTAGATTATCGACAGCATCGCCGTTTGACATGTACAACATGCTCTCCGTTTCCTGTTTCGTAAATTAACGAAGAATATGAGATTTAGGGCATTTTAGTCATTTGTAGGAAGTACGGTCTACATTCATATTTTGTTGACGTGATTGACATGGTTTGTTGTCGCATTAGGAAGTTAGGAATGCATGCATAATTAGTTTGGCGAAGAGATCCGCCTAATTGCGCACTTTGGGTCGACATACTATATGTAGACTTAAGTGTGTAGTGTATGTGTTTGTATAAATATTTGTATTAGTATGTATTGAATTAAATGATGTTATGAGATAGTTTGAGATTGATTTCTCAATTAATATGCTGACCTAAATGGTTTCCTACATATTGACTTTATGCACGATTTCATTACAATGCATGGAATGTATGTGTTGAAGATTTGCTTAAGTTGAATGTTATAACATGTGTTAACATGCTCACATGATTGTATTTCAATTCCAATACTCTTACATAAATTGCTGATGTGATTCCATAAATGTTTGGGACTAGACTTAGTCCAGGCAGTCGGTAACCGAGCGAATTCGTGGCTGACTGGTCATAGCCACGAACGACGCGTTGATGGACGCGATTCGTGTTTGGGGTTGGCGGCAGTGGTTAGGCCACGCGAAGTGTTTTACGCACTTCATGTCGTTCGACTTGAGATGCGATCGCGCTAGTCGAGCCCGTCAAGCAACCCGACTGGCCGATGTATGTTCACCTTGTATGAGTCATAACTGCTTGAACCTAGGGTATTGAACTTACCATTGTAAATCCTGTTAACCATGGTACCTTGATCCACGAAGACTCATGAGCCGGGCATGGTGGTATGGGACACCGTGGTCGAGCTGTCGGCCTACGCTGGGGCCACAAACCTCCCCGTAGTGACCAGTGAGCACCTAGACTCGTGAGCAGATTATGGTGGTATGGGACACTATATTCTAACTGTCGGCCTATACTGATCAGGCGACGAGTCCTTTGTAGTGACCGCAAGCGTATTCTGAGTCCACGGGAGGCGACGACCCTTCCGTTGCAGTAGAGTACAGTAGGCCTATATTGATAAGGTGATGGGGGAGCGGTGCAACGAGTGCGAGCAACAGCCCTAGCAGCCCTTGCAGTGACCTACGAAATATACATCGTATGAGATTACTAGGAGTGACGACCCTAGACAGGATCTGTGTTGGGATTGATACAAGGGAAGTACCTTAGTTTCCCAATCCTGCTGTTTGAATGGACTAATAACAACTTGAAAATCATATCACCATAGCATTGCATGTGCCTGGAAGATGTGGAGCACTCTAGAGAGTGTGGCATGCCGCGGTCGTAAGATGTTGCCGTATGAGGGAGATCGTCTGTGAGGGCATACATCACGTCATGTCATTTGCATTAACAACAGTATTAGGATTGTCTGATTTATTGCTTTACTATTATCGCATGATTGAATTGTGAACATGCTAATCTTTGCTCTATGATTCCACTGAGTTGATCACTCACTCCCACGTTGCGGGATGGTGACACCCACCAGACCCTTTTGTAGATGCAGGTGAGGCTGAGATCCAGGAGGTGGAGCCAGACATCGACGAGGACCAGGACGAGTTCTCGTACATGCAGTACCACGATGACTTTCCGTAGGCGACCTGGATCGATGGGACTCCAGTGGAACTATTTTGAACATTACATTTTTGTTTATGTATATGTATATGAGACTCAGAGATGTAGTCATACTTTGGAGACAGATGAGATTTACTTTTTTTTTCCATACAGTGATATATATATTGTTTAGACTTCCGCTTGCTTTTATCACTGGATCTGAAGTATGAATTGCAGTTTTGGTATACTTTTACTCATGTGAATGCTTTAAATCAGACAACATTGAATCATAATCATTTTTTGTTGCATAAGTGACGGTCTGGAACTCGGGAGTTGAGTTTATACACGACCTCCGATTTTCAGGGTGTTACAAGTTGGTATCAGAGAATGAATAAAAGTATACTGGGCCTGGGTTATGGTCTCGCGATGTACGTTGTCGCTTCCTTTGACTTAGGTGGGTGCGAGAAGGGTCTAGAAACACTTCTATGATCGCGGATTCGCCGATAGGCGAAGTCTATTAGAATCGATCGTAAGATCGAGTCTGTAACGCATCTCGGGTTGCGTAAAGCAACTCGAATAGCTTCTAAGCCGTAGAAAGTCGGGTTGAGACGTTCTATGAATGATTTTAAACCCGCAAAAGTAAATTCTTGGGCCGTGGGATGACCACGACTCCTATATTCAATCGCCAGGGCTTAAAAACCCCGTTTCACCAAAAATCTTCAAAATTCTTCCTCTAAACACTCCGATCTTCATTTATTTCTTATCCATTTCATGTTAGGCATCAAACCTAATGTGAAAATAACATAAAATAATACTTTCATAAAATTTTACAGTGAATAGTAAAATTTTATAAAAAATGGCCATAAGGCCATTCTAACTTCACTGTCTTTAGCAAATAATAGTCTAGATGGATGTACTGGATCCTTCTAACCCAAAATCATATGCTGCATCATAGGGTTTTGTATTCGGGATTACAGAATGGTCCCGAAAAGCCCCGAACACATGTTTGGACCTATGTAGGTCAAAGTACATTGAACCAGGGGTCAGACCATACCTTTTTGGGGTCCGTGGACCATGGGGGATTGAACCCATCTGGCCCCACCGACCAGATGCATCACCGGTCGGCGATGCCATCGCTGATCCGGCGATGCATCGCCGTACAGGTGGGCCAGATGGATATGAATTTTGGGCGCACGCCCTTAAATATCATGTATACTCTCCCCACATAGCTCTCGTCCCACGAAAACCCCCAAAACACACCCCTCCTTCACAAACAGCCCTCCCCTTAGCCCTATTTTCATTTTTCAGCAACCACCCCCAAAGTTTGTGGTTCCAAATCGCTTCTAGATCCCTCCTTGGCCAAAACCGACCATCATTCATCGATCCTTGGGAGTTGGCAGCCCTTCCTCTTGAAGATTTCGTCATTTGGAGCTCCAAAAACTCCCAAATTGAGCTGAAATCATGAGGTGCTCCATTCCACTTTTTTATTTTCATTTCTCCCTGAAAATATACTCTTGGGAAGCTTGAAGCATCCCTCTACGATGCCTAGATTTCCTTTTTCCAGATTGGACAGCCACTTCTCCGTATTTTTGCCGTTTTTCATGGCTTTCGTGGAAGCCATTTTAGGCCTTTTATCACTCTCATCCATCATATCTTTGATGGGTAAGAGGAAAACCGCAACAGATGAGGCTGGGCCGAGCCGCCCTGCTCAATCGAGAAGACCGCGGGGTGGTGCCGCAAGTTCAAGCGCCGCAGCAGGTCCAGCTGCAGTCCTGGAGTGCCGTACAAAGCGGGATTTGGATTCCCATGCACACCTTGGGCGAGCAATTTTATCAGAGATGCCTCATGGCCAATACACTGATCACAAAGTGTTATTTGAGGCGGACGTAGATGGATGACTATTAGGCGAATATCTGTTGTTCGAACGCATTGAAGCTACGCATTGGGGTCCAATCTTTGAAGCTCGCGCTCGTGCTAATGTGAGCACCGTTCGTGCCTTCTACGCTAGTATCCAGAATCCTACCTTAGAGCCTTTGCAGTTCAAAATCCCTTTTGGTAGAGATCGGATGGCTACGATTGATGTACGACTGATTGCGCGACTTCTGAACGTGCCTCTTGGTGATGTTCATCCTAGTGAGAAGAACCTGAGGACTAGGCGTGAACGAGATCGCCGCACCAGATTCCTGTGCGGTAAGTTGGTTCCATGGCAGCCTAATAATAGCCTTAAGGCGACGTATATGTCTGATGATTTGCGCCTGCTGCACCATATCTGCACGTTCAATGTTTATCCCAGGTCGACGAATCGCATTGAACGTACACGCCTTATGGTTGATTTCCTGTATCTGGTGGCCCAGGGAGAGAATGTATGCATGGCTACTTTCATCTTACGACAAATAATCCTCATAGCCAGGTCAAGAAGAACATCCGAATCACTTCCTTTTGGCCGAATGATTTGTAAGATTGCGCTTAAGTTTGCCTACAGACTTGGGCCGGAATTGTCAGTATCGATTCATACCATTGATGAGTCGACTATGGTTAAGATGAAGATTGGGTCGCAGTACCATGAAAATCAGCTCGAGGAGGACAGCGAAGATGACTTTGATGATGAGGAAGATCAAAGCGAAGAAGAACCTAAAGCAGAGGTTCAGGAAGAAGCTCAGGAAGAGGCAGAAGAGAAGGCTCAGGATACTGATGAGAGCCCTCCTCCTTCTACGCAGGCTACTATCGACGATCGCATTGCTCGGATGGAGGAGAGTCAGACCGCTTTGCAAAGGGAAGTGCAGGAACTTCGCGCTGAAGTCGAGGATGCCAAGGCCGTTACAAAGAAGAAACTAGGCAAGGTGACTCACACCTTGAAGGCGATCCTATGTTGCTTGCAGGATAAGGGTGCTCCTCCTCCGTCACCAGACTCAGACTAGCGATGCAATCTTGATGTTATTATAGTAGTTAGTCATTTCCTGCTTTATGTGTGTAAGCCTGTTAGGGCTAGTGCTTGTTTATGTTGCTGTTGCAATTTTAACTATCTTAGTTCCCATGTATTTCTCGTCATGATGCTTGTAAGGATATATCCCTTGTATTGTGACAATTTTGAGTAAATGAAATGCATGGAATGCCTTTAACTCCTTGTGAATGATTGCGCTAAATTTGTGCTATTGGGACTGACAAGGTTGGGCCCTATTTTGAATATAGGGAATGCCGCCTAAGACCACACGGAGCACGGCTCGGCTTGCACTGACCGAGCATATGGATCAGACTCCTTCGCAGTCTGACACTCATGTGGACCCTGCTTTGGGCCCGATTCCTGAGGCAGTTCGATCGTCTCAGCCTGCCGCTGGTCCTGCAGTTGGACCACCGCCATTTACGCCATCAGTCCGAGAGCCTCATCGCGCATCTATTTCCACACAGCTTCCGCTACAGCCTGCTCCACCTCCTGACAGATTCGAGCAGATGATGGCTATGATGCTGCAGCAGCAGCAGCTTCTGACTACCATTGTGGGGACATTAGCCCAGGGTGGGGGTGCGGCTCCATCTACACCACCTGCACCGCCTACGCATCCAGTTGAGGATGCTTATACGTACGCCCAGGATGAGGGCATGGCTCATCCTGCGCTGCCTGCTTACCCTGCGGGGAACGCCGCAGATACACAGAGCCTATTAGAGCGATTTCAGCCCTTGCGGCCTTCTACTTTCACGGGTTCTCACAGACCCGAGGAGGCTGAGTACTGGCTCGACCGTGTGTTGAAGATTTTGCGGATGTTACATTGCACTGAGGCCGAGCAGGTAGAGCTGGCTACATTCCTGTTTGAGGGAGAGGCCAGCATGTGGTGGGATAGCGTACTGCGGACCGTTGCCGCCGACTATGTATGGACGTGGGCAGCGTTTGAGTTCCGCTTCCATGAGAAGTATTATCCCCAGACTTACAGGCACGACAGGGAGAATGAGTTTCTCCGCCTCAGACAGGCAGCTATGACAGTTACAGAGTATGAGCATCGGTTCACGGAGTTGGGCAGGTACGTCTCGACGATTTTGGCTGATGAGCAGATGCGCATACGGCGCTTTTTGGAGGGTTTGCGACCGGATATTCGGTCGAAGATGTGCTGTGTTAGCATTCCCTCTTATGCGGAGTTGATTCACATGTCCATGCGGGCAGAGCAGGACGTGGATCAACTTGGGGGATCTCGTGGTCCTGTTGCTTCTAGGCCACGACCAGACTTGCCAGAAAGGCCCTTTGCGGGCAAGAGACCTCGCGTCGACCCTCCTACTCGGGCACCATTTCGGTGCCCCTATTTGACGTGCACATACTGTGGGAGGTCAGGCCACTTAGTGCAGAGCTGCTTTTCGAGGATGCGGGACAGTGGGTTCTCGCCGCCGCAGAAGATTGACCATGTGCGTCCACAGGTGATATCAGCACCGCCTATACGGTCAGCTCCTGCGCACCCTACATTCAGACCTCCGGTATCGCAGATCAGACAGCCTCCACGGCCCTTGACACAGCGGCCGAACCGGCCACAGCAGGCTCGGGTTCATGCATTGACAGCTGAGGCAGCTGCGACGCCGACTTTCCAGCATTCAGCCTTCGAGGTCACGGCCCATATTGGAGGTACTCCCGTTCTTGTGATGGTGGACACTGGTTCCACGATTTCTTTGATATCGCGTGCCGTAGTCAGGCGTCTTGGGTTACAGACTATCACTATGGATAGCGTGCGAGTCTTTGCAGCTCATGGGGATTATTCGAATGTCACCCAGATGTGTGAGGGTTGTTTAGTTGATCTGGGAGGCAGGACGATGACTCTTGATCTTGTCGTTGATCCCTCGCTCGTTTATCTCGACGTCATTCTTGGCATGGACTGGTTGATTGCTGGGAGGGCCGAGATTGACTGCGAGGCTCGTATGGTGACGGTGTACGAGCCTGAGGGCACGCCTTTCACGTTTTCAGTGCGGGTAAATCTTCCTTTCCGCATACTTAGTTATGCCACTTTATTGCGCGACGCTGGGGCCCAAGTACTTGAGCATACGCCAGTCGTTTCCGAGTTCGGGGATCTGTTCAGGAAGATCCCTGGTTTGCTGCCCCGACGTGAGATCGATTTCACTATCGATCTGGTTCCTGGATCTACGCCCGTCTCATTGCCGACGTATCGCATGGCACCATGTGAGATGGAGGAGTTGAGGACGCAGATTGATGGTTTGCTAGAGCTTGGCCTTATACGGCCTAGCATGTCTCCTTGGGGAGCACCGGTCTTGTTCGTGAGGAAGAAGGATGGTTCGATGCGATTGTGTATTGATTATCGCAGGTTGAACCAGCTCACGGTGAAGAACAAGTACCCTTTGCCCAGGATCGATGACTTGTTCGATCAGCTGAGAGGAGCGCAGTACTTCTCGAAGATTGATCTTCAGTCAGGTTATCATCAGCTGCGCGTCAGGGATGAGGACGTGCAGAAGACAGCATTCAGGACCAGTTTTGGCCACTACGAGTTCCTCGTGATGTCGTTCGGTCTCACGAACGCACCGGCCGTGTTCATGGATCTGATGAACCGGGTATTTCGGCCTTTCCTCTATCGATTCGTCGTTGTATTCATTGACGACATTTTGGTGTACTCTAGGAGTTGAGAGGAGCATGAGGAGCACTTACGTTTGGTCCTAGATACGCTCAGACAGCATCAGTTGTTCGCACAGTACAAGAAGTGCGACTTCTGGAAGCTGGAGGTGAAGTTTCTGGGACACGTGGTGTCCAAGGATGGCATGGCAGTTGACCTGTCTAAGGTAGCTGCGGTGCAGGACTGGGAGCAGCCTGGTTCTGTCACTGAGGTGAGGAGTTTCTTGGGTCTCGTTGGCTACTATCGGCGCTTCATATGGGACTTCTCAAAGATCGCGAGACCCTTATCTCAGTTGACACGGAAGGACGTGAAGTTCGCCTGGAATGACAAGGCGGATTCAGCTTTTCAGGAGCTGAAGGACAGACTTACGTCCGCCCCTGTGCTAGTATTGCCAGAGCAAGGGGTTAGATACACTATATACACTGACGCGTCTAGCGTTGGTTTGGGTTGTGTCCTTATGCAGAGGGACAGGGTAATTTCGTATGCCTTGAGACAATTAAGGAAGCACGAGGAGAATTACCCTACACACGACCTAGAGTTGACAGCCGTTATATTCGCACTGAGACTCTAGAGACATTACCTCTACGGAGAGGAGTTCGAGCTCTTTTGCGACCACAAGAGCCTCAAGTACATATTCACGCAGCGAGACTTGAATATGAGGCAGCGGCGATGGATGGAGACGTTGAAGGACTTCAAATTTGAAGTCTCTTACCATCCTGGGAAGGCGAACCTTGTGGCTGATGCGTTAAGCTGCAAGAAGGCGATAGAGTTTGCGGCTCCGCTGATGGTTGCCGAGTGGGATATGGTTGAGTTTTTGCGAGACTTTGAGCAGAAACTCACTGTAGAGGAGCCGTTTGAGTTCATCGCACATGTACAGGTGCGATCTCAGATCGATGACCGAGTCATCGAGGCGCAGAGGGACGATGCGCATCTTACTGAGCTTCGAGAGTAGGCCAGTGATGATGCTGACGCCGACTGGCGAGTTGGTATGGATGGGGGCTTACGTTACCGTGGCCGCCTATGCGTCCCAGATGTCCCTGACTTGAGACGAGAGATTCTCGAGGCTGCGCATTCTACTAGACTCACGATGCATCCAGGCAGCACAAAGATGTATCGTGACGTGAAGAGGACGTATTGGTGGGAAGGTATGAAGACCCACATAGCTGAGTTTGTGTCCCGTTGTCTCACTTGTCAGCAGGTGAAGGCAGAGCATCGCAGACCACCTGGACTTTTGCAGCCTATTCCGATTGCAGAGTGGAAGTGGAATTTCATTTCCATGGACTTCATTTCTGGATTGCCGAAGACGAGGAAGGGACATGATTCCATTTGGGTGATCGTCGACCGTCTGACGAAGCCGGCGCACTTCCTACCGATCAGAGTTACGAACTCTGCAGACGAGCTGGCTAGATTGTACATTAGAGAGATTGTGCGTCTGCATGGAGTTCCGCTGGAGATCGTGTCGGACAGAGACACGCGATTCACTTCTATTTTCTGGACTCGCATTCAGGAGGCTATGGGTGTGAAGTTGAAGTTCAGTACTGCCTTCCACCCACAGACAGACGGACAGACAGAGCGGGTGAACCAGATCTTGGAGGACATGTTGCGAGCTTGCGCATTGGACTTCAAGGACAGTTGGGATGATTGTCTTACATATACGGAGTTTGCGTACAACAACAGCTTCCAGGCGAGTATCGGTATGGCACCTTATGAGGCGCTGTATGGGCGACCTTGCCGCGCACCGCATTGCTGGTTAGAGGTCGGTGAGCGTAGCTTGATTGGTCCAGAGTTGGTGCAGGCGACGTCAGAGAAGATTGATATTATTCGACGTCGGCTTCTTACAGCGCAGAGCAGACAGAAGAGCTACGCCGATACGAGACGGAGGCCACTAGAGTTCACAGTTGGGGATCATGTGTTTTTGCGAGTTTTTCCTATGAAGGGAGTCCTTCGGTTCGGGAAGAAGGGGAAGCTGGCACCACGATTCATTGGTCCATTCCAGATCCTCGATTGTGTGGGAGCGGTGGCTTACCGCTTGGCTTTACCCACGCCTCTCGCGAGCGTTCACAACGTATTTCATATTTCTATGCTGAAGAAGTACGTTGCTGATCCTTCCCATATCATCAGATGGGAGCAGGTGCAGTTAGGAGAGGATGTTACTTATATCCTGCGACCGACACGCATCCTAGACAGGAAGGAGCAGGTACTGCGTAGCAAGGTGATTCCCCTTGTGAAGGTATTGTGGACGCATCACTCTGAGGAGGAGGCTACTTGGGAGACAGAAGCCGAGATCAGAAAGAACTACCCACAGCTTCTCGAGGAGTACGAAAAGGTACAAATTTCGAGGATGAAATTATTTGTTAAGGGGGGTAGATTGTAACGCCCGTGAAAAATCCATACTTGGGCCCGAGCACCAACTCGACCCGAAATCGCGTAGAATTAATTTCTATGGAAATTAAGCGTAAGTTAACTAGCGCAACGCTAGAGTAGCTGAGAAATAGTCCCTGATCACTTTAAATACGTTCTACAAGACCCACATCGAGTAGAACAAACAACTCTACAATACTCTATAACCTCGGATCAAACTCTAAGCGGGTTTGTTCTCTGGACCACATTGAATTTTTGTATTGGATCTAGACCGCACGTCGAAAGTCCGATACTTCCTATCTTAAACCGTTAGAACCGCCCAGCTGGACTTGACAATCATTTCGAAAATCAAGTCAAACCGATAATCACAGACTATTTCATTGAGCCCGGACTGAAGAGACCGCGAATAGGGACAGAATTGAAATTTCAAATTCAAATCTGGCACACGACTTGACGCATCAGTATTAAGCGTTCTGACCGTCAGAATTCATCCAGATTACACCCTCGGATCAGGAAAAATTTCTATTTCATATCATGAGACTTTCAGCACTGATCTACGTGCGGTGACCGCTGAACTGAAACTGGTCCGCCACGTGCGATCTGCGAACCCTGCCAGACTGAAAACTTAATACGTGCTATATCTGGTACGCATGAGCTTAAGTTCGATCGCAATCGACCAGGGGACCACCAGAAAGCAACTTTTGGACCGAAACAGCCCCGAAATGGATAGGCACCAAGTAAACTTCGTTCCGGAGCCTGTTTCCGGCATTTTTAAGCTTATAAAAGGGGTTGAAACCCTCATTCATCTCTCCCATCCGAAAATTACAAACCCTAGCTTTGGGAGAGAGAAAAGGAGAGAGAGTTTGAGAGAGAGAGTGGAAGGAATTTTTCCCGTCTCCGAGCCACCGACTGCTAATGCTTTAGCAACTCTTCCCAATCATCTGGCTGGTGATTTCTCCATTCTTTCAGGTATAAAATAACCCTAGAACTTGCTGATTTAGGGTTTACTTAGATTCATAGCGTGTTAGCTAACGTAACTTGTAAAATAGGTTCTCCTACTGCCGTAGACGAAGCGTACACGCTCCGTTCAAAATCACGCATCCGTAAGACATAAGGTGAGGATTTTAGACGCTTTGATTGACGGTTTACAACGCTTTCAATGTCGTTTAATAGTAGATTATCGACGGCATCGCCGTTTGACATGTACAACATGCTCTCCATTTCCTGTTTCGTAAATTAACGAAGAATATGAGATTTAGGGCATTTTAGTCATTTGTAGGAAGTACGGTCTACATTCATATTTTGCTGACGTGATTGACATGGTTTGTTGTCGCATTAGGAAGTTAGGAATGCATGCATAATTAGTTTGGCGAAGAGATCCGCCTAATTGCGCACTTTGGGTCGACATACTATATGTAGACTTAAGTGTGTAGTGTATGTGTTTGTATAAATATTTGTATTAGTATGTATTGAATTAAATGATGTTATGAGATAGTTTGAGATTGATTTCTCAATTAATATGCTGACCTAAATGGTTTCCTACATATTGACTTTATGCACGATTTCATTACAATGCATGGAATGTATGTGTTGAAGATTTGCTTAAGTTGAATGTTATAACATGTGTTAACATGCTCACATGATTGTATTTCAATTCCAATACTCTTACATAAATTGCTGATGTGATTCCATAAATGTTTGGGACTAGACTTAGTCCAGGCAGTCGGTAACCGAGCGAATTCGTGGCTGACTGGTCATAGCCACGAACGACGCGTTGATGGACGCGATTCGTGTTTGGGGTTGGCGGCAGTGGTTAGGCCACGCGAAGTGTTTTACGCACTTCATGTCGTTCGACTTGAGATGCGATCGCGCTAGTCGAGCCCGTCAAGCAACCCGACTGGCCGATGTATGTTCACCTTGTATGAGTCATAACTGCTTGAACCTAGGGTATTGAACTTACCATTGTAAATCCTGTTAACCATGGTACCTTGATCCACGAAGACTCATGAGCCGGGCATGGTGGTATGGGACACCGTGGTCGAGCTGTCGGCCTACGCTGGGGCCACAAACCTCCCCGTAGTGACCAGTGAGCACCTAGACTCGTGAGCAGATTATGGTGGTATGGGACACTATATTCTAGCTGTCGGCCTACACTGATCAGGCGACGAGTCCTTTGTAGTGACCGCAAGCGTATTCTGAGTCCACGGGAGGCGACGACCCTTCCGTTGCAGTAGAGTACAGTAGGCCTGTATTGATAAGGTGATGGGGGAGCGGTGCAACGAGTGCGAGCAACAGCCCTGGCAGCCCTTGCAGTGACTTACGAAATATACATCGTATGAGATTACTAGGAGTGACGACCCTAGACAGGATCTGTGTTGGGATTGATACAAGGGAAGTACCTTAGTTTCCCAATCCTACTGTTTGAATGGACTAATAACAACTTGGAAATCATATCACCATAGCATTGCATGTGCCTGGAAGATGTGGAGCACTCTAGGGAGTGTGGCATGCCACGGTCGTAAGATGTTGCCGTATGAGGGAGATCGTCGGTGAGGGCATACATCACGTCATGTCATCTTGCATTAACAACAGTATTAGGATTGTCTGATTTACTGCTTTACTATTATCGCATGATTGAATTGTGAACATGCTAATCTTTGCTCTATGATTCCACTGAGTTGATCACTCACTCCTATGTTACGGGATGGTATTTGCAACACCCACCAGACCCTGTTGTAGATGCAGGTGAGGCTGAGATCCAGGAGGTGGAGCCAGACATCGACGAGGACCAGGACGAGTTCTCGTACATGCAGTACCACGATGGCTTTCCGTAGGCGACCTGTATCGATGGGACTCCAGTGAGACTATTTTGAACATTACATTTTTGTTCATGTATATGTGTATGAGACTCAGAGATGTAGTCATACTTTGGAGACATATGAGATTTACTTTGTTTTTCCATACAGTGATATATATATTGTTTAGTCTTCCGCTTGCTTTTATCACTGGATCTGAAGTATGAATTGCAGTTTTGGTATACTTTTACTCATGTGAATGCTTTGAATCAGACAACATTGAATCATAATCATTTTTGTTGCATAAGTGACGATCTGGAACTCGGGAGTTGAGTTTATACACGACCCCCGATTTTCAGGGTGTTACAGTTTTGAAGGAAATGGGTTGAAGAGTGATTTCTTTGGCTTTAGGATTGAGCTCTGAAAGTGATAAGGTTGACCCATTGCCTAAGGACGTCTAACCCCAGGTTGGCAAAAAATCCGGGGTGTTACACTATTATTTTCATGTGGTGTGGTCCACCTGAGATTTATATACCTCTTATTTTTGTAATAAATCCCTAAAATGATCTTTAAAAATTGATGAACGTAGTGGATGAAATACATATAACACGGTGAGGCCCACTCAAACTTTGGATCAGCCTCTTATTCAGGCTGAACGTAATGGATCAAATAAATAGTAAAGTGGGCCTTAGGCGTTCAATCCCCACTGTATCCTGTGGTGAGGTCCACTCGAACTTTGGACCAGCCTCTTATTCTGGCTCATGCTCTAAAGTTATGCGGTAAAATAGATGGATGGAGTGGATAAACCCGAAACACACATGGTGGACCCCACAAAGTATGCGTACTTAGAGGTGGAAGCGGAAGTGGATTGCGTAGTGTGTAACTCTCTACGCTTAGGGTACTGAGAAACCTTTGTGAGATCCACCATGATTTATGTATTTAATCCACTCCGTCCATACATTTTAATAGATAATTTTAGCTCTTGAGACAAAAATTAAAGCATATACAACGTTCAAATGGATCACACCACAGGAAAAAGTTGAACTAAACGTCTACTATTAAAAACTTCTTAGGGGTCACAAAAGTTTTGGATAAAGCTTATATTTATTTTTTCACTTCATCCATGTCTGTAAGATCTTATGAAAAGTTTGGATGACAAATAAGCATCACTGTGGGGCCTAGAAAAGTTTCAACGGTGGAAATGATTATCCCCCACTGTTTCCCTTGGTATGATTCACTTGATCTTTGGATATGCTTCAATTTTTGTATCAACCCATTAAATTATCTGGAAAAGCGAATGGACGATGTGGATAGACTACATACATTCCAGGTGGGCCCAACTGTGTTTACTCAGTACGGTAAGAGCGTACTAAGTTAGTATGCAATCCGATTTATGCGCGAATGCTCGGCTGCGCACAGTTCGCACCGAACTCTTGTGAACTTTTTGGTGACTCGTCATATGTGATGTGAGTCCAAAATCTGAACAGTCCACATGACGTAGAATCCCATTAAATCCCCGTGGCCTAACTTTTACTTTGATCCAAAACTTTTATGGGCCATGGAAAATGAAATCCGTTTCCTCCCTTGATTTGCATCTCTCTTTCATATGGCTCATTAGAGTATTATATCAAGGTGAAAATTGGTCCACGTAAGTTTGATGGGATGCCAAATCACATGGACCATTCGGATTAGACACCCATGACACGTGTACAGAGGTTAACACGTGCGCGGGTGAGCATTCCTAAAGTTGAAATGCCCTAACTTCTCTCCTCTCCTCCGCCTCTCTCTCGTACCTACTCCAATCTCTGCATATCCCTCTCGCACTCCTCTCTCTCTGGATCTCTCCCTCCTCTGTCTCTTCCCGCTCTCTCTCTCTCTCTCTCTCTCTCGCTCGATCTCTCTTCCCGCTCTCCCTCTCCCTTTCTCTCTCTCCACCGACGCTCTTGTCGCCGAAGCCCTACCCACGCACGCCCTCTCTCTCTCTCTCTATGAAGCTCGGTTGAGGTATTTCTCACTCTCTCTCGCTCAATCTCTCTCAATCTCAATACCGATTTAGGGATTTGGGGATTTTATGGTGGATTGTCCAAAATAGGAATTTGGGGATTTTAGGGTGGATTGTCCAAAATAGGAATATGGGGATTTTAGGGTGGATTGTCCAAAATAGGAATTTGGGGATTTTAGGGTGGATTTTTCAATGCATATGGCTAGGAAGTGCTTATGAGCAGCACTCAACACAATGCCCTGATGACTAGGATTGCTCGTGCAGTTGATTTTTTAAACAAGCTAACCATCTATGGAGACAACCAACTAGATGGACACTCCACTGGATTGAGTTATTGCAGATCAATTCATTTGAGCATCCAAATGCACCTGCAAACGTAAATTTAGATACCAAATCATGAATTAATTTTGATTTATTTCCTCTCTAGCCTTTCTTAATTTACTGATGAAGGCGTTGCCTTTTTTTGTGATTGTTTCATATTTAAAGATCCTTCTGGTGTTATTGTTGTTGCAACCCAGGCTGAAAATGTAAAGATTCTTCTTTTGTAGGTCACAGATATCTGATGTGGCTAATGAGGAAGTCTACAAGCTGGATAAAAAGTTCAGGAAAGGGAGTCATGTTTGAGTTCGTGTTCTTGGCTTTAGGCATCTAGAAGGATTGGCAATGGATGTTTTCTGTATGTTTTATTTTTTATAATAATTAATTTTTCTATCACTTTCCATGTAGTATATGACCTTTTGATCTGCTTGGGGCATTTTTTCTCTGTTTTTTCATCTATTTCATTATTTATTTATTTATAACTTGATTATTTCTTCATCTCTATCTTTAAAATCTCTTTACCATATAAACCTTTATTGCTGTCTTGTAAAGCACACTGAACCCTCCATTCTCTGCAGGTAGAGCATCTCTTTTAAGGACCAGAGCATCCTAGTTGCATATGATCTATTGGACCACTTGTGTGAAATAAACCTTCCTTATATTCAGAGACAGATATAATTCTATTGGACCACATTGTTATTTTACTTTGTAGTTTGTGAATTTTAATTGGTCAGCTTTTGTTTCATATAGACATTGAATTGGAGCAGCTAGTCTTCCCAGCTTTGTTAATATAGCAGTTAATAAATCCATTTAGTTCATTTTGAAAGTTTGGAGAAAGAAATGCTTGACCGATTTAATCTGTATATGTGTGTGCATGGATTGTTTTTATTTTTGTTTTGAACATTTAGTTAGCTTCTTTGTCTCTAGTTAGATTCTTTTTTTTTTTTTTTTCTATTCCCATAAAACTAGTTGTGCAGCCCGTTTACATCCCTACATTCAAGTGATGTGCAGTTTGCTTAGGACTTCTTTAGTTGATAGGTAGAATGGCTTTTTTTCATATTTCCTCTTTGGGTCCGTTTCACATGACCTGCGTTGCATTGCTCATGTAGCATGGATACCACGGGCTCCATATGTGGAGATGCTCTGAACTATGTGAGCCATTTAGACATGATTTTACAACTTTCCATATGGTGTGGTCCACCTAAGTCTTAGATATAACTGATTTTAAGATCCATGTAAAAATGTGACAGCTCAACTGATGGACAAGATAGATCCCATGCATGATAGTCCCACCTAGTGATTAGTTAGTGCCAGTCAAACAAGCATAGTATTATTTTTAATCCTGACTATAAAGAAATACAATTTCATGACTTTCTATAAGTCTGGTTGGCCTGCTTGTTAGGTGGGTTATGCAATAATGTCAACTAGTTGAATGACAGGATGTTTCGCATGTTTATCATATTGAAACATTTATTAGATCGGCTTCTGAATGTAGTTAATGTGCCCATGACCAGCACGCCTGTCCATTACCAGTTGCACATACCAAGCATGTGTAAAATAAAATGGAGACATTGCTTAAACTAAAATAGGAATTTCAAGTTATTTTGGTCCTAAGTTTGATGAAAAAAATTGCAATTCCAGTTCCAGTCAATCATGCATCGAATAGTCCATATAAATCTCATATCACCCATAGGCATTAGTATAGACATGACCCAGTAAAAAGTCCTCAAAGCTAGCCCATAGGGATTGATCTATATTTAGTGCTTTGTATTTTAAATTTCTGTGTCTTTGTTTATATGCAATGTATTTTTTTTCCCTTCTAATTGTAAAAGAGCCTTTACATGTTTTTATTAAATGTAAGTCTTTGCATCTCAGGGATCACATCAGATGGTTGTACAACCACCACCTTCAGTTATATACCCTGCCTCCTACAAAACATATGTAGAAGTGTAACCACCCACGTATGAAGTTCTGATGTGTTTGTTTGACATGAAATGGAAACAGTGTTTGACGATTAGGGTTTTTGTTATGTGGGTTTCATGTTATTGCAAACAAATGTCTGTGAATAAGAGATTAGGATTGTTCAACCAATCTAATCTTGGGATTGTGACTTGGCAGTATTGAACTGCACAATATACTTATTTTGGTTAAGCTTGTTTTGGTTTTTGCAGGGCGTAATTGAAGTGCATAGAAGGATTTTTTTATTTTTATTTTTTTTCATTCATCAATTGCTTGAAGGTGGTGTAAAATATTCGTTTCTTTGGTGAATGATTTTATGCAGGTCTGCCTTTCAGGAACAACCCACTCCCAGTTTTTTGTATCTTTGATTTTAACTTGTCAATGTCAGTCAATTTAATACAAATCATGTAGTCCCTGTATTTCTATATGGAGCAGCAGATGAGCAAGCAAGGACCCTTGATTCAACCAGTAGAATTGCTAGACAGATGAGTATGTATGCACTCTCCTTGTTGCTGGTGGAGTATCATCCAAATGCTCCTTTTGGTTATGGCGTGTGTTTTTTGAACTTAGCAATTGATGGATTCACGAATGCAACTCAGGATTCCAAAACTGCAAGGTTTGTCAGTTCATGAGTTGAATGTTTCTCCTCTTGTTGGTGAACTAGTGCTTTCTGAAAATATTATCTTTCTGAAACAAAACATTATTTACTTCAATCTTGCATCCAACTTCAAAATTTCTTTCTCCTTTTCTTGTTACTATCAGAATTTTCTATTCATACTTATCAAAGGAAAATAAAAAATATTTTTTCAGAGATGATGAAGCTCTTTAATGTTGTATACCATTCCTAAATGGCACATGACGCATGCCAGATCCTAAAACCTCTTATAATTGGCACTCAAGAGCCACCATTTCATAATACCACATCATGTTGGAAATGCATGCAATCTTGACTTGGAATAGACATTACTTGGTGTGACCTTGAGTCACTCTATGATCATTCCACCAATCCAAACAGCTATGCAATTCAATCACCACCCTATATGGCCTTATGGAAGCAACAAGCACATGACATCTCTTTGTAAAAGAATTTAGAAACAAACCTGAAAACTAACCCTGAAGCTTAAATCTAAGCAATTGAATATATATATATATATATATATATATATATATATATATATATATATATATATATATAAATATATAATTGCAAATGAAAATCTCTACTTTCCCTAACAGCTCACTACCTCTACCTTAATAGATTCCTCAATCTGTGGTATCTCATCAGCCACCTTTTATGACGCCATCCATAAAAACTTTTGAGGTTTTTATGCTTCCAATGGCAGGTTATTTCTATTCCCAGTCAGGACGGTTAGTTATGGATGATAGGTTATGCTTTAAACTTCATTGATGTAGTGAAAAATAAGAGTTTCCTTGGTATTTCATTGTAGTTTTTAATCAATCTCTACCATTCACATTACACATTTCAGCTCGATTGAACTGTAGAAATTTGTACATAGGGACATGCTCATCATTCGGGCACAACAGATTTTTTGTGTGGGTATTTGAGATCTGATAAATGAATTGGGTAAATTAAAGATGGTAGTTTGGAATCCTCATGATTCATTTGTTGTATATTTCAGGTTACGTGAAGGTGGGGAGCACTTAGAATACTTTTCAAGTGATTCTTTGTTGATTACGTTGATTAAGTTCTGTCATCATGGTTTCATTGCATTCAAACATGAACTCAAAAGAATCTTAATGAATTCCAAAATCTGAAAATTTGAGATTGGTAGTTGTTAAGTCGATTGATCTATGGCCATGGATTCTGTTAACAGTTTCAACCCTGTTTGCTACATGCCTAGAAATGATTTCATCTCATTTCATTAACAGTAATTATATTTTAGAGATTAGGAACTCTAATACAGAATTATTGTTAACATGAACTCACTATGTATTAGAGCACCATATGTCTAATAAAAAATAAAAAATTTACAGTTAATTAAAAAATGAGATGAACTCAAATGTGATGAACTCATTTCAGGCAACAACCAGACGGCCAAAATATTTTATGAATAACCTCGGCATTCTTCGAAAACTACTATAAGATCCTTACTTTTTGAAAAGTTAAAGCTAAGAAAATCATACTGGTTGGTTAATTCCGAAGCGACCTCCAGTTTTAACTTTTAAGAAAGAGCTAGAAATGGTTGGGGCTGTCAATGAGCCAGGCTGGAGCCATGTGAAATCAAAATTTTGAATAGGTCTGGTCTCTTGACATCCTTAGAAATATTGTAAAATGCAATTATGTTGACCATGTATTACTATTCAACGATATTTTCCAGAATAACATTAGGCACTATTTCTATTTTCAGAAAGTGTGGCTTTGTCATTTTTTTTTTTTCATAATTGGTATTACTTGGCTGGCTCATGTCAACAGAACTCAGCTGTCATTCAGTTTTCTACTTGAATATCCAGGGCTGAGGCACAACACGTTACACGACTTGAGGTAGGCTTATTTTCACTCCAAGCTTCTTTTCTGTCATTTCTTCGTTTTTCTGTAGCCAGTTATTAGAAGGCATTTTCTACATGCAATGGTTTTTCTTTTTTTGAGTTTGGTACTGTGTTCTTGCTTCACTTGTGTAGGAAGAAGAGGCTCTCATTTCAGCTCATAAAATAAAAATCCAGATAGAAGAGACTTGCCCCAATTGCTTTTGTACTTAAGCTGGTTTTGCAATATTGAGTGCAGGATATTAGCAACACCAATCTATATATTCTTTTTGAAATACTAACTTGCAGAATAAAAGAATGCGAATGATGTATGACATAATTTATAAGGCCTTGGAAGAGGTTGGGCTCGAGAAAACATATGTGCCGCAAGATTATTTGAATTTTTTCTGCCATGGCAATCGTGAGGCTGCAGATGGAACCGATGCTTCATGAGGAAGTCCTACGGCAAACACTCCCCAAGTAATTCTTTTGTTCTTGAAGCATTTTTTGTAGTTTTATATTTCATACTTTTTCTTCTCTTTTGTTTTGTGGGTAAGCTGGAATCAAGACCATGACTTCATTCTCGTAGTCTCTCTTTACCACATGGACATTGGGTATGGTTTGAGACTTGGAGCTGAGACTCTGTATTCTACTGAGTCACTCAGTTTTTCTAGAAACCAAGCACCGAATGATGTAGTAAAGTCACTTTGTGCTCACGTGGTTTGATTCTGGCTTAATTATTGACTTGGTTAGGAACCAACTCAATCTTGAGTGAATCATGGATGCCTTTTTTAAAATTTATCTGTAGCACCCATGCTTGTACAAGGCATACCATCTACATGCCACCATGTCCCAGCATGACAAGCAGGTGCAAGATCCAAGCCATCCATCAGGTGGGTTCAGACAGTAGCAAATAGCAGGTTTTATGGAGCTTGAATTTACCATATTCAACATGAAAATCTGCATCATACTAAATACTCATGCATTAGTTTGATTTTCCACTAGTATTGGCAAGATATTGTGTTGAATGAGTTGACAGAATTGCATGTTTCTCATCAGTGCTTAGTGTGACGAATGATGCAAGCATTCTGACGAATGATGTGAATGGTCATCATGTCATGTTGTATTGCTTCAAAAACTAAGGAACATACTAACGTAATTTATGATGAAGTTTATCTAAATTATAACTATTTCTTTGGTAGAATTTTTTGATATATGCCAATAGTATTTCTTTACCTTGAGTAATAGGTGTTCCATATTCGCATTACTTGATGTCTGTTAGTCTTGTTACCAAACAGGGGCTTGTCGCACAAGTTCTGTATATCGATAAATATTTTTAATTGAAAACATTTGAAGCTATCTACCTTGTAGTTTGAAGACTTGCTTAAATGATCCAAATAGGCGTCTATTGAATTTTGGGCCGGATTACTCGTCTGCTTCACTGTCTTTTCATCTCTATTCTCATTTTAGTTTTTATGAAATCAGATTATTGGGTAATTCAAATTCTTATCATTCAGTCATAGGGTTTTGATAATTATGCAGATAGAGATTTGATAGTTAGACCGATGGAGATTTGATTGTAGGACAATAGTTATAGGAAAGGATTAGTAAAGAATTAGTAGGAATTTCTATTTTTGGCACTTTTAGCTGCGTTTTTTATAGATTTTATTGGCGTTTTTTAATCTGTTATCGGCACTTGTTGCAGGTTTTACCGGTGTTTGTAGCACCTTTTGCAGTGTTTCTAACAAATTTTACTGTGTTTCTTATAAAATGTCTTCTACCATGCTATTTTTGGTTTTGCCTGTTTGGCTATATTAGGCTATGTGGCTGCATGGAAAGTTCTATTGCTATAAACATCTGTAGCATGGAAATTGGACATTCATGTGCATTTGTAGTCTAAAAACATTAAATAGACCGTTAATTGTTTTATTGGTATTGTGTTGATTATTGTCTCGATGAATGTTAAATGGGTGAATTAGGTACGCACATATTTAATCATTGATTGATTATGATATTATAAAACAATCATTTGAATCATTTTTTGAATGACTATCAGGTGTTAAGATTCAAAAAAAATATAAACAAATGTAAAAATTTTTTCTAAAATTCGCAGATATTTTAGCGACGGACCAAATCCGTCGCTAATATCTGAACAACGCTAGACGGATTTTAGGTCCGTCGCTCCTCATATTAGCGAGCGACGGACCTTATCCATTGCTAATATTTTAAATGACGAATAATTCGGGTGGTTTTTCCTAATTTCCACGACGGATTTTAATTTTTTACGACGAATCTTATCCGTCGGTAATATACGACGGACCTTACCCGTCGCAGATTCAACATCCGTCAGAACAGAAAAACGACCCAGTAAACGTCCGTCTTTTTTTGGTTTTACGACGGATTTGGTTCGTCGCAAATCCACGATTTTGGCATAGTGCCTAAAGTTCAAGATTTAAGATATTTCAAGTTTAAGCTTCTTAAGGCTATAAATTTAAGTTTGAATATTCTTCAAAAGGTCACAAGTTCAAGCTTCATGAACTTTAAAGAACAAATGTCAACTGAAGAAAAAGAAGTTTCAATGTTCATACATCATGGACCCTACATTGACCATAAGGTAGGTCATTTTGAATACATAATTCAATTAAATCATTTTATAAGTGAATAAACTATTTCTCGACTAGTCCTGGATTTTGTTCGACTAGTCCTAGCACTAGATCGACCAGTTCAAGAAATTTCTCGATCAGTCTTAAGTTTGTTTTAAATTTTTAAAATTTTTTGTTAAGCCACAACTAGTCCTGGAGACTGCTCGACTGGTTGTGTGAACAGTGCTGGACTCGTTTACGACCAGTCCTGCAGCTGTGACTCAAAGTCCAACAACTATTTCAAGTTCCACATGACCAGTCGTGGACAAGTCACGACTAGTCGTGGAGGTCCCTCGACCGGTCGTGGAGGGCTTACGACCAATCGTGGAACGACTTTATTCTATCGCGCTCAAAATTTCAAAAATCCATTGGTCCTACGACCAGTCGTAGTGTCCTCAGGACCAATCAAGAACGTGATTTCTTCACTTATAAATAGAGCACAAAATTCATAGTTTTTTATTCAATTCAAGATAAATCAATACGTCACTTTGAGAGATTAGTATTTTTTAAAACTATATTGTGCTCATTTAATATTCTCTTAGTTTAGCTTTGTTATATTTGATTTTGTATTCTATATTCAATCATATTTGAAGAAGGGATTGAGGATTGTCCTTTTCATGGAATCAAAATCAAATAGAGCTAGCCCAACTTGATTTAATTTAAAATCAATTTAGAACCTAAAACCATTTTATAAGTGAGTTTGGACATTGTACTTCTACGTTGAAATTCTACTCCAATTTGGTTCTTTCGGGCGGCATCAAAAAGTGAATATCCAGGTATTTTTCATTATTGTAAATTTTTGTATTTTGGTTTTTGAGATTGTGCCAGAAAAATCTCTGTTTTGGTTTGTCTAAGGTGATTCAGATAACTCAAAATGTGGAGTTTTTTGAATTGTGTAAGCCCACTTGAAAGACATAATTGTGAGGGTTTTAGGTGAACCTTGAAAAACCTATTTTCATAGTGAACGCTAATATCCACTATGCGAGGATATTAAGAGTGGAGTAGTTGTGTGGCTATTTTTCTAAACAGTTGGTGTACACACAAGCGAACCACTATAATTTCTGGTCTTACGGTTTGATTGTTTATTTCTTTTTGTGGATGGCTGTAATTTCTTTTTTGCATTGTGAAGAATGTTGTAATTTCTTTTATGCAAATGTGGAGAATGTTGTAATAGCGTAGATTTCCTTACTATTTATTTCTTTTATTCCTTCGTATCAGTTTGAGTTTTTGATACACAAACCGTTCTAGTAAGGTTGTCCTGCTATAAACCCTTGGTTTTTATGGTGTAAGGTTGTTCTTAGAACAACATTTGTATCAAACTCTCAATACTCATTCATTTAAGGTTGTCTTTATTTTCAGCATTGTGGGATTGTCTATTACTGTCTATATTTAATTGATTTAAATTTTGCTATTAATTTTTTAATTTGGCATAATCCTATTCACCTCCCCTCTAGGATATATAGCTTGGCCTTTTCAAGTGGTATCAGAGCCTAATAGCTCGTTTTTAATTATTCTATTTGGATTTATTTCCTGAGCTAATCGATCTGAGCTATTTAATATGTCAAATTTTGATAGTCTTTCAATTAATAGGCCTCCTCCATTTGATGGCTCCAATTATGCCTAATGGAAAGTCAGAATGAAGATTTTCTTAAAATCCATGGATGAGAGCGTGTGGCAAGCCACAGTGATTGAATGGACCTCTCCTACCATTGAAGTAACTGGTATCGATGGATCCAAATCAATGAGAGTTACACCTTATTTTTCTTGGACCATACTTCAGAAAAATGAGAGTAGCGCCAATGCAAAGACTTTAAATGCCATAACTTGCGCATTATCACTGGATGGATTCAAAAGAATTATATCCTATGATTATGCAAAGCAAGCCTGGGATATTTTATAAATGACACATGAGAGAACAACAATTATATGTAAAAAAAAAAAATCTAAAGTCCAAATCCTCATAATCAAATTTGAGGAAATACGTATGGAGTAAAATAAAACCTTCATGAACTTTTATACTAGATTGAATGACATCGTCAACTCTATATGGGGTGGTCTCGGTGATAAAATTTCAGAAAGTAAAGTTTGTACAAAGATACTACACTCACTACTTGAACGGTTCAATTCAAAGGTGACTATAATCCAGGAACTTCGTGATACGGATAATATGAGGGTGAAAGAGTTAGTTGGTTCTTTACAAACCTATGAGTTAAACTTTAAAGCTCCTAAAAGTAAATTCATCGTTCTAAAATCTTTTAAATGTATTTATCAAGAAAATAATAATTCTGATTTAGAAAATTCTAAAGATGATATGGCCCTTTTAGCTAAAATTTTTTATAAGATTTTCAAAAGTAAACAGAGGGTTGATTTTCAAAAATCTAATGATAAGAAAAGATCTAAATCTAAAACTTGAAAATCTTTAAAAGATAGTCAATGTTATAATTGCTATGAATATGGGTATTTAGCAAACAAGTGTCCTAAAAAGGACAAACCTAAAAAGAAAGGTATGTTAGCTACTTGGGATGAATTGTCTGGCTCTAAAGCCTCTTCTGAATCAGAAGATTCTGATACCGAGTCGGGTAACGAAGTCAAAGCCCTTATAACTCTAGCTAAGTTTACTTTTTCAGATCATGATGATTCAACTAGTGAAGAAAATTTGAATAATGATTATGAAAATGAAGAAGATCTTCAAGGTGCTTACAATGCCTTATATAAGGAAAGTTGTAAGATTGCGGTAAAACTAAAACTTCAGAAAGAAAAGTTTTTGACACTTAAAGAAAATTTTAATACTCTTATTTTAAAAAAATCCCATATTTTAGATTCCTTTGAAAAAGCTAAATGCGATTTAGATTTCAAAACCTCCCTTATTGAAAATATAAAATCTGAAAATGAAAAACTAAAACTTAAAGTCTCTTCACTTTTGAGTTTAAATGATACATAGAGGTATGCTCAATATGATCCTAAGTTAGAAAAACTATTATCTAGATCTAGAAAATGTGGCGACCGATCCGATTTGGGCTACGATAAAAATATTCCTCCCAAACATAAGAATACTTCTCCTAAGTTTGTGAAAGGAGAGTCTTCAAACTCAAAAGGAAAAAGTTTAAATCAAAATTATTCTAAAAATGCTAAAACTTTTCAATCTTTAAAACCTAAAAGCAACCATATCAACTATAAAAATCAGAATCGTAATCCTTTAGCAGAGAAAATTGTTGATTTACTTAAGGAGCTCTTAAAATATAACTCAAAGGGTCGGTCTTATAACAACTACAATTATAAGAAGACCAACTATATTCCTAAACTCAAAACAGTTATGAAATGAGTTCCTAAAGTTACTTATTTGGTTGCCCACACGACTTTCAAAGCATCAAGCCATTCAAAGTGGTACCTAGACAGTGGATGCTCCAGGCTCATGACTAGTGACAAAGGTCTATTCACCACTCTTAAAAATATGACTGATGGATCAGTCACATTTGGTGATGGTATCAACTACAGGATTATTGGCCAAGGTACGATTCAACTTTCTAATCTCTCTTTATTTAAGAATGTTTTATATGTAGAAGGTTTAAAACAAAACTTATTAAGCATTTCTCAAATATGCGATAAAAATCATAGCGTAAAATTTTCTAACCCAGGGTATGAAATTTTAAATAAAAAAGGTTTTCTAATATTAACTGGTCGCAGAACTTCTGAAAACTGCTATATTATAAGTAACTCTAGCTCATCTAATTTATCATGTTACATGGTCCATACCAACGAGACTGAGTTGTGGCATAAATGCCTTGGACATGTATACTATTGTAACTTATGTGACGAATGCCAGATTGGCAAGCAAACTAAGAGTTTTCACAAAAAATTGGACTCCAATGCCACATCTAAACTACTCAAACTCCTCTATATGAATCTTATTGGACCAACTAGAATGGAGAGTCGAGGTGACAAAATGTATATTCTGGTAATCATTGATGACTTTATCAGATATACTTGGGTAGTCTTCTTAAGAGATAAACCAGAAACTCTTGATGAAGTTAAAATGGTACTTAGACGTATCCAAACTGAAAAAGAGACTCAAGTCTATAAGATTTGTAGCGATTATGGATCAGAATTGGAGAATAGCAGTTTTGAGAAGTTTTGCAGTGATAATGGAATATCACATGAATTCTCTCGCCCAAAACACTACAACAAAATGGTATAGTAGAAAGAAAAAATAAATTGCTTCAAGAAATGACTAATGTAATGTTAAATAGTATGAAGCTCCTCATGAAATGTGGTTTAATAAGAAGCCTACTCTGAAATACTTTCTAGTTTTTGGTAGCAAGTGCTATATTTTACATGACCAATAAAATCTGGATAAGTTTGACACCAAAAGTGATGAAGAAATATTTTTAGGATATGCTCTGAATAGTTGAGTATATCGATCTCTAAATAAGATGACCGTTGTTATTCAAGAGTCTATTAATGTGGTCATTGATGATCACTTGAATACACGTCTCAAGTTTAGATAATGATGAAGTACTTTTAATTGATAAACCAAATTCTTCATCAAGTCAAAATAACTCTGAATTGAGAATTGTTAAAGACCATCCAACTAATCAAATTTTTAGAAATCCTCTCACTGGTGTGCACACTCGTAGACAATTAGAAGATGTGTGTAACTATGTGTGCTTTACATCCCAGATAGAACTGGCTAACGTAAAAGAAGCTCTTACTAACAAAAACTGGATAGTTACAATGCAAGAAGAGCTTAATCAATTTGTTAGAAATGATGTTTGATACTTAGTTCCTAGAGATAAAGATAAACATATTATCGGAACTAAGTGAATTTTCAAAAATAAGTTTGATGAACTTGGTAATATAATTCGAAATAAGGTTAAACTGGTTGTACAAGGGTACACTCAAATTGAAGGCATCAATTATGATGAAACCTTTGTCCCAGTAGTTCATCTTGAATTAATCAGACTATTTATATCCATTGCTTGCTTTAGAAAGTTTAAAATTTATCAAATGGATGTAAAGAGCACCTTTTAAATGGCGATTTGCATGAAGAAGTGTATGTTGAACAACCAATGGATTTTGAAGACCCTAAGAATACTGATCATGTCTAATGCCTAAAAAATACTTTTTACGGTTTAAAACAAGCTCCCATGGCATTGTATGAAAAATTGACTAAGTTTTTACTAAATCATAACTTTATAATGGGAAGTTGTCACAGCCCAAACTCGGAAATTGGATTCACAAGAATTTCGATCGCCGAATTCGGTGCCGACAGTCTCCGTAGTGCCCCATTCTCAGCTCCTGATAATCATATGCCAGATTTCGATCCTGGGACTCTGCAAGGAGGATTTTCAGAATAATTTTTTTTTTTTGTAATGGAGCATAACCATAAGCATAACTAAGTCACAAAACAACAACACCACGTATCCACTATATCAAAAACTTTAAGTACAATGCGGAAAGGAAAATACAAGATGATCAAAAAGCTCCAAAATGGTCCGATAAGCGCTCCTGCCTCAACGCCGCTGTTGTCCAACGCTACCTGCATGCAACGGTCATGCATACGCTTACAAAAGCTTAGAGGGTGGTGTAAGTGTGTGCGCAAGGCAAACGCCAAGTGTACAATATTAGAGTAATGCGGAAGTATGCGGTAAGTCCATGAATACAATCAACCATACTAAGGCTATGTAATGTAAGACATGAATGCTATCGGCCATACCAAGGCCATACGATGCGAGATATGAATGCCATCGGCCACACCGATGCAATGCAAGGCCTACATAGCCGAATGTCATATGCGAAATGCAATCCAAGCAAGTCGGTACTCATCAAGTACACATATCAGTACAGTTCTTCTCTAGATATCACCGGGGTCTAATACACTTCGCAGTGACTGCCACCTCCCTAGCTGCACAGTCAAGCAAGCGGAATAGACCTCACCATCTGCCCGACCAGTAGTCTGCCAATACTTACCCGGATGGTCGATAGCGAACTCATTTGCGAGCTGGTCAAACTCAGCCTAGCTTATAGCCCCCTCACTCAGGCGGATAAGGCCACACCCCCTTCTAACCGACCTCGACACAGTGGGAGACGCGGCCTACTGGTATTCGACACTCGGGCGCTCGTGTATCCACTCGTTCTAGATGTTGGAGCATCTCCTGATACCAAAAAGGTTCTGAGACTTTCATCCAAGGACATCCTAAGTGCCCACAGTGCTAGAACCAAGTATTTTCGGTATCCGATACGGTCATCCACGATGTACCTGTGGAGCCACGGCCCTGATGTTCCTATGGCGTGCAGTGAATCAAGTTACACATATGCGAGATGTATGAATCACACTGTCAAATCATGCAGTAATCCAGCGCGTACTGCGTGATCATGTGGGGCACTTTGTCTCATAACGAGTCCCATAAATGGTTTGCCCAATGGCGTATGCTATGATCAGTTACTACTCATATCAAGCATACATATGATGCGTATGAGCATGAATCATGGGATTATGCTAAGCATGTTATAAAGTAATGGACTACTCTTACGATGCAAATGAGCCTAGACGGCCTATACACAACTAGTATGGGCTTACCAATGGGCCCTAAGGAGAGTTACAATGCGGACATTTAACCAACATTGTACTTACAATGTGGACGTCAAACCATTATTGTTCCCTAGGCACGGCCCGCCATAAATATCATTACATGAACCATGGAAAATCACACATTGCAATGGACTTTAAGGACATCTCGTTGGGCCTCGACCCATGGGCCTTAGATATATCAAATGGGACATATCACATGGGCCTTATATTCATCAAATGGGCTGCATTAATGGGCCTCACCAATGAGCCTTATGTACATTGCAATGGTCCATGACCCATGTGCCTTGAACTACATCAAAATGGGCCTCACAACTTGGGCCTTATATGTATCAAATGGGCTTAATCTTATGGCCTTATCGAATGGGCCTAATTCCCATAGGCCTTATATATATTAAATGGGCCAGATCCCATGCGCATCATATATGTTAAATGGGCCTAAACCCATGGGCCTTATATATGCCAAATGGGCTTAATCCCATAGGCCTTATATATATCAAATGAGCTTGATCCCATGGGCTTTAATATATATTAAATGGCCTAATCCCACGGGCCTTATACGTACACCAAGATAGGCCTCAATGAATGGCCACATTTTAAATCAATATGGGTCCTATACTCATACCAAGGTGGGCCCACATGAATCATAGATCTAACTCATTTTAGCTCAAACCATAAAATGATTTTACAAAATACATGGACGGTTTGGATGCAACACATGCATCGTGGTGGGGTCTACTGACCGTGTGGAGAGAACACATACATCGTGGTGAGTCCCACCCTGCCAGGGATCAGTGCCAAGACCTCAAGTGTTGAAAACGAGGTATCTCCACTCCGTCCACCAGTCCAGCGATTGGACTGGACGTGGACAGTGGGTCCCACCATAATGTTTATTTTACATCCAATCCGTTGATAAAGGTCACGCACACCTGGAGGAAAGGAAAAACAAATTTCATATTCGATCCAAATTGTTGGTGACCCCAAAAAGGTTTCAATAGCTGATGTTCAATCCCACTGTTTCTCATGGTGTGGGCCACCTGAGATTTGGATCAAGCCGATTTTTGGGGTGAGTCTACTATAGAGGGTGGCCCACCACATGAATGGTTTAGATGAAACATAAACATCAAGGTGGGGCCCACGGCTGGAGCCATGGGTCTGCCTCCGTCCGCCCACCCGCCAGCTGTTTTTTTTTTTGGTAAAACCCATTTTTCTGGGGTTTTTATCATGTGGGGCCCGCATCAGGTAGATTCACCCCATCCACTGGCTTCCATGGCCCTAGACAAGTCTATCAAGACCAATATTGGGCCTTTTTCAGTGTATAAGAAAAATCTAGGTGGACTTCAACGGTAATGATACAGTTTTCGATGCTATGTCCCACCAGATACTCTGATCAACCTCATTTTTCGGCTCAACGCCTAAAATGAGTCAGGAAGTAAGGTGGATGGATTGGATTAGAAACATACATCAGGGTGGGGCCTACACAAGTGATTCACCCCAATGTCTTGTAAAATCAAGCAAATATTTGTGTTTTCCTTCTACGTCCAGCGTCCCGTTTCCCTTTTTTTTGTTTAGGTGGGCCACAATAGGATGGATGGTGTAAGTACAATACGTCTAAGATGGGCCCCACTCATGGACGGCTTGGATAAAATACATATTTCATGGTGGGGCTCATTCAAGTGGGCCACATGGCCACATCAACATACAAAGAAAATAAATAAAAAGGAGAGGGAGAGAGAGTAAAAGAGAGGGACACGCGTGATGAAGAGACCCCGACACTATGGGCCCTCCATTTTGAGCATGTAATCATACATCAATAGATCCCATTGCATATAGGCCTTCCAAATAAAAGATCAATGGTGGAGATCCCTCTCCATCCAAAATGAACTGTCTATATGACCTCTTTAATGCAAGAAAGTAAACATCATGATGGGGTTCATGAAAAATGGCCCCATCATGGAATGATTTTGATGATCAAGATGGGCCATTGGCCACATCTTAGGGTCTAAAGTGAGATCCATACCATTGATCGGTAGGCCTCACTCGGCCCATCTTAAAAACATGAAAAAGTAGTCTATGGAAGCACCCACCACTTGATCTTCTTGGTCTGTTGGAAAGCTACTCTCATAGAGCTTCACTTTGATGGTGGAGATAAGAAATGGATAGCTAGGATTAGAGCTTTTGGGATGGGAAGTGGGCCACCAAAATCACATTTTCTCTCATGAAAAACCTTGGACGTGGGAGCCTCTCTTGCTTGGGGTTTGTTGCTTGGTAAATGAGAGAGAGAGAGATGGGATGTAAGGAGTGATGGAGTGATGGGAGGTGAGTGATGGGTAAGGTGAGAGGTTGGTTGACTTTAGGGTTTGCTTGACTTGTGGAGAAAGAAAGCATGAGTGCTTTGTACTTGACATGAGAGGTGATTGATGGGATTGATTTGATACTTTATAGAGATTCTCTTGGAATTTTTTCTTGAACTTGACATGAGAGGTGATCGCGATATTTTTTCTTGAACTGAACGTGGGTCCAAATCACCTCGTCTGGGTATCGGATCGATGCGTGAGTCACGGCGTTGGAACCGTGGCAACAGTGTGGTCGCAATGATACAAGTCTTGGATTAAGCCGACTCAAATGTATAGAATATGACTTACGGTCGTGCGCAACGTCGATTATAGGTCGTGGATTGCCGAAATTCATCGGGAAGGATCGCAGGAGTCGACGGAACAGTACGGATTAGGATACGGGTCTTACAGCTCTCCCCACCTAATAAGAATTTCATCCTCAAAATTTACACTACCATCGCAACTAACTATAACTCAAAAAGGAAATAGAAAACATAACATCATATATAATCAAAGTATAATACACCATACAATCAATCATCGAAAAGATGGGGATAACGCTCACGGATCTCTGTCTCACCCTCCCAAGATGCCTCATCCACACTATGATGGCCCCACTGCACCTTCACTAAGGGAATGACCTTGGTTCTGAGGACCTATTCCTTCCGATCAAGGATACGAACTGGCTACTCAATATAAGAAGCATCCTCACGAACCTCCAACGGCTGCTAATCAATAACAGGCACGATGTCTGACCCACTGATGAGGGTCGAATATTGCATATCAGACCCCGATAAATACCTAATTTGACGTATATGATAATGTTTAATGTCGTATTTTAAATATGTTTTTGTTGCAGGTAGTAACCAGGAGCATGGACTGAAAAAGAGATTAAAAGCACAGATCTAATGCTCCGAAGTCACCAGAGTAAGGGACGGACTCCAGAGGACCAAGATCAACAGATTTATATGCCAGGGACCCGAGGAAATCAAGCCGTTCATGTTAAAAAGGCCCAAAAATGGTCCAAAAATGCAAGATCACAGGGTTTCCACCATCCGATTGACCTGAAACTTCATACATGGGATGAGGGCCATAAATTAACCATACACGTAAAATTTCATCCATTGGATCACTATGGAAGTGCCCCAACTGACAGATCAGCTCATAAACCATTGATTCTGGGCCCACCTGATATCTAGAACTGCCTCAAAATTATTATTGACGGTTTAAATGAGATGAGAAATAATATAGACGGTGAAGATTTTGAAAATCATCACAGTGGGTCCCATACATGGTGAATGTACACCTTGCATATACAAAGCCGGCCGTGTACTAGAAGTGCTGACTGCGTCAGCGCCTTCCAAAGAACCAGCGCCCGCAACCGTCTTCAGAAAAGGAAACTTGCCATTTTTGGCTGTGTAACGCACGGCCGCTGGCTGATTTGCGGTCGACTGTGGGCCCCACACATGCCCCGTCCGGCCAATCCGTGCCGTCCATCTTGTAGACGGGCTCGAGAGCTTCAAAATCATGTTGTCACTTTTCACCTATGCATGCACACGTGTGAGATACAGAGGCCACAAAAGGGTTGCCCTGCAATGTTCAAAACTGATCCTTTTGTGATTTCTTCTTTGGGCCACGTCAATGGACGTTCAAAACCACCCATTCTTGACTGAAATTTCGTTCTGAATCCAATGGACGGGGTGAATTTTCCAGAAAATTCTTCTGTGGGGTCCACCGATCACAACAACGAAATGGTGCGAAAGGTTTCGCACATCCGTAAAAATTGACTTTTTCAGGCGGTTGTGGCCCACCATCTTTGATCATATGGGGGTTGTGGCCCACCATCTTTGATCATACGGCAATAATAAACCGTTTGAATCTTTAATGAAAAAATATTCCATCACCCATAAAGTTGCAACTCCATATCATCCACAAACAAGTGGTCAAGTAGAAGTTTCGAATCGGGAGATTAAACAAATTTTAGAGAAAACAGTTCGCCCTGATCGTAAGGATTGGTCGCAACGTTTGAATGATGCTCTTTGGGCGTATCGTACGGCTTTCAAAACCCCAATTAGAATGTCTCCCTATAGGCTTGTCTTTGGGAAAGCATGTCACTTACCTGTGGAATTAGAACATCATGCTTATTGGGCCATCAAAACCTTTAATTTTGATTTGAACAAGGCTGGATCGCACCGTAAACTTCAACTCAATGAGTTAGAAGAAATTCGAAATGAGCCATATGAGAATGCGAAAATTTATAAAGAACGAACAAAATTTTTTCATGACCAGTCAATTCTTCGCAAGACATTTGAACCAGGTCAGAAAGTCTTATTGTATAATTCTAGGTTACGCCTCTTTCCTGGGAAACTTCGTTCACGATGGTATGACCCTTATCAGGTAGTAAAAGTATTTCCTCATGGAGCAGTTGAGATTAAAAATCTTAAGGATGAAAATATTTTCAAAGTAAATGGTCACAGACTGAAACCTTATTTAGAGAATTTGGTTAATCAAGATGTTGAGGAAGTTAATTTGGAGGACATAGGTTTTCAAGAATGATTAATTCAAGGTCCATTCTTGTCTGGCTGAAGACATTAAACTTAGCGCTTCTGGGAGGCAACCCAGCTTTTCATTTCATTTTCCTAGTTAGTTAATTCAATGTTTGTGGGTAACATTGCTGCAAACCCTCACGAGACTACAACTTGTCCACTAGGGGTAACCTATGGGTTTAAAGGCTTATTGCATACGCTAAATGCAATCGAGACAACCTGCGAAAGTGGTATAGGTAGGCTTATTATTATTATTATTATTATTATTCTTTTTATGATTTTATTTTTATTATTTTGCTTTTGTTGATTTCTCTCTTGTGCTGACTCGCTTTTACGTTGATATCTTTGAAAAGCCTCTTAATTCTTCGTTACAGGTACTATCTTTCCATCACTCCTCTTTTATTTTCATTGTCCCATGTGCATTGCATGCTTATTTCTTTTACATTGAGGACAATGTAGATTTTAGGTTGGGGTGAGAGATTAGGTTACCTAATCAGTATTTTTTTGGTCTTGAGCAAAAAAGTGTGAAAACTTTTAAAAACTTTTAAAATTTTTTAGAATTTCTTGTGAATTTGAAGAGATTTTGAAGGATAATTGTGATTTTAAAATTAAAAAGATACAGAATGTTGGGAATTTATGAATCTGAAATTCCGCCATATGTTAGATTTCACAGTTAAGTTTAAGTTTTTAATCCATGATTAGAAGTTGTAAACATTGATCGAGTCATGATTTCGCATATCACATCTCGCTTACACATTAAGGTTCCGGTTCGATATTGAATGATTAACTTGGTAATCACTAAGCATGAAAGGAACCAGCTTGAAAATAAAATTTTTAACATCAATTTATAAGAAGAATTGAAAGGGTAAGTCACATAATCTTCACCATAGGTTTGCTCCCTATAGGTGTAGATTAGATCCCCATGGTTGACATTTAGAAAAAGTTAGGCGACAAGTTTTCATCATAGATTTGCTCCCTATAGGTAAGGATTTGATTCCCTTCCTTAGTGTCATTGTTCATGAAAAATTAATCAAGGCTGAACGAAAAGATGATCAAAAAGGCAAGTGTTGGTTTCAGGTTTTTGTTATCATGAATGCCGTTGTTAATTACCAATGATATCATGAAAATGACAATTGGATCTCTTGATGCGATCGCACTATACACTCATGGAACTCAATGTTTAGAATTGTTCTAATCAATGGATTAATATTTTGAACTTCATTATGTAATTTACCATGAACTTGATTCCAAGAGACATTTTACTTACCATTCATGAATCTTAAAATTTTCACATCTTAACTATCTGTTCACAAGTCACTTGAGTTTACAGGAATTGTCTCTTTTTTCTGAAATTATTTTTCGTAGGTTTTGCTCGGGACTAGCAAAATGCTGGTTGGGGGTTGTGATGAGGGTCAAATATTGCATATCAGACCCCGATAAATACCTAATTTGACGTATATGATAATGTTTAATGTCGTATTTTAAATATGTTTTTGTTGCAGGTAGTAACCAGGAGCGTGGACTGAAAAAGAGATTAAAAGCATAGATCTAATGCTCCGAAGTCACTAGAGTAAGGGACGGACTCCAGAGGACCAAGATCGATAGATTTATATGCCAAGGACCCGAGCAAATCAAGCCGTTCATGTTAAAAAGGCCCGAAAATGGTCCAAAATGCAAGATCACAGGGTTTCCACCATCTGATTGACCTGAAACTTCATACATGGAATGAGGGCCATAAATTAACCGTACACGTAAAATTTCATCCATTGGATCACTATGGAAGTGTCCCAACTGACAGATTAGCCCATAAACCGTTGATTTTGGGCCCACCTGATATCTGGAACTGCCTCAAAATTATTATTGACGGTTTAAATGAGATGAGAAATAATATGGACGGTGAAGATTTCTGAAAATCATCACAGTGGGTCCCATACATGGTTAATGTACACCTTGCATATACAAAGCCGGCTGTGTACTAGAAGTGCTGACCGCGTCAGCGCCTTCCAAAGCACCAGCGCCCGTAACCGTCTTCAGAAAAGGAAACTTGCCATTTTTGGTTGTGTAACGCACGGCCGCTGGCCGATTTGCGGTCGACTATGGGCCCCACACATGCCCCGTCCGGCCAATCCGTACCGTCCATCTTGTAGATGGGCTCGAGAGCTTCAAAACTATGTTGTTACTTTTCATTCATGCGTGCACACGTGTGAGATACAGAGACCACAAAAGGGCTGCCCTGTAACGTTCAAAACTGATCCTTTTGTGATTTCTTCTTTGGACCACGTCAATGGACGTTCAAAACCACCCATTCTTGATTGAAATTTCTTTCTGAATCCAATGGACGGGGTGGATTTTTCAAAAAATTCTTCTGTGGGGCCCACCGATCACAACAACGAAATGGTGCGAAAGATTTCGCACATCCGCGAAAATTGACTTTTTCAGGCAGTTGTGGCCCACCATCTTTGATCATATGGTAGATCTGAACCATCTATCATGTAGAGGACCCAAGAAAGTCCTAAGGGATGGTGTTTCTTTGGAATTTGAGCGAGGAAAGTGGCGTGTTTCGAGGCACCGAACTTGGCTGCGAAAAAGCTTTCGTTGGGCATGCATAGCTTTCCAAATCCGATTCAAATCCGATTTTTACCACTCCAGCAGCTATATAAGGAGGTTTTGGACGTGGGGAGCATTCATTCAAACCTTGAGAGGAAGATCCAAAGCTTGAGGAGAGCCAGAGCCAGAGAGAGAGAAAAAGAAGAAGAAAGAAGGGAAGGATGTTTTTAATGTTTTTACTTTATATTTTCATTTTCTTAATTAATTTTATGGATTGCTAAACTTCTTAGCTAGGGCTGAAATGAAGCCCATAATTTGAATAACTTTTGTTTACTGTTGAATTTATTTTAATTTGATTGAATTGTTTCTTTCGCTAGTGTGCTTTCCTGAGATTTCTGTACTTCTCCATTCTATGAGCTCGACTAAAGTCTAGATATGGATGTTGTTTGGAATATTACTCTAGGTGCTTGTGTCTGACCATGAACAGATTTCCTATAGAGGAAGAAACAGGATTTACATCTCTTCATGCCTGACCATGGATGGAAAGATGTGATCCATATGCTTTAAAGGATTATACATTCTCTGTGCCCGACCAAGGACATAGAGTGTACTTTGTTTATTTTGATATCAATCTGAATTAGGATAAATCAACAGGTAAAATAAGGGTTAGGATAATTAGGGGTGGATTCGAAAGTCCTAGTCTTCTCCTCAATTGAATTTTCCTCATTATTGCTTGTGGTTATTTTCTATAGATTTATGCTAGTTTACTTAATAGTTTGTTAAACCATTCATTGGATTAATTAAGAAAGATCGTAACATTCAAATTGTGACAACCAGTCCTCGTGGGAACGATCTCGTAATACGTACCATATCTACATCTGATTCGTATACTTGCGAGTTTAAAATCATTTAAATCAGATTGGTTTAAATTAAAACATCACCCACACTTCCTCAACATAGAGGCGTGGAAAACGTTATAGACGTCAGACAACTGCGAAGGCAAGGCAAGCCGATAAGCAACGACACCAATGCCCCCACTGATATCGAAAGGTCCTATGAATTTTGGGGCAAGCTTGCCCTTCGTCCCAAAATGAACCACACCCTTCATGGGTGAGACCTTGAGATACACATAGTCCCCAACGACAAACTCTAAGGGACGACGCCGACGATCAACATAACTCTTCTACCGGCTCTGAGCTGTGCGCATCCTCTGCCTGATGATGTCGATAGCCTCTGACGTCTGCAGCATAAGCTCGGGACCTAGGAGACGCTGCTCTCCAACCTCGTAGATCTGCACGGTCTGCCATATAATGCCTCAAAAGGAGTCATGCCAATGGTCGCCTGATAGTTGTTGTTGTACATGAACTCAGCCAATCGCAGATGCTCGTCCCAACTACACGAGAAATCAATCGCGCAAGCCCGAAGCATATCCTCAAGGATTTGGTTGACCCTTTCGGTCTTCCCATCAGTCTGCTGATGATACGCGGTGCTGAGCTGCAAATCAGTGCCCATTGCTCTCTGGAAGCTCCTCCAAAACTGAGACGTGAACCTCATATCTTGGTCTGAAACGATCGAGACAAGAACACCGTGCAACCTCACAATCTCATCAATAAACATCTTGGAGACCCTATCCGTATGCCAAGTCTCACGAATCACAAGAAAATGTGCCGACTTCGTCAGACGGTCAACAACAACCCAGATGGCGTCATGACCGCGCTGAGTCTTCGGTAAACCCATGACAAAATCGGTAGATATATGCTCCCACTTCCACATCAGGACACTCAACGGCTACAATAGACCAGGGGGTCTCTGATGATCGGCCTTGACACGCTAGCACGTATCACACTTGGCCACAAAACTGGCTATCTGGTGCTTCATCCCCACCCAAAAATACTGACGCCTCATATAGCGATACATCTTCGTCGAGCCAGGGTGGATAGAGAAACGTGTCACGCCCCAAACTCGGAAACCGGGCTCACAAAATTCTCGATCGCCGAATCAGTAGAACCCCGTTCTCGGCTCCTAGCTCCCATTTTCCAGGTTCCGATCCTGGGATGCTACGAGGAGGATTTTAAATATCAGTTTGATTCGTAATAAGCATAACCAAAGGCATAACCCACAAACAACAACCAAGAATTCCATTACATTTCCACTATGATCAAAAACTTTACAAGTACAATGAGCATAAAGGGAAATATAGTGGTGTAGAACAAAAACTCCAAAACACTCTGCAACGTGCTCCTGCCTCAGCGCTGCTGCGATCCAACGTCACCTGCACGCAACGGTCGTGCATAAGCTTACAGAAAGCTTAGAGGGTGGTGAAAGTGTGTGCGGAAGGTAGTAACATGAACATGCAATGACAGAGTAATGCGGAATATGCAGATGGAACCATAATATCATGAGCCGTACTAAGGCTTATGCGATGCAAGACATGAATGGTATCAGCCACCCCAAGGCCATGCGATGTACAATGCAACTCAAGCATACAGATCCTCATCTATGTCCACACATCAATACAGCTCAATATGAAATATCACCGGAGTCTAGTACACTCTAAACCAGATTGCCGCCACATCGCGCGCAATAAGGTAAGTGGAAGAGACCTAACTATCCGTCTGCTAATATCGGACGCGACTCGTTAATAGCGGACCCATTCCTCGAGCTGGTCAAACTCAGCCTAGGATTGCCCCCTACACTCGGACGGGTAAGGCCACATCCAACCGACCACGACACAGTGGAGAGCACAGCCAACTGGTATTCGACACTCAGCGCTCATCTACCCACTCGGTCTAGACGTTGGAGCAACCTCTTGGTACCATAAGGGTTTAGGGACTTTCACCTAGGGATATCTATAGTACCCCATGTAGAACAAGATTTCCGGTATCCAATCCTGCCAACCACGATGCGTCTGTGGAGGCTACGGCCCTGATGTCGCTAGGGCGTACAATAACCATGTCACACAAATGTGAAATGCATGATTCACACTATCCAGTCATGCAAAAAATTCTGCGCATATCGTGCGCTCATGTAGGGCAACGCCGCCTAACCGGGAGCCCATAAACAACCTGCCCGAAGGCAAATGCTATGATCAGACAATTCTCACGTCAAGCATACATATGATGCGTATGATCATGAGTCATGAACTGTACTTAACATGTTATAATAAAATGAACTATCTTACAATGCAGATGGACCTGGGCGGCCTATACACAATAAATACGGGCCTAACAATGGGCCCTAAGGAGAGTCGTAATGTGGACATCCAACCAGCATTACACTCGCAATGTGGACGTCAAACCAACATTGCTTCCCAGGCACGATCTTTGTAAACATCAGTACTTAGTCTGTAATAGATTTACACATTACAATGGACCGTAGGTTGTCCCCCTTGGACCTTACATATATATATCAAATGGGCCATATCCTATGGGCCTTTTATTCATCAGATGGGCCACATAAATGGGCCACATCAATGGGTCTTATGTGCATTGCAATGGGTCAAAACCCGTGAGCCGTAGATTGCATCAATTGGACCTAGTCACATGAGTCTAGTATGTATCAAATGGGCCACACCAATTGGACCCCCAAATGTATATCCAATGGCCCTCAACCCAGAGGCCTTATATGAGTCGAATGAGCCTAAATCCCTAGGCCTTAAACAATTCAAATGGGCCTAATCCATGAGCTTGCATGCATATCAAAGTGGGCCTAATCCCATGGACCCTTTTATAATCAAATGGATTTAGTCCCATGGGCCTTACAATATATCAAATGGCCTACTTCCATGGGCTTTTAAAATTTCAACAAAAAGGTCCAATTACATGGGCCTTGAAGTACATCAAATGGGCCTAGTCCCATGGATTTGTAACACATCAAATGGGCCTAGGATCTTAGGCCTTAAGTGGATCCAATGGGCCTAGCCCATAAGCATTTCATAAACCAAATGGCCGTAGCCCATAGCCCTTTTGAAATTCAAATGGGCCTAGCCCATAGGCCTGTTACAAACCAAATGGGCCAAACCCATATGAGTGGCCCACCCATCTAATAACTCATGCATTAAAATGATCTCACTAAGTGGATGGACGGTTTGGATGCATTACATGCATCATGGTGGGTCCCACTGTCCAATGGACAGTGCGGATAAAAACACACATTACACAGGGCCCCACCATCCGCTGGATGGTGGAGGCACACAAGCAAAGGGGGGGGGGGGGGGGGGGGTGCCACCGCAGTGAGTGCCACCGTCCGCTGGACGGTGGACTTGGCACATACATCCATGTGGGTCCCACAAATGTGGCCCACCGTAATATTTATTTGAAATCCAACCCATTCATAAGGCCACTTAGACCTGGATGAAGGGAAAACATAAATTTCAGCTCGATCCAATACTTCTGTGGGCTCCAAAAATCTTTAATGGTAGAATTCAATCCACACTGTTTCACGTGGTGTGGGCCACCTGAGTTTTGGATCTGTCCCATTTTTGGAGAGGGGCCCGTTGCTGGGACGGCCCACCTCATGAGCCGGCTGGATCACAAATAAACATTATGGTGGGGCCCACACGTAGGGCTGTGGGCCCCTGCTGGACGTTCGCCCGCCGCTGCACGCAGCAACTTGCAGCATTGCACGTTGACGTTGCCAGGAGCAGAGGCTCTGCCTCTTGATATTTTTGGGAGAAAAACGTTTTTTTGAGGTTTTTCACGCGTGGGGCCCGCTAAAACGAAATTCGCTCCGGCCATTGCGATCACTGGCCCGAAACAGACGAAATGAGTCCAGAGTTCAAATTTTTTTGAGCTTAGGAAGTGAAATAAAATAAGAAAATAGAGTTTGAATGGTGAGGGCGCAATATTTGGCGCTATGGTCCACCAGGTGATTAGATCAGCTCCAAACTTCTACCCAACGGCTAAAATGCCGTGGGTAAGAGGATGGACGGCTTGGATCGAACATAAACATCAGGGTGGGGCCTATGCAAGGGGACCACCCAAGTCCCTTTCTTTCCTTTTCTTTTTTTTTTTCAACTTCCTTTACAACGTCCTGCGTCCCAGACGCTGGACAGTTCTATATTATTTTTTTTTTTGGAAATGGTGGGCCCTGATGAAGTGGGCCACCACATGATGGGTAACATGGTTTAACGTTTAAGGTGGGCCCCACTTGAATAAAAATAATTACATCAAGGTGGGATCCATTCAAGTGGGCCACACAATCCTGTAGCATAAAATAAAATAAAATAAAATAAAAGAAATAAAAGAGAGAGAGAGAGAGAGAGAGAGAGAGAGAGAGAGAGAGAGACATGGAGAGTGGGACACGGCATGTGATGGAGGGACCCCGACATTATGGGCCCTCCCTTGCAATGAATCATAAAATAAACGGATCCCGTTGAACATGGGACCATCAAAAATGTAAATCAACGGTGGAGATCCATTCCCCACCGATATGGATGGTCTAAATGACCTTTTGCAATGAAATAAACATCATGATGGGGTCCATGGAGAATGGCCCCATCATGGAATGATCATGATGATCCAAGTGGTCCATCGGCCACAAATAAGGGTCCCAAGTGAGATCCACACCATTGATCGGTGGGCCTCACTTGGTTCACCATAAAAACAAGTAAATCTACCCTATAGAGGCACCCACCATCCGATCTTCTCGCTCCTAGGGGTTCCTTGGCACCTTAGCTTCAACTTCAATGGTTAAGATGAAGAATGGAGGGTTGAGATGGGAGATTTTGGGGTAGGAAAGTGGGCCACTTAGAACTTAAGAGCTCTTGCAAAATTCCATACGTATGGAGCTCCTTTGCTTGGAGTTTTGCAAATGAGAAAGAGAGAGAGTGATGTAAGGGAGAGAGAGAGAGTGATGGATGGATGGGTGAGTGATGGTTGTGTAAGAAAAGCTTGACTTTTGAGGCTTTTGTGTAAGAGAGGTATGGGAGATGAAGACTTTTGTGGCTTTTTGTGTAAGAGAGGTATGGGTGATGAAGACTTTTGTGGTTACTTGGAAAAATGGAATAAAGTGATGTGTACTTGACATGTGATGGATTGATGGGTGATTGATTGATGGGATTGATGTGATTGATGTGACACATCGTATAGATTCTCTTGAGTTTCACAACGCGCGGCGTTTTCTCACACCGAACGTTGGCCCATATCTCTTGACCAGGGTATCGCCTCGGCGCGCGAGTCGCGGCATCGGAACCGCAACGACGGCGCGGTCGCTGTGGTATTGGTCTCGGGCTGAGTCGACTCGGGTTGTCGGCATATGAATCAGGGTCGCGCGTCGATATCGGTTAAGGGTCGAAAGTTGCCAAAAATTCGACCGGTAAGACCGCGGAAGTCTACGGAAAGGTACGGACCAAGATACGGGTCTTACAAAACGCGATCGATGTGCCTCGGTCATAAGATCTCGGTGTAACTCAGGAATATCTAGGACACATAATCGGCCTCTGAAGCAAAGTCCACCATCAGAACCAATCTGTCAATCCATTTGACTCTCAGATGCTGCCTCTGCTCTGTAATCCTGTAACGACTCATCTGTCTGCTGAGTATCGATCACCCTTGCAACAAGAGAGGATTGAATCGACAAGCTTGATAGTTGAACGATAGATGACTGCAGACTAAACTTAAAGTCGTACTCTGCAATATCCTCGAGCATCCTCCACTCCTGAATCATCATATGCGCCACCAGGCCTCGTGGCTGAGGGCATCCGCCACTACGTTCACCTTTCCCGAGTGGTACTGAAGACCAAAATCGTAGTCCTTCAGGAGTTTCATCCAACGCCTCTGCCTTATATTCAACTCGGACTGAGAGAACAAATACTTTAAGCTCTTGTGGTCGGAGAAGAACTCGAATCTCACTCCATAAAGATAGTGCCTCCACACCTTCAGTACAAAGACAACTGCTGTCAGATCCAGATGTGCGTGAGGTAGTTCAGCTCATGGACCTTGAGCTGACGGGACGCATAAGCCACCGGCTTTGCGTGCTGCATCAGGACAACACCTAAGCCAACTTGTGAGGCATCGGTAAATACAATAAATCCATCACTCCCAGAGTGAAGAGTGAGGACAGGAGCGGACGTGAGGCGGTACTTCAACTCCATAAACGCCTGCTCACAAGCATCGCTCCAAATGAACTCAGCACCCTTCCGGGTCAACCTGGTCAACGGGGCTGCAATGCGAGAGAATCCCTCAATAAAACGTCGGTAGTAGCCCGCCAAACTAAGGAAACTGTGAATTTCAGATGCGTTCATGGGCTGGTCCCACTAACGCATGGCATCAATATTCGAGGGGTCCACCGCGACACCCTGCCTCGTCACTACATGGCCGAGGAACTTCACCTCCTCCTGCCAGAACTCGACTTCTCCATCTTTGCCTAAAGCTGGTGTGCACGGAGGGTCTGTAATGTAATCTCAAGATGCCACTCATGCTCCTCACGAGTCCTCGAATATATCAAAATGTTATCGATGAACACCACAACAAACTGATCGAGATACGGATAGAAGACCTTGTTCATCAACTGCATGAATACTACGGGCGCATTGGTCAGTCCGAAGGACATGACCTGGAACTCAAAATAACCGTAGCGCGTCCTGAAGGCTGTCTTCGGGATATCCTCATCTCGAACCCGAACCTGATGATAATCGGACCGCAAGTCTATCTTTAAAAAGAACTGCGCCTCTTGCAGCTGATCAAACAAATCATCGATCCTTGGAAGCGGGTACTTGTTCTTGATCGTGACCTTGTTGAGCTCGCAGTAATTTACGCAAAGCCTCAACGAGCCATCCTTCTTCTTCATGAAGAGTACCGGCGCTCCCCACAGAGAACTGCTCGAATGAATAAAGCCTAGCTCGCGCAACTCGTCCAACTACTTCTGCAGTTTCCTTAACTCCAACGGTGCCATACGATACGGGGCCTTCGAAATAGGCGTGGTACTAGGCACAAGATCAATCTGGAACTCAGTGTGCCGATGAGGTGGTAACCCTAAATCTCCTGGAACACATCGGGAAAATCATAAACAACAGGCAGTTGGTCGATACTCAAAGCAGCTGACTCATCAACGGCACACGATAACAGGCAAGAAAGCTGCCATCCTCTGGGCTCGGCAACAAACTGAAACTCTGGTACGCCGGGTATGCAGAACGTGACTGTCCTCGCGGAGTAGTCTAATATAGCGTAGTACTCGGCGAGCCAATCCATGCCCAGGATAACATCAAAATTGGACATCGATAATACAAATAAATCGACAGGCAAGAAGATATCCCCAATCAGAACGAGACAAGATGCGCAAAATCGGCTCAACACTGCGATCTTCCCTAAAGGCGTCGATACTATCAAACCCTCACTGGCAGACTTCAACGGTAAACCGGTCGATCGGCAGAAATCAACGGTGACAAATGAATGCGATGCACCAGAATCAAATAATACACGTGTAATGCATGAAGAAACAGGGAGAGTACCCTCGACGACCCCTCCTGATGACTGAGGGTCCTGATGGGCGGCATAAAATCTACCCTAAGCCTGCTGGGGAGGTGTAGGTCCCCTCTGAGGTCTGCTACTATTGTGGTTGCTGTGGAGGCCTAACCTGCTGTCTCCGCTGCTGTGGAGAAGGTACAGGAGGCTAGTGCTGCGGTCGCTACTGCAGTGGTGGCTGTCGTGGAGGTGGATGTGGTGCCCTCGGCTGCTGCTGTTGAGGGTGGGGACACTCGTGCCTACGATGTCCTATCCGACCACATCCAAAGCAAGTACCTGTAAACGGTCCCGAATGTGGTGCTGGGGGTACTGCTGGTACTCGGAATGCTGGGCGGGTACTACGCCGCTGCTGTGAATGATGTTGTTGATGGGAACTACTAGAGGGTGCCTTCCTCTTCTGATCTCCCCTCTGATCACGGGCTCTCTGCACACCGGCCCAATCTGTCTCATATATCATGGCTCTCTCTACTATCTGCTCAAATGTCGGAAGCATGTGTCTGATCACACGGCTTATGAGGGCAGGACATAAGCCGTTCTCAAAACGGCGGGCCTTCCACCCCTCATTATCAATAAGATATGTCTCAAATCTCGATAGTGCGACGAATCGAGCCTAATACTGGGACACAAACATGTCCCCCTGGACCAATGTCTCAAACTCCAATGCGTGCTGCTGTCGCACATGCTCGGGAAAGAACTTCCGGTCAAACCGGTCTATAAAGTCCTCCCAGGCCCACTCAAAATTAGCCCCTACTGATCGGACCATAGATGCCCACCAATATTGAGCCTCACCCTGTAGAAGAAATACGGCTAATGGGACTCGCTGTCGGGTAGTACATCTTATGGTGTCGAATATCTTCTCCACCTCGGATCACCATATCTCTGCAGCAATAGGGTCTGACTCACCCCGGAAAAGGGGAGGATCGTGCCGTCGGAAGTTCTTGAGAAGAGGGCTCATACGCTCCTTCTCGGCCTCAGCTGGTGTGACAGTGGGATGCCTACTCTGCCCTTGAAGAATGGCGGTCATCGCCTGCAACATCTGCTACAGCTGAGTAGCACTCACAGGTACGATCGGATCCACACTAGTCTCAGGTAAAGGAGTGACATCCTCAGGCTCAAAGGCAGGAATATCTGGTGTTGGAGCAGGAGTAGCAGGTGGTAAAGCGGGAGTCACAGGTGGTGGTGCGGGAGTCGCAGGTGGTGGAGCGGGATTCTCTTGGGTCGTTCTTCTAGCCATAATGTCCTACAGGAAAGAACAATGGCCTATTAGCCTTGAGAATTCTCGAAGGCATAAATGTTAAGGGTTTATATCAGAAAATCACTAAGTCATTCGGACTCGGAACCTATTTATAGTAGATATGTGATGTGATCCTCAAGTATTCTCAAGTTATGCTCTGATACCAACTTTTATCACACCCTAAACCCGAAAATCGGATTCACAGGAATCCCGATCACCGAATTCAGTGCCGACAGCCTCCGTAGTGCCCTATTCTCGGCTCCTGGTAATCATATGCCAGATTTCGATCCTGGGACTCTACAAGGAGGATTTTCAGAATAATTTTTTTTTGTAATGGAGCATAACCACAAGCATAACCAAATTACAAAACAACAACACCACGTATCTACTATATCAAAAACTTTAAGTACAATGCGGAAAAGGAAATACAAGATGATCAAAAAGCTCCAAAATGGTCCGATACGCGCTCCTACCTTAGCGCTGCTGCTGTCCAACACTACCTGCATGTAACGGTCATGTATAAACTTACAAAAGCTTAGAGGGTGGTGTAAGTGTGTGTGCAAGGCAAATGCCAAGTGTACAATATCAGAGTAATGTGAAAGTATGCGGCAAGTCCATGAATACAATCAACCATACCAAGGCTATGTAATACAAGGCATGAATGTTATCAGCCATACCAAGGCCATAAATATGAGATATGAATGCCATCAGCCACACCGATGTAATGCAAGGCCTACATAGCCGAATGTTATATGCGAAATGCAATCCAAGTAAGTCGGTACTCATCAAGTATACATATCAGTACAGTTCTCTGAATATCACCCGGGTCTAATACACTTCGTAGTGACTGCCACCTCCCTAGCTGCACAGTCAAGCAAGCGGAATAGACCTCACCATCCGCCTGACCAGTAGTCTGTCAATACTTACCCGGCTCGTCGATAGCGGACTCATTTGCGAGCTGGTCAAACTCAGCCTAGCTTATATCCCCCTCGCTCAGGTGGATAAGGCCACACCCCCTTCCAACCGACCTCGACATAGTGGGAAAGGTAGCCTACTGGTATTCGGCACTCGGGCGCTCGTGTATCCACTCAGTCTAGACGTTGAAGCATCTCCTGGTACCAAAAAAGTTCTGCGACTTTCATCCAAGGACATCCTAAGTGCCCACAATGCTAGAACCAAGTATTTTTGGCATCCGATATGGCCATCCACGATGTACCTGTGGAGCCATGTCCCTGTTGTCGCTAGGGCGTGCAGTAAATCAAGTCACACATATGCGAGATGCACGAATCACACCGTCAAATCATGCAGCAATCCAGCGCGTACTACGCGATCAAGTGGGGCACTCTATCTCATAACGAGTCCCATAAATGGTCTGTCCAATGGTGTATGCTATGATCAGTCACTACTCATATTAAGCATACATATGATGCGTATGGGCATGAGTCATGGGATTATACTAAGCATGTTATAAAGTAATGGACTACTCTTACGATGCAAATGAGCCTAGATGGCCTATACACAACTACTATGGGCTTATCAATGGGCCCTAAGGAGAGTTACAATGCGAACATTTAATCAACATTGTACTTACAATGTGGATGTCAAACCATCATTGTTCCCTAGGCACGGCCCACTATAAATATCATTACATGAACCATGGAAAATCACACATTGCAATGGACTCTAAGGACATCCCGTTGGGCTTCGACCCATAGGCCTTAGATACATCAAATGGGCTGTATCACATGTGCCTTACATTCATCAAATGGGCGGCATTAATAGGCCTCACCAATCAGCCTTATGTACATTGCAATGGTCCATGACCCATGGGCCTTAAGATACATCAAAATGGGCCTCACAACTTGGGCCTTATATGTATCAAATGGGCTTAATCTTATGGCCTTATCAAATGGGCCTAATTCCATAGGCCTTATATATATTAAATGGGCCGGATCCCATGGGCATTATATATATCAAATGGGCCTAAACTCATGGGCCTTATATATGCCAAATGGGCTTAATCCCATAGGCCTTATATATATATATATATATATATATATATATATATATATATATATATATATATATATATATATATATATATATATATATCAAATGAGCTTGATCCCATGTGCTTTAATATATATCAAATGGCCTAATCCCACAGGCCTTATACGTACACCAAGATAGGCCTCAATGAATGGCCACATTTTAAATCAATATAGGCCCTATACTCATACCAAGGTGGGCCCACATGAATTATAGATCTAACTCATTTTAGCTCAAACTATAAAATGATTTTACAAAATACATGAACGGTTTGGATGCAATACATGCATCATGGTGGGGTCCACTGACCGTGTGAAGAGAACACATACATCGTGGTGGGTCCCACCTTGCCAGGGATCGGTGCCAAGACCTCAAGTGTTGAAAATGAGGTATCTCCACTCCGTCCACCAGTCCAGCGATTGGACTGGACGTGTACAGTTGTCCCACGTGGGGCCCACCATAATGTTTATTTTACATCCAATCCATTGATAAAGGTCACGCACACCTGGAGGAAAGGAAACTAAATTTCATATTCGATCCAAACCGTTGGTGACCCCAAAAAGGTTTCAATAGCTGATGTTCAATCCCACTGTTTCTCATGGTGTGGGCCACCTGAGATTTGGATCAAGCCAATTTTTGGGGTGAGTCTACAACAGAGGGTGGCCCACCACATGATCGATTTAGATGAAACATAAACATCAAGGTGGGGCCCACGGCTAGAGCCATGGGTCTGCCTCCGTCCGCCCGCCTGCCAGCCACTGGAGTGGCCAGCCTTCTGACACAGCAGCAGCTTGCTGCTACTTCTTATTATTTTTTTATTTTTTGGAAAAACCCATTTTTCTGGAGTTTTTATCATGTGGGGCCCGCATCAGGTAGATCCACCCCATCCACTGGCTTCCATGGCGCTAGACAAGTCTATTAAGACTAATATTAGGCCTTTTTCTGCGTATAAGAAAAATCTAGGTGGACTTCAACAGTAATGATACAGTTTTCAACGCTATGGCCCACCAGATACTCTGATCAACCTTATTTTTCGGCTCAATGCCAAAAATGAGTCAGGGAGTAAGGTGGATGGGTTGGATTAGAAACATACATCAGGGTGGGGCCTACACAAGTGATTCACCCCAATGGCTTGTAAAATCAAGCCAATATTTGTGTTTTCCTTCTACGTCCAGCGTCCAGATGCTGGACGTTTCCCTTTTTCTTTTTTGTTTATGTGGGCCACCACAGGATGGATGGTGTAATTACAATACGTCTAAGATAGGCCCCACTCATGGACGGCTTGGATAAAATACATATTTCATGGTGGGGCTCATTCAAGTGGGCCACATGGCCACATCAACATATAAAGAAAATAAATAAAAAGGAGAGGGAGAAAGAGAGAGTAAAAGAGTGGGACATGCATGATGGAGGGACCCCGACACTATAGGCCCTCCGTTTTGAGCATCCAATGATACATCAATGGGTCCCATTGCATATGGGCCTTCCAAATAAAAGATCAACGGTGGAGATCCCTCTCCATCCAAAATGAACGGTCTATATGACCTCTTTAATGTAAGAAAGTAAACATCATGATGGGGTCCATGGAGAATGGCCCCATCATGGAATGATTTTGATGATCAAGATGGGCCATTGGCCACATCTTAGGGTCTAAAGTGAGATCCATACCATTGATCGGTAGGCTTCACTTGACCCATCTTAAAAATATGAAAAAATAGTCTATGGAAGCACCCACTACTTTATCTTCTTGGTCCGTTGGAAAGCTACTCTCTTAGAGCTTTACTTTGATGGTGGAGATGGAAAATGGATGGCTAGGATTAGAGCTTTTGGGATGGGAAGTGGGCCACCAAAATCACATTTTCTCTCATGAAAAACCTTGGATGTGGGAGCCTCTCTTGCTTGGGGTTTGTTGCTTGGGAAATGAGAGAGAGAGATGGGATGTAAGGAGTGATGGGAAGTGAGTGATGGGTGAGGTGAGAGGTTGGTTGACTTTAGGGATTGCTTAACTTGTAGAGAAAGAAAGCATGGGTGCTTTGTACTTGACATGAGAGGTGATTGATGGGATTGATTTGACACTTTATAGAGATTCTCTTGGGATTTGCAATGCGCGGTATTTTTTCTTGAACTGAACGTGGGTCTACATCACCTCGTTTGGGTATCGGATCGGTGCGTGAGTTGCGGCGTTGGAACCGTGGCGACGGTGCAGTCGCAATGATACAAGTCTCAGATTAAGCCAACTCAAATGTATAGGATATGACTTACGGTCATGCGCAACGTCTATTACAGGTCGCAGATTGCCGGAATTCGACAGGAAGGATCGCGGGAGTCGACGGAACAATACGAATTAGGATACGGGTCTTACAGAAGTGTTGATAAGACTCTATTTGTAAAGAAACATAATGATCATATTTTAATAGTATAGATTTATGTTGATGATATTATTTATGGATCTACCTGTGCTAACATGACTGTTGAGTTTACAAATCTTATGAAATCTAAGTTCGAAATGAGCATGGTTGGGGAATTAAATTATTTCCTAGAGTTGCAAGTTAAACAGCAACCTGATGGTTTCTTCATTTCTCAAACCAAATATGCTTTGAACTTAGTTAAAAAGTTCAGATTTGATAATGGGAAAACTTTTGATACTCATATGAGTACGACTTTAAAACTCTCAAAGGACTCTCAAGTGGATCCTAAATTATACCACAATATGATAAGTAGTTTGTTGTATTTAACTACAAGCCGACCTAATATTGCATTTAGCATAGAAATTTGTGTTAAATATCAATCTGACCCTAAAGAGTCACATTTAACTGCTGTTAAGCAGATTATGTGATATGTCGTAAGTACAACTAATTTGGGTCTTTGGTATCCACATGATACTAGTGTTCAATTAGCTGGGTACACTGATGCTGATTGGGCTGATAATGTTGACGATAGGAAATCAACTAGTGGTAGTTATTTTTATGTTGAAAACTATTTAGTTTCTTGTAAGAGTAAGAAATAAAGTTCTGTATCGCTCTCTACCGCTGAGGCTGAATACATTACTGCAGGTAATGCATGCACTCAGCTTGTATGGATGAAAAAAATGTTAAGCGATTACGGAATTGCACAGGACTCTATGGTTATATATTGTGATAATTCTAATGTAATTAATATATCTAAAAATCCAATCCGGAATTCTCGAATTAAGCACATTGACATTAGATATCATTACATTCGTGAATTAGTAGAAGAAAAGATAATTTCTTTGGAATACATTCCGACCGAGACTCAACTTGCTGACATATTCATAAAACCACTCGACAAAAGTAGATTTTTTAAATTAAAATTTGATCTTGGTATGTGTAATTTTAATTGATTATTTATGTATTTCTGTATTATAATGTATATATTTGTTAGTTTGTATGTTTAAATTTAAAAATTTTATGAAAAATGTACATTTTTTGCTGTGTACGACCAGTTGAGTACATGCCCGACCAGTCGTGGCGTGACCAATTGAGCACATACTCAACCAGTCATGGAATCACGGGTTTAACTTTATTTGGGAGAAAAATCTCTCTTTTCTTCATTTGAGTTTCTTCTCCAACGGGTCTAAGCACAACCGGTCGAACCCATCTCCATTGATCTTTAAGGTTAGAGCTCTATTTTCATTTTCCTTATAAATTCAAGTTCATATCACTTCTTTTTCATCCTTTGAGTGATTTATTTATTGTTTCATTGAGGTTTTTAGGGTTTTCTTCTCCAAAATCTAATTTTGAGAAAATCCACTCTACATCTTTTGCAACCTCTTGATTTCTTGTATTCCTAGTTGTAAATGGAAGCTAGAGGTAGAAAGAAAAGTTCTCGTGATCCTTCAACATCTAGATTGACACCTATCACAAGGCGCCACCTTCGGTCACACGAAGATGATCCCTCTTATATGCGGGATTTACGGTTGCGCAATGTTATAGTTGAGCGACATGTGCATGTTAAACATATTGCTCCATTTGAAATTCTTACTCTTCTTCAATCTGTAGGATGGGATAATATTCTACATTGGGATGGGCCGGCATACTGGTCTATTGCACAAGCTATGTATGCATGTATTTTTGATGTTTTAACTAAAAATTTAACTTTTATTATAGTAACTAGAGAAGGTCCATTTGAAGTAGACCAACATTTGATTTCTGGGCTAATGGACATACTTGTCAATGATGAAGGTATTCCGATTAGCACTCTAGTAGCTAAACCATCTGAATCAGAAAAATGTATGCTTACTGGAGCACTATGCAATATAGATGAGCAATAGAGTCAAAATGAGAATGCGCTTGTTTCAAAGTACTTGTTACCCAGATACAGGGTCCTTTATAGGATATTTATTTTAAATCTTTATCCGCAGTCTGGTAACAAAACTGAACTCACCTCTTTCATGGTTCGAATTCTGCATTTCATCCTTTCTGGTACAAATGTTTGTCTTCCTTCTTTAATCTGTCATTCCATTATACAATTTCGTCTCCATTATAAACACAGTGATATCTCTTTTGCATATCTTATGACCGTGTTAGCTACCCATATGTTAGTGGCTATGCCTATTAGAGAGGCTCCTATTTAACACCTCATCTTCAACAACTCAAATATAAACAAGATGAATTTGAGGTCAGCCGCAGGCTAGGTCATTGTGGGTGGTGGTGGACCTGAAGAAATAAATGAAGAAGAAGGTGATTTACCTCCTGATGACATAAACATGGACGATATCTTTGATGAACTCGAATCAAATTCTGAGCCTGATCCTGATTATCTGCCTTTTGATTTTATTGAGAGGTTGCATACTCTTGAGGAATAGGTGTCTCAGATTCGTGTAACCCAGGATTCGCAATTTGCTTATATGTGTAAATATATCAGGTGCATTAATAAGGGTTTACATCAGATTGATCCATCTATTCCTGCTCCCTCTTCAGGATCTGATTAGTGTTTTCTAATCTTGGTTTATAACAACTTTAATGCTACTTGGTTTATTTTGTCTTGTGAGGTTATACTTGACTTAACATGGTAGTACTTGGTTGAACTTGGTTAATTATGTTTGACTATGACTTGCTTATGGATTTCATATGATGACTTTCTTGATCATTTATTCCTCAATACTCTTCCTATTCTTCTTTCTTTATATAATTCCACTTCTATTTCTTGATTCCTTCCTTTGTTATATTATGACAAAAAGGGAGAGAATTTTGGCATGCTTAATATGTGGTGATTGTGTTTATTGGTATAACATGTGGATTATGGATGGATTGATTGTGAATGATTCTATTTTGTGTAACGACTCGAAAAATTCCGTACCAAGACCTAAGTACTACCTCGATCAGAAATCACTTAGGATTAATTCTCTTAGAAATTTAACTTAAGCTGCCTAGCGCTACGTTAGACTGGTTGTGAAATTAGTGTTGTTTGCTTTAAATACATTCTGCAAGACTTAAAACTTGTAGAATCAATGACGATATAATACCCTGAAATCTAGGATCCAACTCTAAACTCAGTTATTTTAGGGAATGTTTGGTAACTTTGTATTAGATCTAGACCGCGCGTCGAAAGTCCGATATCTACAATCTCAGACCATTATGACCGCTTAGTTGGACTTGACAATCGTTTCAAAAATCAAGCCCAACTGATGTCCTGACACCATTTTATTGAAGACGGAGTGAAGAGAGTGAGAAAAGGAAAAGAATTAGAAAATTAATTCTATTTTTATGAAATCTGGCACGTGTCATTTGCACGTTATTTTTAAGCGTTCTGACCGTTAGAATTCAACCAAATTTCACCCTTAGATCAGGAAAGTTGGCCCTTTCATGTCATGAAACTTGTAGCCCTGATTTAGGTTCGGTAACCGTCGAATTGAAACTGGTCCGCCACGGACAATCTGGAAATCCGATTGGACTGAAAACTTCGCTGATTAAAGATCCGATGTTAGTGAGCTTAAGTCTGACCACAATTGATAACAGGACCTCCAGAAGCACTCCGTTGGATCAGAAAAATCCCGATTTGGATATAACTTAAGTATACCTTGATCTTAAGCCTATTTCCGTCATGTTTGGGCTTATAAAAGAGCCTTAAACCCTTAGTCTTCTAACCCATACGAATTTTCCAAACCCTAGAGAATCCAAAGAAAGAAAACAGAGAGAAAGTGAGGGAGAATCCGGTGAAACTCCCTAAGATCTTTCCTAGTGCATCTGTACTCTAAACCGGCGTATCTAAATCGTTCTTCCGGTGATTCTGACTCCGTTCTTGGGTAAGTTAAGCTAACCCTAACCTGCTTTGAAGCCTAGACTAGTTTTAGTAGAGTGCTAGCTAACCTATTCCATGTAATAGGTTGCCGTTGGGCCGTAGACGAAGTGTGAGTGAACAAACTGAGTTAGTTACGCGTTTACCAGCGTAAGGTGCGGACTATATGCGCTTAGGTTATGGTTTTCAACCCTTTCAATGATAGCTTCATGTCTATTGTAGAATACACGTATACGTATGAAATTTGCTGAATTGATTGTCATGATAAATTGTCGTTGTTATATGCTTAACATGTATGCGACAACTCCTTGGCGAAAGGACTTGCCCTAATTTGCAACGATATCGACATATGTGATGTATGTTGACTAGTGTAACCTAAGTGTTTGAAAAAATGCCTAAGTGAGTTAGTAGTTAGTAAAGTGTGATTGTTCAGGTGGTTGGGATATGGATTTCAACCATAGTATCTGTGTGTATGATACCCTCCATGAATCATGTAACTTTGGTTGTCCATGTTAAATGAGTGTATGATTTCCTCTATAGATTGTGTACTTAGTTAAATCATGATAAATGTGTGTATTAATTCCTACATGTACTATTTACATTTCAAGCTATACTTCATTGTTGTTCATGTGAATGCAGAATATGACTCATATGTTAGTTATTATCTTTGTATGTGAATGGGGCTGTATTACAGTCCAGGTAATCGAAAATCATTCTGTGAGTAGTGGCTGAGGTTGCTTTCGCCACACAAGATGAGCTTAGCAAATCTGAGTCGTGCTTGGGGAGTTCGGCAGTGGTTAGGCCATACGGAGTGCTTATACATTCCATGTCGTTCAACTCAACGTACGCTTGGCCTAGTTGAGCTTATCAACTAACCCGATTGACCGATGCTTGTTCACCATGTTTGATTGCCACTGTTTGAATCTAAGACACTGAGCTTACCAATGTAACTCCCGTTAACCATGGTACCAAGATCCCCTAAGACTCATGAGCCAGACATGGTGGTATGGGACACCGTGGTCGTGCTGTCGGCCTATGCTGGGGCCATAAACCTCCCCGTAGTGACCAGTGAGCACCCTACTCTGAGCAGATTATGGTGGTATGGGACACTATATTCTTGTTGTGGGCCTACACTGATTGGTGACGAGTCCTCTGTAGTGACCTTGAGTTTATCCTGACACCGCATGGGGGCGACAAGTCCTGATGCAGTCTTAAGGATATAAATAGGCCTGTATTGATAAGATGATGGGGGAGTGGAGCAACGATTGCGCGCAACAGCCCTGACAGCCCTTGCAGTGACCTAAAATCATAACATCGTATGAGATTTCTAGGACTGACGACCCTAGAAAGGATCAATGTTGGGAAATGATACAAGAGAGGTGTCTTAGCTTCCCAATACTGCTGTATGAAAAAGGACTAATAAGAACTGAGTAATCACGTTCATGACATCGCACTGCATGTGCCATTGGCGTTGGTGTGAGAGCATAGTGGTAGTGATTCATGCCTCGATCGTTAGATGATGTCACATGAGGGAGATTGTGGTGAGGGTATGCATCATTCTTCATGTCATCCTTGCATTAATAAGAGATCTAGGACATGTTTGATTGTACTGTCTTATCATTACTGCTTGATTGGATTAATAACATGTTAACCTTTGCTGTATAGTACCACTGAGTTGATCACTCACTCCCACGTTCTGGGACGGTGTTTAAACACCAACTAGACTCTGCTTTAGATGCAGGTGATGGAGATGCTGGTGAGGCAGGGCCAGACTTTGATGAGGATGAGGAGGCATTCTCATACATGCAGTTCTCAGGCGGGTTCGACTGAGCCTCGTCCTGACCAGCGGAAATTATTTTGGGATATGTATTGTATTATTTTGAACAGTTCAATATCCCTGAATTATGTCTGCTAATCTAGCTTGATCTATATCATGTTTTATGTATTAATATAGATAACATACAATCATCATTGAATATTTTTCATAAGTGATGTTTTGAAACTCGGGAGCTGAGTTATACTCGACCCACGAATTTCAGGGCGTTACATTTTGTGAAGGGGAGTTAAGTAAGGGAGAGTATTGTGAAATTGATTATTGGTGGAAGCAATGTGAGTTGATGCTTGCTTTCTTTTTATAACTGGTGTATGATTCTTTATGCGTATAATGCTTATATTTGTATGGAGTGTGTTTTGTCACAAATTTGACAAAGGGGGAGATTGTAAGTGCTATGGTTTCTAGCTTTTATAATTGTTAAATTTTGTAGTGCTAAAACCTCCTCTCTTGGAATCTGTTTTTTGTGTAGCTCTTTTACATCATAAAAACTTTATATCACTCAAGAACAAAGGTCTTTACTTTAAGAAAGGTAAGATTACATGATCATGTTCTAGTACAAACATCAAGAGAGTGTTCAATGTTCAAGATTCATAAATCAAGGTCCTAGTCAAGACAAAGTCTTTTTACTTTGAACCTCAAGCTCAAGATTCAAGATATTTCAAGTTCAAGCTTCTTAAGGCTACAAATTCAAGTTTGAATATTCTTCAAAAGGTCACAAGTTCAAGCTTCATTCTATGAAAACATTTTAAGCTTCGTGAACTTCAAAGAACGACTGTCAACTAAAGAAAAAGAAGTTTCAATGTTCATACATCATAGTTAAGGTATGAATGACCCTAGATTGACCACAGGGTAGGTCATTTTGAATATATAATTCAATTAAATCATTTTATAAGTGAATAGACTGTTTCTCAACTAGTGCTGGAATCTGTTCGACTGGTCCTAGCACTAGCTCGACCAGTTTAAGAAATTCCTCGACCAGTCCTAAGTTTGTTTCAAAATTTTAGAATTTTTTGTTAAGCCACGACCAGTCCTGGAGACTGCTCGACCGGTCGTGTGAACAGTGCTCGACTCGTTCACAATTAGTCTGCAGCTACAACTCAAAGTCTAACAACTATTTCAAGTTCCACACGACTAGTCATGGAAAGGTCACGACTAGTCATGGAGGTCTCTCGACCGGTCGTGGAGGGCCTACGACTAGTCGTGGAACGACTTTATCTTATCGCGCTTAAAATTTTAAAAATCTGTTGGTCCTACTACCAGTCGTAATGTCCTTAGGACCAGTCGTGAACATGATTTCTTCACTTATAAATAGAGCACGAAATTCAGAGTTTTTTTTATTCAATTCAAGATAAATCAATACGTCACTCTGAGAGATAAGTTAGTATTCTTTTTAAGCTATATTGTGCTCATTTAATATTCTCTTAATTTAGCTTTGTTATATTTGATTTTATATTCTATATTCCAATCATATTTAAAGAAGGGATTGAGGATTGCCCTTTTCGTGGAATCAAAATCAAATAGAGCTAGCCCAACTTGATTTAATTTAAAATTAATTTAGAACCTAAAACCATTTCATAAGTGAGTTTAGACATTGAACTTCTACATTAAAATTTTACTCCGATTTGGTTCTTCTGGACGGCATCAAAAAGAGAATATCCAGGTATTTTTCATTATTGTAAATTTTTGTTTTTGGTTTTTGAGATTGTGTCAGAAAAATCTCTATTTTAGTTTATCTGAGGTGATCCAAAAAACTCAGAGCGTGCAGTTTTTTGAATTGTGTAAGCTCACTTGAAAGACACAATTGTGAGGGTTTTAGGTGAACCTGAAAAAACCTATTTTCATAGTAAATGCTAATATCCACTGTGTGAGGATATTAGGAGTGGAGTAGTTGTGTGGCTGTTTTTCTAAACATTGGTGTACACACAAGCGAACCACTATAATTTCTGGTCTTGTGGTTTGATTATTTATGTCTTTTTTATGGATAGTTGTAATTTCTTTTTTGCATTGTGGAGAATGTTGTAATTTCTTTTATGTAAATGTGGAGAATGTTGTAATAGCGTAGATTTCCTTCCTTACTATTTATTTCTTTTATTCTTTTGTATCAATTTGAGTTTTTGATACACAAACTGTTCTAATAAGGTTGTCTTATTATAAACCCTTGGTTTTTATGGTGTAAAGTTGTCCTTACAATAATATTTGTATTAACCTCTCAATACTCGTTCATTTGAGGTTGTCTTTAATTTCAGCATTATGGGATTGTCTATTGGTATCTGTATTTAATTTATTTAAATTTTGCTGTTAATTTTTTTTATTTGGCATAGTCCTATTCACCCCTCCCCTCCCCTCTCAGGACATATAGCTCGGCCTTTTCATTGTGGGTCGCACCTTGTTTATAGGAAAGTGAGCCACAACATATAAAATAGTGGGCCATGCCACACAACGAAGCAGGCCGCACCATGTACGAAGCTTAAGTGGGCCTCGCCATGGGACAGCGGGCCATCGACAATAGGCGTGGGCCCTGCACAATTGTAGGTGGGCCGTACCTTGCGTTCAAGATGGTGGGCTGCACCCTGTATGAACAGGTGTGCCATACGGTATCACCAGGTGGGTCGCACCCTATATGAACTAGTGGGTGGCCAGGTGGGCCACACCAGGTAAAACTTGGGTGGATCACACCACACATAACAGTGGGCTTTCCCTTGAGCCAGAATGGCTGTGGGTCGCTCCCTGTTTGAATCAAGTGGGCCTCACTCGGGTGAAGGCCAGTGGGCCTCGCCATAAGGCGTGGGTGAGCCACTCGTAGCGGGCTGACCTTGGGCCTATGCACGTTTAGGCCCCGTATGCAGCTAGTGGGTCGTACTAAAGATCTGTGGGCCTGGTCATCATAAATCAGGCCCATGTTCCCTTAATCACCAGGTCCTCTCTAGTCGTACTCATTTTATAGATGGGAATGCCTTCTAACACCACTTATTGTATTGGGAATGAATCGAGGAGGCTACTCTCGTGATATTGGACAGCTTGGTACTCGTGATCACTCGGATCAATGGGGCATACTGTTATTTGTCTGGTGACGATTCTCTTCCCCTTGGGCTTTCCATCCCTAACTAGATTAAGAGTAGTCTTTGTGGGAATCTAGAAATGTAGAAGCATACAATGACTATTTAGATTTATGGTAAATTGCTTTTAAGTTAGAGATTGCTTCAAGGAATGATTAAATTGCCTGGAAATAGAATGTTCTTGTTTGGTATATTTGCTTGGTATAGTCAATGATTCTCATGTTTTATAAATATTTAACCTACTTGACAAAATTACTTTAGTATAATGGAATGTCGAGATTGAAAGCATGGCATAGGTTTACATCTATAATTGGTTAGCTCTCTTGAACATATGTACTAAATCCGTCAAAGTAATTCTACTAGATATCCATTATATGCGCAATGTATTAACCCATTGAGTATATATGTATGTTTGAATTGTGAACTTATGATCATGCGACTCGTAGGAATGCCTGTGCTACTATTTGATTCCTTATTCTTGATTTAGTTCCATGTTATTGTATGCAATACACACATTGCTGAAGTCTCTCCATGGGAAACTCTAGCGAAGGAGAGTCCGTGCTTGGGGTGTAACTAGATTAGTTGCGAAGTAAGTAGACCCCTAACACGGAGGTCATGGTTAGTGGCATTTGATTATGGGGTTTACCATGCATGTGTGGTTTCACCCATCTGACTATGGAATGAACCTTGTAATATTTATAATTATCGCTGTTTACCTGTCTTTGAATCATACATGCTGTCATGTTTTAATCGACGTACCTAACAATTTTGATATTTCATTAGAAGTCAGCATATGGTGGTGGCCTCTTTGTATTTGAATTGATTGACCACGTGTTGGTGGGTTCTACACACACCCTAAGGTAGTAGCCTCACGGGCCAGGGATGTAACACCCCAGATTTTTGCCAATATGGAATTAGACGTCCGTAGGCAATGGGTCAACCATACAACCTTGGTAACCTCTCAGAATCCAATTCCAAAGCCAAAGGAACCATTGAGAGCCTAATTCTTTAGAAATGTAACGTGAATTAACTAGCGCTACACTAGATTACCTATGAAATAAGCTGCAATAACTTTAAATATGATCTTTAAGATTCAAAACCTATAGAATCATTGACGCTATATTACCCTAAAACCTAGGATCAAGCTCTAAACCTGTTTGTTCTCAGGAACCCTTTGAAACTTTGTATTGGATTTAGACCGCGCGTCGAAAGTCTGATATCCGCAATCGCAGACCATTATGACCGCTTGGTTGGACTTGACAATCATTTCGAAAATCAAGCCCAACTGATGTTCCGACACCATTGTACTGAGTTCAGAGTGAAGAGAGTGAGAAAAGGTAAAGATTTAGAAAAATAATTCAAAATCTAGCACGGGTCGTTGCGCATTATTTTTAAGCGTTCTGACCGTCAGAATTAAGCCAAATTTTACTCTCGGATTAGAAAAAATTTCTCCTTCATGTCATGAAACTTGTAGTCCTGATTTAGGTTCGGTAACCGTTGAATTGAAACTGGTCCGCCACGGACGATCTGGAGGTCCGATTGAACTAAAAACTTAATGTGATCAACATCTAGCATCCATGAGCTTAAGTCCAACTGCATTTAGTAACAGAACCTCCAGAAGTGCTCCGTTGGATCGGAACAGACCCGATTTGGTTATAACTTAAGTATACCTTGACCTTAAGTCTGTTTTGGTCATGTTTGGGCTTATATAAGGACCTTAAAACCCCTCTCTCTCAACCCATACGAATTTGGAGAAACCCTAGGAGAGAGAAGAGAGAAAAGAGAGAGAAAGTGAGGGAGAAGCTGGGGCTTTCTCCTGAGATTCTTCCCTGCTGCTCCAAGTGCCAAAGCCATCCATCGCTTTTCCGGCGATTCCAGCGCCGTTCTTAGGTAAGACATCATAACCCTAACCTGTTCTAGAGTTCCAAATAGCATAAGTGATGATGTAGCTAACCTATTTCATGGTATAGGTTGTCGTTGGGCCGTTGACGAAGACTTATCGTCTGAATCAACTCCGTTCTACAATTTCTAGTTTAAGGTGCGGATCTTAGACGCTTAGATTACCTGTTTTCAAAGCTTTCAATGCCGTTTAATGGTAGATTGTTGACAAGAATGCTGTTTAACATGTAGAACATGCTGTCCGTTTTTCATTTCGAATACGTATGAAGAATATGAGATTTAGGATATTTTGGGTATTTTTAGAAAATACTGTATATGTACGTATTTTGCCGATATGATTGCCATGAGTATTTGCCGTGTACCTATACTAGTTATGCGTGTATGATCCGTTTGGCGAAGAGATTCGCCCTAATGCACATATTGGCCGACATATGTTATGTAGACTATTGTGTGTAGACTAAGTGTTTGTTGAAATGCCTAACTCAATATGATTTATGCCTGCCATATGTTTTGAATGTAAGAACATAATTGTTGTGTATTAGACAACTCCTTGATATAAGGATCTATCATATTATACGTTGAAATCAATATACGTCAAGTACGTTGGAGTTGTGTAATCTAAGTGTTTGTATAATTGTATGTATTAGTACTTATTGAGTAAATGGTGTTGTAGATTAGCGTTGAGACTGGATTCTCAACTAATTTGATGATGTATATGAATTCCTCCATGCGTGTTGTATTCAATTAATTACCTTATGTGTAAAGTACTCGTGTATGGTTAACTGCTTATGATGTATGTTATAACATGCTACTAACATGCCAGAATTTCTTGTATTTCAATTTTGTCTCGCTCTTATGATTATTGATTTAGTTTGCAAGTGTTTGGGGCTATACTCTAGTCCAGGCAGTCGGTAACAGATTAGAGTTCGTGGTGGGGTTCTATTCGCCACGAAGGATGTTATGACGAACCCGAGTCGTACTAGAGTTGTCGGCAGTGGTTAGGCCACACAAAGTATTTGTGCACTTCATGTCGGTTGATTCAACGTGCGATCGTGCTAGTCGGACTCATCAAGTAACCCGACTGACCATTGTATGTTCACCTTGTATTCATCACAACTGCTTGAACTTAGGGTACTGAACTTACTAGTGATAACCCTGATAACCGTGGTGCCTTGATCCACTAAGACTCATGAGCCAAGCATGGTGGTATGGGACACCGTGGTCGAACTGTCGGCCTACGCTGGGGCCACAAACCTCCCCGTAGTGACCAGTGAGCAACCCAGACTCGTGAGCAGATTATGGTGGTATGGGACACTATATTCTTGCTGTCGGCCTACATTGATAAGGTGATGGGGGAACGGTGCAACGAGTGCGAGCAACAGCCCTGACAGCCCTTTGTAGTGACCTCGAACGTACTCTGAGTTTACGCGAGGCGACGACCCTTCCGTAACAACAAGAGTACAACTAGGCCTGTATTGATAAGATGATGGGGGAGTGGAGCAACGAGTGCGTGCAACAGCCCTGACAGCCCTTGCAGCGACCTAGAAATGTATCATCGTATGAGATTACTAGGAGTGACGACCCTAGACAGGATCACTGTTGGGATTGATATAAGGGAAGTACCCTAGTTTTCCAATCCTGCTGTATGAAAAGGATTAATAACAACTCGGTAATCATATTCATATCGCACTGCATGTGCCTGGAAGATGTGGATCACTGAGGGAAGAAAGCATGCTGCGGACGTAAGATGGTGTCGCATGAGGGAGTATGTCGGTGAGGGCATCCATCATGTCATTTCATGCTTGCATTAATCACAGTAATTAGGAATTTTTTATTATTTTCTTTACCATTATCGCGTGATTGATCTGATAACATGTTAACCTTTGCTCTATGATTCCACTGAGTTGGCCACTCACTCCCACGTTACGGGACGGTGTTGTACACACCAACCAGTCCCTGTTTTAGTTGCAGATGATGGCGTTGCTTGTGAAGTGGAGCTGAACTTGTATGATGACGAGGAAGATTTCTCTTATATGCGTGTTTTGATCGATGGGACTACAGGGAGGTTGATTAGATGCTATGACACTTGTCTTTTTGCACTTTTGAAGCACTCATGTATATTCTTTTTGTTCATTTTTGGAGTATACATGTATATATTTAACCTGGTAATATGTTCACACTCTGGAGACCTACAATAGTTTATATATGTTATACATACTATCACAGTCTTCCGCTTGCATAATTTAACTGTCTCTGGAGTATGATATGCTGTTTTGGCTTAATCCACTTCATGTTTCATGCACTATTACAGCCGACATTTATCCATCATTGAAAATGTTGCATAAGTGATGTTCTGGAACTCGGGAGTTGGGTTTCTACTCGACCCCCGATTTTCGGGATGTTACAAGGGATGGTGGTCATGGGACAATATGCCCGAGCCGTCGACCTACGCTGGGCCATGAGCTCCCCGTAGTGATCGTGAGTTTATTTAAACTGGCTGAGTGAAATTGGACTAATAACGGGTTGGCTAAACATGCATACATTGCATTCGGACGATGACGGATGGCTAATTATGGATGTTGTAGCACATGCCCAATAGGATTTAGTTGGAATATCGTTTTGCTAGCTCCCAGACCATTGACTATCGGCCCACCTTTGGTGAGTTTGACACTACGCATGTACTATATACTTTCGCTGGTGACTAGCCACATTACATGAGTTTTGTCCAAAAGCCAACTGGATGAGCATCCTCAGTTGATGTGCACTCATACATCCATGCATTTAATAAGACTGCATCCTGTATTGTTTGTGTGCTATATTACCTTATGTTATATCTTGTTTAGGGCGGCGATATGTAATCTTGAGGAAAAATCACACTGAGCTAACCACCCATTCATCAATGTTTAACCGTACAAAGGATGTAGGTACAAGAGCTGATGAATATATGACAGATTTAGAAGCAGTGGCAGTCGAGGAGGAGCCTTACGATGAGGAGCCGCATCAGGAGGCGATCACATATTTTGGCCTAAACTAGTAGATTAGCCCTTCATGATTATTTCAGTGCATTTAGAACTTGAGGTTATGTAATTGACCCCCAGCTGAGTGGGCTAGAATATTGTTCACGTTTTTAAATCACATCTATGCTATGTTCCCGCTATTTACACTTTGATTTACTTATTGATTATCATTATTAGTAGATAACTCCTGAGTTTTTTGGAATGTGAGGCATATACTCGGATTCTGAAAACTAAAGCATTACAAGAACCCAACCAGTTAAATTGTCGAACCCACTGTCTCATAAGAGATAGTTTCAAAATCAGATTAGTTGAAAACTCCTAAACTTTGATACATGGGCAATCGTTTATTAAAATAGGACCATTACTTTCCATTCCCAACCGTTCAATAAATATCAACCAATCTGGTAGCCAAGATAAGAAAATAAGTAACTTTTTAATAATAATTTGTACGTTAATTTGACTTGTATGCCACATGCAATTATTAAATAATTTCTCACTGTCTGTGTATCATCCATCACTCTCTGCCAGACTATCAAAGTTTTAATCTATTCTTTTATACTATCTAAAATCCTGAGAAGTATGTCCAACTCTGCAGGGTAGAACAATGGACGCTAATTTCCTACGGCACTTGGCAGGAGTGCATACAACAAAAGCTTTGTGGGCCATGAATGGGCCACACAAAGGGAAAGAAGGGTTATATATCCTGCTAACGAAATTCTGTTGGTTATATATATATATATATATATATATATATATATATATATATATATATATATATATATATATATATATATAACCAACAGAATTTCGTTAGCAGGAAAGTTTGACTTACAGCGCACTGCACAGTAAATTCGGGTCCCCACGCCACCAAAATAAAGAGAGAGGACCCATCGTAACGGGACGCGGGTCGTCCACCTATTTACAAAATAATAAAAAAAAAAAGCTGAAAAGGAAAATGCAACCGAATCTCCTGGCTATCACAAGTTCTAAAAAGGTAAAGGCAACCGAATCTCTCATGTCTATCACAAGTTCTAATAGACTATATCTCAATTCTATCCAAGAAAATCATCCCACGAATTTGAAGAGCTGTTTTGAGATTGTAACCAGTCGTGGACAGCTGAAGGAGACTCCCGAGACAGACCATACCGTCCGCGGGAAAGAATGGATACGAGGGCACCCACCATTAGTGCCTTCTTTGGAGTCACCTAAGTTTTGGACCAGGCTGATATTAGTTATTTATTTTTTCTATTCTTTCAGGTGGGGCCACCTTAGGAATGGGTTGGATACTGGCATATAAAAATGGCAGTGGGCCCAGAAAAGTTTCAATTATGGGTGTCTATATCCTATTGGAAGCAGATTGGCTGGTGTACCACACACCAGCTATATAGCTGGTGTATGCGGTGTGCGAATTCGAGCGCTAACGCTCATCGATCTCTCCAAGTTGTATGAACAGTTCAAAGGAGATCAAACTTACATGGCCCCATAATGATGTATTTATTATATTCACGCTGTTCATATATTTTTAGAGATCATTTTAGAGAATTGTTTAAAAATTGAATAATATCTAAAGATCAACTGGACCATATCACAAATAACAGCTGGGATAATGATTTGTATTGTTAAAAATTTCATAGGGCCCACCATACCGTTTATTTTCCATCCAATCTGTTCATAAGGTCAGGGAGACCTGGATGAAAAGGAAAAACAAATTTCATATTGATCCAAAACTTGGTAAACCCCAAGCAGGCTTCAATGATAAACTTTTAATCCCTCACTACTTTTTTCAGTGTAGTCCACTTGATATTTAGATATGTCTTTTTCGTCTTAAACCTTACTATAAGCTCGTAAAATGGATGAACGGTTTGAATATAATACATACTTCGAGATGGACCCACGGAACTTGCTTATATGAGTACACAAGCTACACAGCAGGCGTGTGGTAGTCAATCCGCTTCCCATCCTACTGGTAATAAGGGGCGTACCGCGTGCTACCAATTTGGTTTGGCGTCATCAAATTTTGTAGGTCCCATCATGAGGTATGAATTATATCTAAACCGTCTGTCCATTAGGTGAGCTCTTAGCAATGCTTTAGCTGAAAAATAAAACAGATTCAAAAAATCTAGTGGAACACACTATAAAAAGCATAGTGATTGAATGCCTACTATTAGAATCTTTTTGGGATCACAAAAATTTGGATCAAAGATTTTTAATTTTTTTTCTATTCATCCAGGTATGTTTGATATTATGAACAGATGAGATGGAAAGTAAACGTAACCGTGAGCCCTATGAATATTTTAACGGTGAGAATCATTGTCCAATTGCTATTTGTGGTGTGGTCCACTTAAACCTTGGAAATTACTCTTTTTTGGGATCAAGATTTAAAATGATCTCTTCAAATGGATGAACGGTGTAGATATGATAAATACATCATTGTGGGACCATGTAGCTTTGATCACCTTTTAACCATATGTACAACTCGAAGCTCGAGGAGCGCCCGCGCTCGGCTTCGCACGACACGTACTCACACCGGGTTTGTGGTGTTTGCCAATCCGCTTCCATACTAAGGTGTGACCCACTTGAGTTTTGGACCTCCCTGACCTTTTGGCTCACACAATGAGCTGCTGCAACAAATGGATGGAGTGGATTTTACATTGATGTCAAAGTGGGTCCACATCTTTTTGTTGCAACGGCTTTTTCCACACAGAGCGGATTAGCTGATGTACCACACACCAGCGATATAGATGGTGTGGGTACGTGTTGTGCCAAGACGATCTCTCCTCGGGTTCGAAGTTACATAGCCCCAACATGATGTATTTATTACGTCCACACGTGCCAAGACGGTCGCTCCTCGGGTTCAAAGTTACATGGCCCAAAATGATGTATTTATTACGCCCACACCGTTTATCCATTTTTCGAAACCATTTTAAAATATGAAAATTGAATCATTTTTGACACCACAGGTAGCAGCAGGGGTAATGATTTTCACCTTTAAAACATTCACGAGGCTCACCATAACGTTTATTTCCATCCAATCTGTTCATAAGTTAAAAAGGACCTGGACGAAGAGAAAAAATAAAATAAAATATCGTTTTGATCCAAAACTCATATGACCCCATAAGTTTTTTAATGGTAGAAGTTCAATCCCCCACTGCTTTTTACAGCGTGGACCACTTGATCTTTATATATATATCTTATTTTTCTGCTCAAGCCTTAATACAATCTTGCAAAATGGATGAACGGTTTGGATATAATACGTACCTCAGGATGGGACCCACAGAATTAGTGACGTCAACACACTAGCTGGATGGCGGGTGTGTGGTACACCAGCCAATCGGCTTCCGGGAAATGGCGTCCTCTACAGTCAGAAGGGCCCAAAGACTCAACCTTGGTTTGACCGTAAAGAAAACCAACACCCGTTAACACCAATGCATGCCTTCTAACCATCCTTTCTATTTAATCTTTCTCCTCATTATCATTCACAGAGAGAGAGAGAGAGAGAGAGAGAGAGAGAGAGAGAGAGAGAGAGAGAGAGATGGGTTGGTGTTTCTTCATCTTTCGAGTCATATCCTTCTTCTTCTTGAAATCATCTGCTGAACTAATAACATCTCTCCCTGGTCAACCTTCCAACGTCTCTTTCAAGCAGTACTCTGGTAACATTGTCACAGACGCCCGCAATGGCAGAGCCCTTTTCTACTACTTTGTCCAAGCTGATGTTTCCGAACCTCTCTCTCGTCCGCTCACCCTCTGGCTCAATGGAGGTTCTAATTCTTTTCTTTCTTCCATCCCACTTTCTTCATCTTTTCTTCTTGGATTCTTCAATCTAATGCACTCTTTCTCATCCAAACCTCAGGTCCTGGTTGTTCTTCTCTTGGTTTCGGAGCATTCGTGGAACACGGCCCTTTCCGGCCTGGCGACAATGGGGTGTTGATTAAGAATCACTACTCTTGGAATTTGGGTACTCTCGATTCCTATGTTTGGATTCAATTCGTAATTTATTCAGTTTAATAATGAGAAACCATGAAAATGCGTAGTCACTTCATTTTGCAGTTGCATCCCTTTCAACTCCAACTTGAATCCAACCAAATCGCAATTTGGAGTTGAACAAGCAAACATCGCATTCCAAACAAAATCTATAGAAAAACCTAGAAATGTAATTTTATTTCAAGTCCTACTTCAATTGTGTAACAGAATCCAATATGTTATACCTCGAGACCCCAATAGGAGTTGGATTTTCCTACTCGAACACAAGTGAAAACTACATCGACTGGAACGATACAAAAACAGGTATGAACGTTCTTTTCTATGCCGCCTCTGAATTCCCATACAAACAACTTCACAACCTCGAGATTTCAGAGAGATATCGATTTCTTTCTTCTACTGTCTACAGCCCAAGAGAATCTGAATTTTCTTCTTAGCTGGTTTGAAGAGTTTCCCAACTACAGGGATTCAGACTTATATTTGACAGGGGAGAGCTACGCAGGTAAACCTGCATTTTTCAATCTCTCGTAATCTTGGTACTATAGCCTGACTAGCATTGGCATGTGGACCACACGGGACAAACATGCAATAGATCCACCCCGTCCATCAGGGGCACTGTCATATTTTTACCATGGATCCTAAAATTCATTCAGATCCAAGGCTTACGTGGACCATGATTAGTAACGGTGTAAAATCATGCATAATGTGTTATGGCCCACAAAAGTCCTGGAATGTGCTGATTTTTGGGGAAACCTTTCATCTTGGTATGATGCATCAGATGAGTGGATTAGATGGCATATAAACACGATGATGGACCCCACAAACAATTTGAATTAGTTTAATATAGTGACACTTCCCATCTCAACCACCCGAGTGTTGAATCGACCTGATTTTTGGGTATAGTCCAAACACAAACACAGAGTGGTGACATATTTTAGAATAAGCTAAATTTAAGATTATCTGTATAAATTACAAAATCTAATTATATATCAGATTAGGATCTAATTACAAATAAAAGATGGTAACTACGGATTGTACAATCTAATATGACACACCAAACAGATGGTGGATCTCTTCCGCATGAAGTCATTCCATCCACGTAATGGCTAGATATCCATTCAAAAGTCCTAGAAGTGTTTTCGTTGTTGGGGAACCGCAGAAGCACATGTATACTAATCAAGCAAAGTACTGCCAATTGAACAACTAAGTCCAAATTACACAAATAATCCTAATTTGATGTAAAAATACCCTTAATATATATATATATATATATATATATATATATATATATATATATATATATATATATATATATATATATAAAATAAAATAAAATAAAAAATCACTGCATAAAGTAACGAGTAATGCACCATGAAAACAGAAATTTCAAGAAATAGAGTATTACCGATTTGAAATAGTGTCGAATCCACTTCACAAGCCCAAGCTATACCCTTGAAACTCTTAGGAATGAATTAGAAAACATATAGAACTACTCTACTACTTTCCAAATTCCAATTACACCGGATATATATATAACATCATATAGTATCACAATTAAAATAGAAAACAAATCCCACACCTACACAATTCTATGTGTGTGCGCTCGTTGGCACCTTCAAAAGAACTTCGTTAGCATCGACGATGTCTCAATGCCATTGAATACCTTCCATAACAATGAGTAAAATAACAAAGCGTTCTAACAATAAAACATGAATTTTTAAAATTTTTCTGATGAAATGGAACATCGGTTGATGGCATTGACATCTGCTCGATAGAATCAAGTAGTCTATCAATGACATTGATAGACCCTATTGTTTATAGATTTAAGACATCAACAACATTCATTACAATTATTGATTGGTGTATGAAATTTTAAGACGGTTGATCATGAAATGTCCATGTCGATGTAGGACACTACATACCACAGCTTGCAGCACTCGTGGTGGAGTACAATAAAAAGCCAAACATCAAACCAATCAAGCTCAAGGCCATTGCTGTAACCTCACAAGCTATTCTATCTGTGTTAGAAGTGTATATATGATGGCTAATGATTTATTTCACTATGGTTGTGATGTTTTTGCTATGGCAGCTTGGGAACCCACTTCTAGATTTGGACATTAGCATCAACGCTGGCGAGTTTTTGTGGTCACATGGAGCCATTTCCGACGAGACGTTAATGCTCGAGCGGACCGTCTGCAACGATTCAAGGTATGTGAGGGAGTATGTCCATGATAAATGGTCCCAAGGGTGCAATGATGTGTTTAACCGAGTTGCAGATGAGATCGGGGACGATATCGACCGTAGCGATTTGCTCCTGTCACGGTGTGTCTCGGCCAGCACTGCGCAGCAATCGATTTCCCAAGGACTGCACCGGAAAATACAGGCCAAGGTATGGATGCATGGGAATATTTGTTGTGGTCTCACCCACAACGAAAGTTTCCTTGAAGCTTAATCTTCATATCCAGTGGACCAGTACTAATCAATGTTACATAGTGATGAGAAACAGGATCCTGCTTCCTCTGTCATGATGATCAGAAGAAACACTCACACAGCGAACTTGTCCACTGCATGCTTGCAACAGATTATTTCCCAGAGGAGGGGTAGACTCTTTACTACAGCCCCATTTGGAAAATGGTGGTGAGTAGCTCCTCACCTATCCAGACGGTCCAAATTGCGGGTCCTATTTGGGTGGAGCATATGTTTAAAAATCATGCTGTACGGGAACTGCCAAATGGATGGTCTACATGAATAGTGAGCGGTCCAATCTTGAAGGGAAAAATCAGATAGTTATTATAATATGCGGGAAGGGACGTGATGGGGTCGATCACCTTGTTAAGGAGTAACTATTTCGAATTCAGGGAGATCTCTTTAGAGCTTCCACATGGGTTAAAAATAGGAATAATTTCTAATAAATTTGAAATAAATTAATTGATTATAAAAAATAAAATTACAAGCTTTTAAATAATGAACTCAAATTTCCCTAAAATCATGACTCACTATAAATAGTAAACTTATAATTTATAAACAGTCACCATTTCTACTAGACTTCATGGTTTTTGGCCAAAAATAATAAGTGTCCAATTTGGCTTAACCACGCAGTTATGGGGAAAATGGACCAACCAATAAGAAGAGGTCAGGTTAGAACCCTGCGCACTTCGTCAGGTCAGACAAATGGCAGATGCAACAAAAAGTTCGACCCTCGGCCCTTGACTGAGTAGGAAATGAGATCGAGCTCAGTATTTTATGGGCATGTCGGAAGATCTACCAACCACCAAACTATCTATCGTCAAAAGAAGCTCGGCCTTATCGCCCTAACGCGAAGTATAAGGGTATGAGGGCAGGTCGGCAAGCTACACGGTACTGAGAGAATAGTCAGGGCTCGCCAGAGAATCTAGGTCGATATACTACCCCCAAGTCAACTTGGTCACCTACTACATATTTCAGTTGATTTCGAATAATCAGATCTTATTTAATAGAGATCTGCCTAAGATCGGAGATATCCATGATATGCTTGGGATCCCAAGATCTTTGCCAAGGATCTATAGTACGTCCCTGCTAAATTGAGAGACTTCCTTTACGTTACTGCCTCTCCTCAACTATAAATAGGAGTATCTCTCTAATGGTGAAAAATATGCATAATCTCTACTATAAAACTCCGGCCTTACTCGATTAGACCCATATTTCCTACTTGACTTAGGCATCGAAGGGTCTCGAAGGTCTAAAGAAGGCTAACCAGATTTCTGCATCAACACCTACTATTCTCCTAATTTTTCTAAGCCCTTTTCGTGTTGGGCACCACTTCTACAACTAGAAGGATAAAAAGTTATACTCAATCTAAAACTTACTCTTTATAGTAAAAATAAAAATAAATTAAACTTTCAATGATTCATCTGGTGAAATCTCGTAAATTCGATATGGGCAACCCAACGTAATAGGGTTGGTTAGCTAAAGTAAATTCTCCTAGCCCAAAATCATATAAGATATATTGGAAAACTCATCCTGTCTTGCCAGATATGATTATTTTAAGGTTCCGATGGTTTGGATCATTTTCGCCTCAATCGGTCCTTCTCTGGTCCATCTTTGCCATGGAAGTGTCTGCAACCGGCTCCACATCTTCTTCTCAGTATAATTTTTGGGTTACGTTCCATCCACATCTGGGTCAGTTATCTGGACGGTGTAGATTTCCGTACAACTATACCATGTGATCGGTTGGAAAGTCACTATCAGTTTTTAAATGTTCTTGAAGTAACATGGTAGTGCTTTTAGCTGTTACCATTTTTGGCTAACTATCGTTATAAAAATACCAAATGACATATGTTACACTGCACCCAACGGCATATGCCAAATTGCATGCATACGCAGGATTGGAACCATTCATCAGGTGGGCCAAACTACTTAAGTTTTCTCGAATTAGCATAAAAAGAAGGTCTTGTCACTAGTCGAACGGCCACACGTAAGGTACTGAAAATGGACAGCTTAAAAAAGTTATTTCAATTGTCTGTTTGTTCTGGGCCACATGAGTGAGAATGCTTATCTTTTTATATTTTATTTTCTACTTTAAGCCAGAAGAAAGAACTAGGGTGGACTACCTCATGAGCGGCTTAGATCTAGCACTATTGTTCCGTGTCATCACGTGCAGTTGCATGTGGATGGGTGGGACTCTATGCATGTGGACCTGGAAAGCCTCAACAAAACTATTCCCACGTTATTAGTGAAGAGAAATTCTCAAGTCCAACCTAACCTCTTGGACGTATAACCACTTTGGTGGGAAAAATGGTTGGAGCTCAGTTAAGCCCTATGGTGTTTACCTGAAATTTACTTTAACCATAGTGTGGTTAGAGCATGGCACGGGATGACTCAAATCGCCTGACTTGACTCGTCCGGCTCATTCAAATCTAATTTAAACCGAACCAAATGTGGGTGAGTTGGTCTGAACCGAGTAGGCTTCATCCAATCCGAATTCAAACCGAGTCGAGTTTGAGTTATCTAGTAACTCGATTTGAAACCCAACTCGATTCGAATATATATATAGAAAAGGTACTATGTGCTCAACCTCACGATAAGCTCCCATGAGGTCAAGCTGTGTGAGCCCCACCGTGATGCGTGTCGACCATCAATACCGTGCATTTGATGGGTTCCCTTTAAATTATAGGGTATCTCAAAAATCAGCGGTATACGGAACTTAGGTGGGCCATACCATCTAAATCATGTGAAGACACCGTTAAAACATATAAAAGCAGTTGGTGGGGCCCACTTGAGTTTTGAATGCTGCTGAAACTTGGTATGACCCCTCATCCTAGTGGGACACACATAATGGATGGGCTGGATTTGCAAACCACATCTCTATGGGCCCAAAAAATGATTATGAATGTTTTAATGGTGCACAGCCCCTCTGAACTTCTGTATGTGGTGTGGCCCACAAAAGTCACGGATTGACTTGATTTTTGAGACCTAGGCCCATGATGCAATGGTGCATTTGACTGATGGGGTAGATGTTCGAAACGCATCACGGTGGGGTCCACACATCTCGACCTCATGGGAGGGATCCATGAGGTCGAGCGCATAGTACCTTTTCCCTATATATATAACCCTAGTTTCTAAGTATTTCTAATCTTACCCGTGCACCTAACCCCGATCCGAACCTAAACTCTCTATCCCTCCCTCATTCTCCTCCTCTTCCATGTCCGGCAGCCACCCACCACCATCACCACCCTCTTTATCTCTCTCCTCTCCACTCCCTCCCTCCCTTATCTGTGCCAACTCAACTCGACTCAATACTTTTGATTAGTTTGGACTCAGTCCGGGGCATATTGGACTCGATTCAGGCATGTTGGACTCAATACAGAGTCGGGTCAAGTTTGGGTCATGCATATTTTGTAGGCTATTGTAGCCTTTTTACTTAGAAAAATAACTTAGAAGGGAATAGGAGAATACTGATTTTTGTTGTATTGCTTCTTCATAGTTGAAAATGAAATCCATACACATATTTATAAGCTTTTAGATACATTCAACAAATAAAAGCTATTTAATAGATGCATAAAAAACTAAGGGACATGTGACTCTTCAACAAAGAGACATGAACATTTTCATAAAATTCTAAGCATGAATACATGCATGTATTGCAACAAATGCATGTATTGCAACAAATACATGTATCTCTCTTCAAGTGCATTAATTCAACACTTCCCCTAATGCACTTTCCAAATTACTCTCAACATCTCTCGAAGATGACAAAAACTTTCTTTAGGGAGTGCCTTGGTGAACATGTCAGCCATTTATTCTTTCGTCTTGCAATACTTTAACTTGATCTCGCCACTTTCAATAACTTCGCGGATGAAGTTATGCTTGATCGCAATATGCTTCGTCTTATTATGATATACTAGATTTTTTGCAATTGAAATAGCTGACATGTTGTTGTAATATATAGTAGTTCCTTCAATTTGCTTCTCGCCAATATCTTCAAGATTTTTTTGTAACCATATTGCTCGAGAAACTGCAAGAGATGCCGCTACATACTCTGCTTTTACCATTGATTGAGCAACGGTACTTTGTTTCGTTGACGCCTAAGAAAATATCTCGGATCCAAGAGAGAAAGTTTATGCCGATGTGCTTTTCATATCATCTATGGATCCTACCCAATCACTATTTGTATATCCTACCAATTTTGAATTTGGAATAGGAGTATACATGATTTCATAATCTAACAATCCTTGGATGTATCGTAACACCCTTTTTGAAACTCCTAAGTGAGTTTGCTTTGGACAATTCATGAATCTCGAGAGTAAACTTGCAACAAACATAATATCAGGCCTAGTAGTAGTGAGATACAAGAGGCTTCCAACGATACTTCTGTACAATGATTCATCCACCTTTTTTGAACCATCATTTTTTATTAGCTTCTCATTTACTACAAGAGGAGTAGTAACTGGATTACATCCTTCCATGCTGAATTTTACAAGAATAGATTCAGCATACCTTTTTTGAGAAATGAAGATTCCATTTTCGTCTTGAGAAACTTCTATTCCCAAAAAATAATGCATCATGCCAAGATCATTCATCTCATATGTCTTCATTATATCGAGTTTGAACTGATGGAGCAGACTATGATCATTTCCCATGAGTATCAAATCGTCAACATACAATGATACGATGAGAATAGATGTACCTACAGTCTTGACATATAAGGTAGGCTCACACTTGCTTCGATGAAATTAATTCTTGGCAAAATAACCATCGATTTGGCTATACAAAGCACACAACTCTTGCTTTAGTCCATACAATGCTTTCTTCAATCGATAAACTTTATCTTCTTTGCCCTCCACCACAAATCCTTGTGGTTGAGCAACATAAATTTCTTCATTGAGGACACTATTCAAGAAGGCTGATTTGACATCAAGCTGAAAAATGGACCACTTCCTTTGAGCTGCAAGTGTAATGAGGATTTGTATAGTCTCCAATCGAGCAACTGGTACAAAGGTTTCATTATAATCGATGCCTGGTTGTTGTGTAAAACCTTTTGCAACGAGCCTTGCCTTATATTTTTGGATTAAGCTATCTGAATTGAGTTTAGACTTGCAAACCCATTTTACTCCAACAACATCTTTACCATTTGGACGATCAACTAACTCCCAAGTAGAGTTCTTCTCGATCGTGCAAATTTCTTCTTCCATAGCTTTCACCCAATTGTCTTCTCGTGCTGCAACTTCAAAGCTTTTCAGTTCTACAACCGAAATATTACAATGCTAGTAGATGTCTCTCATACTCTTCATTTTTCTTAGGGGCGATTCAGATGAAATACTTAGAAGTTTTTTTTTTTTTTTTTTTTCAAGGATGAAATACTCGAAGTTGTTGATGGAAAACGATGTGGATGGAGTAGCTTCTAGTGAAGAGAATGGAGTTGTGGGTCCATAATCTTCTTCATCATTTTTTGCTTTTGTTTCTTCTTCCACATCTTGAGTGCTTTTCGTCTCATCTTCTTGTATAAAAACGGCTTGTTCTTGTATATTTTTCTTTTTCCAATCCCATCTTGTACTATCACTGAACAAAACATCTCGACTAATCATTAGCTTCCTCGTCTCAAGGTTATATACTTGATAACCTTTCGATGAAGTACTATAACCAATGAAAATACAAATTTTAGATTTTTCATCAAGTTTTTAATGCTTTTGAGATGGAATATGAACATAATAAATGCAACCGAAAATTTTGATATGTTTTATAGAAGGCTTGTGACCTGACCATGCTTCAATCAGTGTTTTGCCATCCAAAGTTTTTGTAGGACTCCGATTAAGCAAGTAAATAGTTGTAGACACAGCTTCGGCCCAAAAAGTATTTGAGATGCCTTTCTCCTTCAACATAAAACGAGTCATTTCAACAATTGTTCTATTCTTCCATTCTGCAACGCTGTTTTGCGGAGGTGTGTAAGCAATAGTCAGTTGCCTCTCGATTCCTTCTTCTTCACAATATGTCTCAAATTCCTTAGAGACATACTCGCCACCACGATCACTTCTCAGCATCTTGATTTTGAGACCACTTCGTCTCTCAACTTGTGATTTGAATCCCTTGAAGATCGAAAGAGCTTCTGACTTTTGCTTTATGAAGTATACCCACATCATTCTTGTATAATCATCAATAAAGATGATAAAATACAAGCTTTCACTAAGTGATGAAGTTTGCATTTTTCCGCAAATATCAGTGTGGAACAACTCCAAGGGTGCCTTTGCTCTCCACGTGCTTCTTGAGAAAGGTGCACGATGATGATTTCCCAATGCACAACCCAAGAAAATGTCATTTTTAATTTCGACAGACGGTAAACCATCTACCAGATTCTTTTGATCCATTAACTTCAACCCATGAAAGCTCAAATACCCCAGTCTTTTATGCCAAAGCCAGGATTCATCAAGTATCTCGGCTTTCCGTGCACAATCGATCAAATAGAGCAACTTAATAGGAAAATTACGATTTTTCTCCATATTCACCTTAGAGATCACTTGATTTATGCCATTCTTGTCATAGATAATGCAATAATCATTTTTGAAGAATATAGAGTGCCCATTTTGAACAAGTTGCCCAACACTTAGCAAGTTTTGATCCAAGTCAGGAACAAGTATAACATCTTTTATATACTTGACCCCTTTCTTGGTTTCAATGGCAATTGTCCCCTTTTCATTTGCTTCTACAATAGTACCATTTCCCATAAAAACTTGAGATATGATAGATGAGTCGATATTTGTGAATATTCGATCATCACCTGTCATATGATTGCTGCATCCACTGTCCAAGTACCATATGTCTTTAATTTGAGTGAGTGAGTACTGACATGTAAAAAACATGTTTTCTTCAACTTTTTCTTCGGAGAAGTTTGCAGCATGTTAATCGTCCTTGAAACGACAATCCTTCTTTATGTGTCCAAACTTTTTACAGTTAAAACATTGAGGTTTCCCTCGATTCCAACACTTACTCTCAATATGGCTACAATTTTTATAAAAGTAGCAGGTAAGATTTGAATTTTTTACCTTTATTTCCAATTTGCCATTTCCCTTGCATCGATATTCCACCTTTCTTATAATTACCTTGATTCTTTCGAAGACAAGCTTGTGTCTTCTTGGAAGAACTTTGTAAACCAGTTGAAAGTTTTGTTTGAAATGCACTTTCAACTGATTTTTCTTCATGCCTCAACAATATTTGCTCATATGATTCTAAAGAGCCCATCAACTCAACCAATGATAAGGTTGAAAGGTCCTTAGATTCCTCTATTGTGGCAACAACAACATCAGATTTTGTAGAGAGACTTATTAAAAGCTTTTGAACCACCTTTTCATTAGAAATAGGATCTCCATAGATCCTAATCTGATTCACTACTTCAATCACTCGTGAAAGATAATCTTTCATCTTTTTCGAGTATTTCATTTTCAGATTTTCATACTCCCTCCGTAGAGTTTGAAACTTGATGCCAATCACTTTAGATGTACCTTTGAACTCCTGTTGTAAAGTGTCCCAAGCTTGCTTTGCAGTTTGAGATGGAATGATTCTAGAGAAGATAGAATCAAAGACACTTTATTGCATGAAGAAGAGGGCCTTCACATCTTTCTTCTTATTTTTCTTCAATTGTTCTTGTTGTATAGCTGAGAGAGATGTGAGATCGGTTGTAGTTGGATAACCGGTTTCAACAATCTCCCATAGCCCTTGAGATTGGAACAAGGTCTTCATTATGATGCTCCAATGATCAAAGTTCTCCCTTCTAAAAAGGGAAATTGCGGGATGAATCGTTGCACCATTCGTTGCCATCAATTCTGCTTCTTTAGAAGTTTCTAACACCTAGTCAAGACCCAAAACTAAGCTCTGATACCACTTTGTAGGCTATTGTAGCCTTTTTACTTAGAAAAAATAACTTAGAAGGGAATAGGAGAATACTGATTTTTGTTGTATTGCTTCTTCATACTTGAAAATGAAATCCATGCACATATTTATAGGCTTTTGGATACATTCAACAAATAAAAGCTACTTAATAGATGCATAAAAAACTAAGGGACATGTGACTCTTCAACAAAAAGACATGAACCTTTTCACAAAATAGTAAGCATGAATACATGCATGTATTACAACAAACACATGTATTCCAAAAGGTACATGTATTAGAACAAATACATGTATCTCTCTTCAAGTGCATTAATTCAACATATTTCATAACCAGATTGAGTCGTGTCAACCCTAACTCAGTCCGTTGATGCCCAACTCTACATGTGGGTCACCCCATTCCAAGTCAAGGTTCAAAAATCTGCTCCAGTTGTCATTGATTGAAAAGAGTGCACATGTCATTTCTTACCTTCAAAACCGTAGCTTAGTATGACCTACTTGAATCACGGATGAGTTAGATTTTTTTTACTCCAGGTCTATAGTTTGGTTTGGTGTCTAATGGTTGAAGTGACTTTGACCTCGATATCTCTCTCAACTATTTCCTCCCGATGGCCCACTTAAATCATAGGGTAGTTGAAATTTTCACCCTTGGCTCTGAAGTGGGATTAGATATATATATATATATATATATATATATATATATATATATATATGTAATAATAATTGGAGTGGATTTCACAAACACACCACAGAGGGCACCAATCCGGTTAACTGCAAATCTCAACTTGAGACCGTACAAGATGGGCAAAGTCAACAAGTAAAAATATTAACAACCATGAACTGATGGGGTTACAATGTTTGAATGGTGTGAACAGCTGGCGAGGGGAAGCAATGGTGATCCGTGCCTTCAAGATAGAGTATTGGCCTACCTGAACAAGCCCGAAGTCCAGAAAGCCCTTCATGCTAACACCACCGGCCTTCCATTCCACTGGGACTTTTGTTTAGGGTCAGGCTCTCTCTCTCACTTACTCACTCTCTTTCTATCCTAAGTAAATGCAAAAAATTTCAATAAATAAGATTCAAACAGTTCAAAACCGAGTGTTGAAGCCCATACTTTAAGTTTTGATAGAAACATGATGAACTCTGGTGTTGATAAAAAGTTAAAAAGTGACTATACTTCTTTCATATATAGTTAACTGTCATTTCGAAAACTTCGGTAACTCATCCTCCACACGTGGCATTCATGTATAACTATCCAAACAATTCAAGTTGTGGGCCGCATTGTCGATGGAGAGCATATCTCTCAAGTCAGGCTCACCGAGAATTACTAACATACAATCAATGGCTCTATTGAATTAAAAGTTAAAGTAATTAAACAATCCAAATTCAAAAGCAAAATGAGATAGTAACACCTTAGTGGGTGTTAACCTTACCGTGGGGCCCACCTTGATGATTTTTTGTATTCAAATCTCATGTGTACTACACCACAGAAAATAGTGGTGATTGAACTTCCACCATTAAAAACTGTTGAATACGGTGGAGGATTTTTTGCAAATCCAAAACCGTATACGTATATTTTGAGCTAGCTATGCATGCAAGCTGTGAGATTTTTTTTCTAAGTTTAGTTTTGATAGCTGGGTGAAGATAAACAGTATATTTTCTGGATTTCTTTCTAGATTTCTTTTTATTCTTTAGTTGCCACTAGAATGAATCTAGATAGGGATAGTTTAGTCATTTCCATTAATAAGAAAGCCTATAAAAGGCAGCAGTGTAATACGATTTTATTCAATTCAAAATACAGTAGCAACAGTTCTCTCTTCCTTTAAAATTTCAGTTTTTCTTAAGGTGGCTGCAGCCACACGTCAGCAAAGGTGGGGTTTACAACCCAACAAAGTGGTATCAGAGCTGCTGATCCTTGGGCCTGATCAGCTGTGAGAAGAAGGCCCTGCTACACCCTGATCAGCCGTGAGAAGAAGGTCCTGCTGCACCCTGATCAGCCGTGAGAAGAACGTCCTGCTGCACTCCCTGTTTTTCAAAAAAATCTATTTTGAAATATCAGATTCCAGCCGCAGGTTTTCAGAAAAATTTCTGTTTTGAAAAATCAAATTGCAGCCATAGCCGCAGGTTAAAAAAGAATCTATTTTCAACAGTTTCAAATTCTCTTTTTAGCCACAACAGAAAAATCTATTTTTTCAGTAGTTTTCAATCAGTTCGAAACGTCTAAATTCCACCATTTCAGCAAAAATCTGCTTTCAAAAATCATATTGCTGTTTTTTAGATTGTAGTAAAAAAAATTCTGTTTTTTCAAAAAAAAAAAAAAATCAGATTGCAAAAAACCAAAAATCTGTCCACGACTCCACTGTTTCAAAAAAAAATCAGTCATTCCGGTTTTAAAAAATAAAAAAGATGGCAAGCACAATCCAGCCGCAGGTTCCTAAGTTGTCAAAGGACAACTATGAAAAATGGTGCATCCAAATGAAGGCATTGTTCGGGTCGCAAGAACTATGGGAGATCGTCACCGATGGGTATGAAGCACCCACTCTGGAAGAAGAAGCTGCCCTCACCAATGAAGAAAAAATCGCTCTAAAAAATCAAAGGAAGAGAGACAATAAAGCTTTGTTTCTCCTCTATCAAGGGTTGGATGAATCCACCTTCGAAAAGATTGCCGAAGCAATATTAAGCAAGCAAGCATGGGATACCCTTGGCACCATCTTTAAGGGTGTAGATCGAGTGAAGCGGGTTCGCCTTCAAACATTAAGAGCCGAGTTAGAAGCAACTCACATGAAGGAAGGTGAGAATATTACTGATTATTTTTCACGTTTGCTTGTAACTGTTAATAATCTAAAAAGAAATGGTGAGAAAATTGAAGATGTCCGAGTTATTGAAAAGATACTTCGATCCCTCACAACCAAGTTTGAGCATGTGGTTGTGGCGATCGAAGAATCAAAAGATATTGAGAAACTTTCTATTGAGGAGTTGATGGGATCGTTGTAAGTTTATGAGTAACGAATGCAGAAGAATGCCAGTTCCATGCCAATGGAACAAGCCTTGGAGTCAAGATTGACTCTGAATGATAACAATGGTGGATGTGAAAGTTCACAACGTGGTGGACGTTTTGCTAACAATCGCGCAAGAGGCAGAGGGCGCGGAAACCAACAAAGCCATGGCCAAAATCAGCAGAAAAACACCAATTTCCGTGGAAGAGAAAATGGTAGAGGCAGATCGATGCGTGGACGAGGAAGTATAAAGAACATCCAATGTTATAATTGCAATAAGCTTGGCCACTATGCATCTAATTGTTGGAGCAAGCTGTTAAATCAAGATGAGCGATCCAACTATGCCGAAGCATCAGGACATGAACAAGAAAGCCCCACACTTCTCCTTGCACAAGAGAAAGGCAGTGATCAATAAGATGTATGGTATCTCGACACAGGTGCAAGTAATCACATGTGCGACGACAAGAAACTCTTTGTGGAACTCACAGAAGGAGTTCATGGCGACATGACGTTTGGAGACTCATAAAAAACGCCAGTGAAAAGTAAAGGTAAAATCAAAATTTTTTAGAAGAATGGTACTCCAAACTATATCTCCAATGTGTACTATGTGCCCAACATGAAAAGCAACATACTGAGTCTCGGACAACTCCTTGAAAAAGGGTTTGTCATACACATGGAGAACTCTTCTCTTTCCATAAGAGACATGCATGGACGTTTGATTGTAAAAGTACAGATGGCGAAGAATCGTATATTTCCTCTCCATATAAACATAATGCTTAAGAAGTGTTTTTATGAAAAAGAAAAGAATGATTCCTGGATGTGGCATCTTCGCTTTGGCCATCTAAATTTCAGTGGCCTGAAACTTTTGTCTTCATCAAGCATGGTGCATGGCTTACCTACTATAGAAGCTTCAGAACATGTGTGTGAGGCATGCACACTTGGGAAACAACAAAGGAACTCCTTTCCGAGTGGAGTATCCCGAAGAGCAAGAGGACCATTGCAGTTGGTCCACACTAACATCTGTGGACCATTAGAGCCAATCTCTCTTGGAGGTAATAAATACTTTATTACCTTCATTAACGATTTCAGTAGAAAATTTTGGGTGTATGTAATCAAAGAGAAGTCTGCTGCTTTTACTATTTTTAAAAATTTTAAGGCCCTTGTTGAGAAAGAAAGTGGTCTTAAAATCAAAACCCTCCGATCCGACAGAGGTGGGGAGTACACCTCAAATGTTTTTCGAGAATATTGCAGGGAACATGGCATTAGGCAGCAACACACTACAGCGTACACCCCACAATAAAATGGAATTGCAAAACGGAAGAACCACACCATCCTTGACATGACGAGGACCATGTTGAAGGAGAAAACTCTGCCAAAGAAATTTTGGGCAGAGGCAGTTGCCTGTACTGCCTATCTGCTCAATAGGTGTCCGACTAAGAGTGTCAGATTTCAGACACCGCAAGAAGCATGAAGTGGATACAAGCCGAGCGTGGCACACCTTAAGATCTTTAGGTGTGTCGCCTACGATCAAGTTCCAGAAGCGAGAAGAAAGAAGCTTGATGATCATGGCGAGAAGTGCATCTTCATCGACTACAGCGAAGAGTCAAAGGCATATAAGCTCTATAACCCACTAACCAATAAGCTGGTGGTGAGTAGAGATGTTGTATTCTGTGAAGAAGAAGCATGGAAATGGAACGAGGGAAACTCAGCCAAAGAAAAGTAGGTCGAAGTCGAAGAATACGAAGAAGAGAGACATGAGAAGCAAGAGCAGACACCCACATCACCCCCTTTGGATCGCAGAAGTTCAGGAGTACGCTCCATATCTCCTGGAAGTACTTCATTAAATCAGAATTCATCCAGCACATCTTCATCCGATTCTCCTTCACCCTTGGCTCCTGTTAAAATGAGAAGCCTCAACGACATCTATGCAGAAACTGAAGAAGTGAACTTACTTTGCCTGTATGCAGACCACGAGCCTCTCACATTCGAGGAAGCTGCGAATGAAGAATGTTGGAGAAAGAAAATGGAAGAAGAGATTCATGCCATCGAGAAGAATCGAACATGGGAGTTGACCTCACTCCCTAAATGTCAGAAGACGATTGGTCTCAAATGGGTGTACAAAATCAAGCGGAATGCTGATGGTAAGATCGAACGATATAAAGCAAGGCTCGTAGCAGAAGGTTACAAACAGAAATATGGGGTAGACTATGAAGAAGTTTACGCCCCAGTTACTCGCCTTGACACTGTAAGAATGATAATCTCCCTTGCAGCTCATCAAAGTTGGATGATCTACCAACTGGATGTAAAATCTGCATTCTTAAATGGAGTTCTCGAAGAAGAAGTCTACGTTGATCAGTCTGAAGGCTTTGTCATACAAGGGAAGGAACATAAGGTGTATCGGCTGAAGAAAGCCCTGTATGGGTTGAAGCAAACTCCTTGTGCTTGGAATGCACGGATCGACGACTATCTGCAAGAGAATGGTTTCATAAAATGTCCGTACGAGCACGTCGTCTATACAAAGAAGAATGCCCGTGGTGATATGCTTATAGCTTGTTTATATGTTGATGATCTGTTGTTCACTGGGAACAACCAGACGATGTTTGAAGAATTCAAGCAGGCTATGTTTAAAGAATTCGAGATGACAGACGGAGGTCTGATGTCCTTTTTTCTGGGCATTGAAGTGAAGCAACAACACGGTGATATCTATATATCACAGAAAAAGTATGTTAAGGAATTACTTGAAAAGTTCAAGATGGACGATTGTAAAGCCGTAAATACACCTGTTACAATAGGCTTGAAACTCACAAAAAATGGAGAAGGAAGAAACGTCGACTCAACCCTATTCAAGAGCCTAATCGGAAGCTTAAGGTACCTCACAATCACAAGGCCAGATATCGTCTATAGTGTTGGGCTTCTAAGTAGGTACATGGAAGTACCAAAAGAATCACACTAGCTAGCTGCAAAAAGAATCCTCAGGTATATCAAAGGAACAATGGAATTCGATCTTTTCTATCCATGCAATGATGAAGCAATATTGTATGGATACTCAGACAGTGATTGGGGAGGTGACCAAGATGAGAGAAAGAACACCACTGGCTATGTGTTCTATATTGGAATGACTGCTTTCACATGGAATTCGAAGAAGCAAAGTGTAATCGCCCTGTTCACATGTGAAGCAGAGTACATGGCAGCATCGTCCACCGTCTGTGAGGGAATTTGGTTGAGAAACCTGCTAAAGGAGCTGAAGCATCCGCAGGAAGAATCCACAGTTATATATGTGGACAACAAGTCGGCAATCGAGCTATCCAAAAATTCAGTACAACATGGAAGAAGCAAACACATTGATACCCGATATCATTTTCTGAGAGATTATGTGAAGCAAAAAATGATGAAATTAGAATATTGTCATACTATGGAACAGGTGGCAGATATTTTTCCAAAGGCATTGTCGACAGATGCATTCAAACGACTAGGAACGATGCTCGGAATGAAGCCGGTTTTGGTTTGAAGGGGAGTGTTGAATACGGTGGAGGATTTTTTGCAAATCCAAAACCGTATACATATATTTTGAGCTAGCTGTGCATGCTAGCTGTGAGATTTTTTTTTCTAAGTTTAGTTTTGATAGCTGGGTGAAGATAAACAGTATATTTTCTGGATTTCTTTCTAGATTTCTTTTTATTCTTTAGTTGCCCCTAGAATGAATCTAAACAGGGATAGTTTAGTCATTTCCATGAATAAGAAAGCCTATAAAAGGCAGCAGTGTAATACGATTTTATTCAATTCAAAATACAGTAGCAGCAGTTCTCTCTTCCTTTAAAATTTCAGTTTTTTCTTAAGGTGGCTATAGCCACACGTCAGCAAAGGTGGGGTTTACAACCCAACAAAAACTACCCAGGGCCCGGTGTAAGAAGATCAATAATGTTTAATTTCTATCCAACCTGTTGATAAGATCAAAAAGACCTGGATGAAGGGAAAATAAAATATCAGATTGATCCAAAACTTCTATGGCCTATAATTTTATTTTTTCAAATGGTTATTTACCACTTTTTCCAGTGGTGTAGTCAACTGGAGATTTGGATCTACTTAATTTTTGGCATAACGTCCTAAAATGATATGAAAAGAAGGATGGGTGGTGTGGATAAAAAAAAATTTCATTAAGGTGGGCCTCACACAGTAAGATTAACACCCACTAAGGTGTTACCCGAGCAACACCTAATCTGCTCCCACGTATGGTTAGAGGTGGGCATCGAGTCGAGTCGGACCAAATTGGGTCCAACTCGGCTCGATCCTATTTTTTCAAGAACTTGACTTGAACTCGATCTGATCCGAGACCGAGTCCAATAGGGCTAACTTGATCTGATCTGAATCCTTGCTGGCCTGACCTGAATCGAGTCTGACTCGCTCTGAGAAATTGAATCGAGTCGGATCGAGTTGAGTCTGTCCTGTTGATTCAAACTAGGCTTAATCAAGATAGGAAGAGAGAAAGAGAGAAAGGGGGAGAGAAAGGAGATGTGGAAAACCAGGAGAGAAAGAAGGAAAGAAAGGAGGAGAGAAAGAAGGAGATGTGGAAAACCAAGAGAGAAAGAAGGAGAGAAAGGAGGAGAGAAAGAAGGAGAGGAGGGAAATCGGGAGAGGAAGGAGAAGAGATGGGTGGGTTTGGCGCCTCCTTTAGTTAAAGAAAGAGGGGTTAGGGTTTGTTTGGTTCGAAACTGGTAGAGAGATGGGTAGTAATATATATATATATATATATTTAAAAAACTTATATATAGGACCCAACCGAATCAGGTCGGATCGGATTCATTTGGATTGGATTTCGGATCAGATTGACCACGATCCAAACTCGATTTGATGTACGATTAAATCTGAGTGGTCCTACTCGATCCCCACCGATTCAGGCCTTCGGTTCAGTTTGGATCGGGTTGGATTCTACCTAGCTCTATGTATGGTTGCTATTTTCGTGTAATTTTTATATTATTATTCAATCTTACCTGGATACTGCCACCTTCTATGATTTTGCTGGCCCAACGCTCTGTGACACGTGGACAATCCTGGACCCAACATGACACTTCAAAATTTGTATGGATATAGTGACTTAGTGATGTCATTGAAAAGTGCCCCATGTTGGACATTTAAGGTAAGGTGTGTTTGTTTCACCTTCCTAAATTATTATTATTATTATTATTATTTTATTTTTATTTTTTTGTAAATTTCCTTTTTTAAGATAAAATTCTCTCAATGTTGCACCTTTTTTTTTAACAGAAATATCAGCTTGATCCCAAACTTCTATGGGCCCAAACATTCAAGTTCCAATGTTTTTATTATTATTATTATTATTATTGTTTTTTTTATAGCAGGGCATTGCCCCTATTTCATTAAAATTTGAATAGGAGATATACAGGCACACTTTCGGGTGGGCATCACACAAAACTTCGGGCCTCATCGATCATATCTGCTAAATAGAAACTTAACAAGAAAACCAAGCCAAAACCAGCCCCTCCATGGACATACAACTACCAGTAGGACCCCATCTCGCTCAGCAACAACAAGGAGACAATACTAAGACAACCGAACACGCAAACGGGCAGACGCCAAGCCGAGCGGAGTGACACTCAGCGAGAAGCAAACGGTAAGAAAATGAAGACAACCCCTCCCGAGGGTGAGGAGAAATGAACTAATCCGCAACTGAGCCTGAACGGACTGCCCCTAGGCCGAGCTTATCAAGGAAGAGGCTGCCCCGAACATGTCGGGGGAGGAGATTAGCATTCCGATAAACGATAAAGGATTGGGTTTCGCCGCCCATCCGGGCCATACCATCAGCTGGCCCATTCCCTTCTCTAAAAATATGAAGAAATTGCAGGTGACCAATAGATCGGAATCTATGAATTCTCTCAATCCAATATGTCCACTTCCAAGAGGGACGCAAAATACCATTAAGGAAATCAACTACAATCTTGGAGTCAGATTCGATAATGATATTAGAAATGGCAGAGCTGAGACAAAGGGAAATCCCGTCATGAATAGCACGAAGCTCCGCATATATGTTGGAAGCTAACCCGTAGCCAGCAGAAAAAGCAAAAATAAACTCACCCTTGTCACCCCTACAAATTCCACCTCCACCCGAAGGCCCTGGATTTCCCCTGGCTGAACCATCGGAGTTGAGCTTGTACTAGCCAAAACTCAGTTTCTTCCATGTGACCACTATTGGAGGATGGTGGAGACGTGTAGCCTCAGCAATCCCCAGAAAAGTCCTTGAGGATCTACTCGGCGGAGGGGAAAGAAGATCTGGGGCTTGCTGAACAAGAAGTTGTAGCCACCGCTTCACTTTGTATAGAATCTCTGTCTCGGTCATAATCTTGCCATCGAATTTAGCTAAATTTCTGCCCTTCTAAATCTCTCACAGCAAAAGAGATGGAATGATCTTACTAATCGAGGAGGACGGATGAAGCGTGCCTGTGGTGTTCTACCAAAAACTCAAGTTCTCAACAATTGATCGATTAACTGAAAACGGGATCCCAAATACATCCCCCAGCCTTTGCTAACAAGTAGAGGCAACTGCACTGTTGATGAAAAGGTGGTGAAGAGATTCTGCAGAATGCCCTCTGGAAGAGTCGTTAGAGCAGCATAGGCACTTAGAGGCAAGGGAAACACCCTGCCTCTGAACACCAACGTCAATAGGAATTGCCAAATGCAAAACTTGTCAGACAAATAGGGAGATTTTAGGAGGTAACTTAGCATGCCAGACCCACCTAGACCAGGCCCTACGAGGATTAGGATATCTGCAAAGCATCCATGCCAACTTGACTGAGAAAGCGCCTGACGTAGTGAACGGCCATATACGACTATCAGGCCTATCTGCCAAGCAAAAACCACCCTGAAATATGAAATCAATAATATGTTGAGGAAGAAAATCAAAAACTGAAGAAGGGGGGAGAGGCCCATGATTCCCAAAGACCTGGATAACCTTGGCCGAAAGCATATGAGGAGGAATCTGACAAGAGGAGTGATCGGAGAGCGGACCCAGACCGGACCAGTTGTCAGACCAAAAATAGTAGTTCCCACTCCCAATTAGCTAGCGCACATTGTTATCTAAAAGCGGGAGCAGAGAATGGATTTGTTTCCATAGCGGGAAGGCGAAAGAAACCAAAGGAATAGGACCCGGCGATGATAGGAGCTTATATTTCCCATTTACGAAGGATTTCCATAGGCAGTTCTCCTCCTTGTACTTGGCTGCCCGGCCCAACTTCAACCAGAGAGCTTTCATAAAGTCCTGCAATTTCCTAACACCCAGCCCACCCTCAGATTTAGGCACTGTAATAGATTGCCAACTCTTCCAATGCAGTTTTTTCTTACCATCGGACCAATCCTAAAGAAAATTCGTGAAATGACACTCCAAAGAGATCAGAACATTGGCAGGAATGCGTGAGCTTGCCTACATTCTCTTGTTCTTGAAGATTACCTATAAGGACTTCTCTCAAAAATTTAGTTCATTTTTTTATTATAGTTACCATAACTAATAGGACAAAAGATGCACGATTTGTTGTTCTTTTTATTCTTTTGTTTCAGTTTTGATATTTTGATTGAACAAGGTGTGTTTATAAAGTACGGAGTTGCCTCGGATGTCGATATAGATTAGGCTAAGCGATGGACATCATCTCGTCTATTCTCTTCACTTACACCTTAAACTTCCACCGAGTCTAACAAGGCTCCGGTGCATAGCGAGCTATACTATTTTCTAAGATGATTATTTTTTTTTATTATTATTTTTTAATATTTTGTTAATCAATTGTTTGTTAGTTTTATCTACTGATTAATTCGTTTAAATTGGAATAATGTGAAAATTCTTTCTAATTTTATTTTATTCATTTACTTAAACTTACTGTCCCCATGCATAATTTTTTTAAGTTGGTCATGCAGAAGATTTTAGAACATTATGGCACTTGGCATCCGACACACGTCTTAGCAGCATTGTCGTTATACTACGTTATCTGTGACCCTTTATTTTAGGGCACTCATTGAAGGGTTGCGATCTTTTGATATGGGGAGCATTACTGTCATACCCATAACAAGACTCACCAAACCAACACTCTAGTTGACCAAATCTGGGATCCTTTGCACAAATTGACCCATCAAACACTCATTCAAGGGAGCTAGAGAACATAACTAGACTCCATTAATCTTACTGGTGTGTGAAACACATAAACAGCTCATTTTTGCAAATTGTGGAACATCGTGGCCTTCCAATGTTTGCAAATTTATCTAACTAAATGTGGACCACAGCTCATTTTTTGCTCAAATATTCTTCAGCCATCCATTGGATATGATCAATGCAATGCATAAGACTTAATTGTTTATAATTTATAGATTATAACCCATGTACAAAATAACAAACTAGATTAATTGTCCAGATCATCTTATAGATCATCAACATGTACGGTTGAGATGCCAAAAATGGGAATGCTAAAATGGTTTTCTGGGTCTCCAGTTTAGAGATCATTTTTTAAGTATATTTTTAATTGAAAAAATATTATATTAGAAGCATGTAGCTCTAGCAGTAAGGATTCTTTGCACTTTGGTCACTGTTGTATTTTCAAGACCTGGATTATATAGGACTTTTGCTCCTTTATGCTGCCTATCCAAGTTGACTCAGCTGTGTCAAATGAGTTGACTCGGTTGGCATTAGACAATGTTTATAACTAATTTAAATATATTTTATGCCTCACGTTATGAGGAATAAAATTGGAGGGGAAAGAGGTTTCCCTCAAAATTTATAAGCCAAACAAGGAAAAATACATAAGGAAAGCACTTTCCTTACCAATTTCTCTAACAAAACAAATGGCTACAAAGGGTTTGCTTTCCCTGGTACTAATGTCAGTTTACCATCTCCTTATATCATGAGTTTGCTTTTCTTACATTCTTTATTTCACCCCATTCCAAATAGAACCAAGATATGATAGAGAACACTTGAGCAAAACAAGCTATAGGGATATCTATAACTAACAAAAATTGTGTTATGAATTTGCATATTTCAGGCCTCTTGTTTACCAAGAAGATAACATAGACATGAACCTCATACCCCTCGTCTCCTCTCTTCTCAAAGAGGGAATCCCAATCATGTTTTTCAGGTAACACTATCTTCAGCTTAGGGTGTGTTTGGTTGCACTGAATATCATGAAATTTTGCAGAAAAATAGTTTGATTAATCATGAAATATCATGATATTTATTGAAACCAAACTCACAACTTGGAAGAAAAAACACACACACACTCTCTCTCTCTCTCTCTCTCTCTCTCTCTCTCTCTCTCTCTCTCTCTCTCTCTCTCTCTCTCTCTCTCTCTCTTCTCATTCTTGTGTAAATGGTAATAAATGCAGTGGAGACCAAGATACGAAAATTCCACTGACCCAAACGAGGATAATCGCCAATCAACTAGCCCAGCAGTTAAAGCTCTTTGCCTTAACACCATACGCCCCTTGGTACAACAAGAAGCAGGTTAGTAGCTAGCTCATGTTCCTCCTTATCCTCCTCTATTTTACAGATTCATGGTGTGGATAGTTATAAAAACTAGCTGACTCAACTGGAAACTCGGCCAAGTCAACTCGACTCAGCAAGATTTCAAGCTGAGTCCATAAAAAACTCGGGAAGACTCAGCATGACTCACTTTGAGTCACTCGCCCTCACTGTTTTGTTTTGATTTAGCTATTTAATATAAGCAGGTTCTAACAATTTAAATTAATATTCATCACCAATTCAAATATTCTTCATTTAGAATTTGATCGCACTGGCCTTGTTATATGGTCAAATTCCTTAAAGGGATACAACCTTTCAAATATTCCAAGGGTGGCCTTCTGATAAGACTTCAAAAATTACTCAAACTATTTTTGAGTGAATAAGAAGTTACGTCGAATTTAGTCTGAGTAATTACTCAGAGTATTAAATTTCTTGAGTGAATAAGAAGTTACGTCGAATTTAAGAAGTTACGTCGAATTTAGTAGCAAGAAATTCATGGGTATGGAAGCCTTTTTTGGGCATGGGCAAGGACGAACTAGTGGGGCCCATGTTGATGTATGTGTATAATCCATGCCACCTATCCTCTTTATCTTGTCATTTTAGGGCTAAGGCCCAAATATCAGCCTAATCCAAAGCTTGTGTGGGCCACATAATAAAAAATAATGGTGACAATGACACCCACTGTTAAAACTTTCCGAGCTCACTGTGATGTTTGTTAGAAATGCAAACTACCTAAGTCAGGATTTTTTGAGCCCATGGCGAGCTGAGCGACAAGGTGGATGGAACAAATCACCCCATTATGGGCCTCAACTCCTATTATTTAAAAATAATCAAGTTATTAATTACATCAACCTGCAACCACCTCGACTCCTATTATTTAAAAATAATTAAGTTATTAATTACATCAACCTGCAACCACGACCCATAAGGATTGTGGTTGCTATGATATATGGGTCGTGGTTATAATGAGGTAAGGGTCATGGTTGTCATGCTATATAGGTCGTGGTCTTCATTTTATATGGGTCGTAGTTGTCATGGGCCTTGGCAAGGACCAACCAGTGGGGTCTACAATGATGTATGTGTATAATCCATGCTGCCCATCCTTTTTATCGTGTCATTTTTGGGCCAGGGTCCAAATATCAGCCTAATCCAGAGCTCGTGTGACCCACATAATTGAAAATAATTGTGATAGTGGACAATGCCCAAGTCAGGACTTTTGGGGCCCATAGCGAGTTGACCAACTAGGTGGATGGAACAGATCACCCCATTGTGGCCTCGACTCCTATTATTTAAAAATAATTAAGTTATTAATTACATCACATTACAACTACGACCCTTACCACATTATAACCACGACCCTACCATGGGTATAGGTCGTGGTTGCCATGATATATGAGTCGTAGTTGTCATGAGATAAGGATCGTGGTTGTCATGCTATATAGATCGTGGTCTTCATGTTATATGGGTTGTGGTTGTCATATTATATGGATCATGGTTGTCATGAGCCTTGCAGGGACCAACTAGTGGGGCCTACATTGACGTATGTGTATAATTCATGCCACCCATCCTTATTGCCATGTCATTTTAGGGCTAGGGTCCAAATATCAGCATGATCTAGAGCTCGTGTGGGCCACAAAATAAAAAAATAATGGTGACAATAACACCCACTGTTGAAACTTTCCAAGCTCACTATGATGTTTGGGCTGATATTTGGGCCTTAGCCCTAAAATGACATGGCAAAAAGGATAGGCGACATGTATTATACACATACATCAATGTAGGCCCCACTAGTTTGTCCTTACCCAGGCCCATGACAACCACAACCTATATAACATGACAACCACGACCCATATAAAATGAAGACTATAACGTATATAACATAACAAGCACGACCCTTACCTCATGACAACCACGACCCATATATTATAGCAACCACAACCCATACCCATGGTAAGGGTCATGGTTGTAATGTGGTATGGGACATGGTTGCTGGTGGATGTAATTAATAACTTAATTATTTTTAAATAATATAAGTCGAGGCCCATAATGGGGTGATATGTTTCGTCCACCTTGTCGGCCAACTCACCATGAGCCCAAAAAGTCCTGACTTGGGCAATGTCCACTTCTAACAAATATCAATAATGGGTGCCATTATCACCATTATTTTCTATTATGTGGCCCACACGAGCTCTGAATCAGGCAGATATTTAGGACCTAGCCCTAAAATGACACGACAAAAAGGATGGGCGGCATGGATTATACATATACATTAATGTAGGCTCCACTAGTTGGTCTTTGTTACGGCCCATGATAACCACAACCCATATAATATGACAACCACGATTCATATAAAATGAAGACCACGACCTACATAGCATGACAACTACGACCCTTACCTCATGACAACCACGACCTATTCCCACATGGTAAGGGTCGTGGTTGTAATGTGGTAAGAGTCATAGTTGTAATGTGGTAAGGGTTGTGGTTACAGGTTGATGTAATTAATAACATTATTATTTTTAAATAATAGGAGTTAAGGCCCACAATGGGGTGATTCGTTCCATTCACCTTGTCTGTCAGCTCGCCATTGGCTCAAAAAGTTTTAACTTGGGCAGTGTCCACTTTAACAAATATCAATAGTGGGTGCTATCATCACCATTATTTTCTATTATGTGACCCACACGAGCTCTGAATCAGGTTGATATTTAGACCCTACCCTTAAAATGATACAGCAAAAAGGATGGGCGGCATGGATTATGCACATATATCAATGTAGGCCCCACTAGTTGGTCCTTACCAAGGTCCATGACAACCACAACCCATATAACATGACAACCACGACCCGCATAAAATGAAGAGCACGACCTATATAACATGACAACCATGACCCTTACCTCATGACAACCATAACCCATATATCATGGCAACCACGACCCATACACATGGTAAGGGTCATGGTTGTAATGTGGTAAGGGTCGTGGTTGCAGGTTGATGTAATTAATAATTTAATTATTTTTAAATAATAGGAGTCAAGGCCTACAATGGGGTGATCCATTCCTTATACCTTGTCACCCATCTCATTGTAGGCCCAAAAAGTTCTAACTTGGGCAGTGTCCACTTCTAACAAATATCAACAATGTGTGCCATTGTCACCATTATTTTCTATTATGTGGCTCACACAAGCTTTGGATCAGGCTAATATTTGGGCCCTAGCCCTAAAATGACACGGTAAAAAAGATGAGTGGCATGGATTATACACATACATCAATGTGGGCCCTACTAGTTTGGTCCTTGCCTACACTCAAAAAAGGCTTTCGTACGCATCACTTTCTTGCCATTAAATACTACATTACTTCTTATTCATTCAAAAACCATACAACTACTAAAACAAGGACAAGGGCATTTTAGTTCGAGTAATGTTCGAAGGCTTGTCAAAAGGCCACCCCCGGAATATTTGAAAGGTTGAATCCCTTTAGGGCCTGTTTGATTTTTCAAAGAAATGGTAAATATACGGTAAATGGTAATTCCCCCTGTTTCATGCGTTTGAAAATTCACAGGAAATCGTGTCTTTGAAATTGGTTCAAAAGAGGTAATTTTAATTTTTGAACCGCATGATAATGCATATGATATATCCATTCCGTCCATCTGTTTTACTACAATATTTTGAAGCACGAGACAAAAAATAAAGTAGATCCAATGCTCAAGTGGCCCACACCAAAAGAAACAGCGGCCCCATAAAGTTTTTAACAGTCAGTATTCAATTTCCCTTTTCGCATGACATGGTCTACTTGAGTTTTGGATATGCCTCATTTTTTTACTCATGCTATAAATTCAACTGGAATAATGGATGAATGGTGTGGATAAGCAAAATGCATAACAGTGGGACCCACGGATATTTTGCAATATTCTTGGTTTTTATGTCAAAAAGTAAGCACTCAAATCAAGTATGATATAAATGCACAGGGAAATAAATATTATTTTTTTACCTGGTATTTACCATTTCACCCAAAATCAAACATGCCCTTAGGGAATTTGACCATACATCGTGGCCAGTGTTGTCAAATTCTCTTTATGCACTATATAATATTGACTCAAGTCAACTTGAGTCCCATTGAACTCTTTTAATTGATTTGACCAGACTGGATGCTAAGTCGAGTCGGGTTTTTGAACTATGTTGTTGCCTGTATAAAGAGTTACTGCACATTTATTTTTCATTCCATTAGATATCTTTCTAAATACACATTTGAGCTTCGCTGACCATCCTGTTCTTTTGACAGTGGGCACTGATAGGTATGCATTGTATCCTAGTGTGTCATATCATATTTACGATATGGATTATGTTGCAGATTGGAGGATGGGCTCAATTATTTGGTGGGCCAAGGGAAGGAAAAAATGTGACATATATCACATTTGCGACGGTCAGGGGTGCTGCACATGAAGTCCCATTCACATCTCCATCGCAAGCGCTCACGTTGTTCAAAGCTCTGTTGGGAGTAAACCCTCTAAGGATCCGCCCTGGTGACCTCTAGGTTAAGAAACTGAGTCCAATGAATTCCTAAGTTCTCTTGTTTGACATTTATTTTGATTCAGAATATAATTTTTAAATATTATCTTCTTATTGTATTGTCTTGTGTACGGGGTTCTAACCCATGGCTCATAGAGTGTGTTTCAATATTGAGGTCATGGATTTGAGTGTGTTGGTTTCGAATTTGGTCAAACGTATTACGTATGTGTGTTAAGTCTTTTTTAACATTTATTTTTACTTTTAAAATAAAGATTTTAATTTTGATTAAATGTATGATTCACTTTACACCATTCAATAATAGAAGAATATAGTTAAAAAAATATAAATCGAGTTGAAAGTTGAAACCAATCAATTAAATGAGTTTTAACTACACTTGGCTGGTAAAAGAATATAAAATAAAAAGGAAAAAAGGATAAGTAATGACAATCTATTCATATTTATGTTGGGATTTGTGCTGCGGAATCGTACAGATATGGATCTAAGATAACAATCCAAGAGCACCAAGCAATCACAAGTGAACATAAAGATTTGTTGAGAATGTGGAGCCACACTGCGCCGCCTTCGACCGGTCGTAGGGGCCTGCTCGACCGGTCGTGGACCGGCTCGACTCAAAGTCCAGCGATGCTGTTTTTTTTTATTATTTTGGGCCCTAGGACTGGTCGTAGGGACTGTAAGACCGGTCGTACTACGACCGGTCGTAGCTCTCCTAGGACCGGTCGTAGGTTACGCAGTTTGTTCTGCGATTTTACGCGAAACTGGAGATTTGAGTCCTTTCGCAACTAGGATGCGGAAGGAAAGTTACCTAAACTATAAATAGGGGTTCCTAGGGCTTTTCTAGATAGATGAGCAAGAGAAAAAAGTAATTCTAAGGTGTGGGCTAAGGGATTTCTCTGTTCTTCCAAGGGAGAGGTTAGTATATTGCCTTGTAATCTTTATTCTTCTTCATAGTGAAAGTTTACATCCGTGGTTTTTTACCCTAGTTTGGGGTTTTTTCACGTATATCTTGTCTTGTGGTTTGTTTGGATTGCTTTGATCTGTTTCTAGTTTATATTCCTTTCTGTTTATCGTTTGTGGGTGAGGCCTGAGATTGGATCTCAGCCCACTGCGTTGTTGGCGTGCTGCGCAATAACTGGTATCAGAGCAATTGGTTTAGTTCTATTGGGAGCGATGGCGGAAGATGAAAAAACTAGAATTGAGAAGTTTGATGGTTCAAACTTTGCCTTCTGAAAAATGCAGATGGAAGATTATCTGTATCAGAAGGACCTCTACATTCCTCTAGAAGGAAAAAAGAAGAAACCAAAAAAGATGACAGATGATGAATGGTTTTTACTGGATAGAAAGGCTTTAGGAACGATCCGACTCTCTTTGTCTAAGAGCGTCGCCTTTAATATATCCAAGATGAAAACGATAAAAGAATTAATGGAAGCCCTAGCCACCATGTATGAAAAGCCCTCAGCATCCAACAAGGTTCATCTTATTAAACATCTATTCAACATGAAAATGTCAGATGGTGGGAGTGGATGAACATCTAAACGAGTTCAATATAGTCACGACCAGTTGGAACCCGTTGGCATCATTTTTTAGGATGAGGTCAGGGCACTATTGATCTTATCCAGTTTGCCAGACAGTTGGAATGGTTTGGTGATTGCTGTGAGCAATTCTTCAGGGTCGACAAAGCTGAAATTTGATGATGTGGCCGGTCTAATTCTCAGCGAAGAATCTATAAGGAAGGCATCAGGAATTTCAGGGGATTCAGGGAATGTTTTAAATGTTGAAGGAAGAGGAAGATCACAGAACAGAAGAGGCAATAAACACGGGCGTTCTAAGTCTAAGAAGAAGTCCAAGGGACCGAAAGAAAAAGACAGGTGTTGGCATTGCGGCAAGAAGGGGCACATGAAACGTGATTGCAGGGCGCTTAAGAAACAAGATGGAAGCTCTCAAGGCGGGAAGGTTTCAGTGAATCTGTCTGAGGAGAGCGACACAGAGGCGTTGATCTTGTCTCTTGATGCGAGGAATGAGTCTTGGGTTATAGACTCGGGTGCTTCGTTTCATGCCACTTCATGTAAGGAAGTTCTGCGTGATTATGTGTCAGGTGACTTTGGGAGAGTCTACCTGGGTGATGATGAGTCGTGCAGTATTGTTGGAAAGGGGGACGTTCAGGTCAATCAGAAAGACGGAACGGTTTTGAAACTGAAGGATGTCAGACATGTACCAAGTTTGAGAAGGAACCTGATCTCAGTGGGGCAGTTGGCCGATACCGGTTATGTGACGACATTCACCAGTGATTCCTGGAAGATCACAAAAGGTGCCTTGGTGATATCTCGAGGCAAAATGGAAGACACTTTGTACGTGACTTCAAAATCGTATAGTTCACTCGCAGTCGCATCAACTGAAGTGAATGGGCAGTTATGACATCAGAGGCTGGGACATATGAGTGAGAAAGGGATGAAAGTGTTGTTGTCAAAAGGGAAGCTACTAGGGCTAAAGTCTCTTGACTTGAAATTCTGCGAGGACTGCATATATGGCAAGCAGAAGAGGGTAAGCTTCAAGAAGACAGGACGCGCTCCAAAGACGCATCTATTGGAGCTTGTACACATTGACGTGTGGGGACCGGTACAGGTATCATCCCTTGGTAGCTCACGTTATTTTGTTTCCTTTATTGATGATGCTAGTAGAAAACTGTGGGTTTATTTCTTAAAGCATAAATCTGATATATTTGATGCGTTTAAGAAGTGAAAAGTTATGTTAGAAAATAAGACAGGTAAAATAGTAAAGTGTCTCAGATCTGATAATGGGGGAGAATATTGTGATAAGAGGTTTGAGGAGTATTGTGCAGCAAGTAGAATCAAACATTAAAAAATGATTCCAGGGACACCACAGTAGAATGGTGTGGCTGAGCGCATTAACAGGACCATCCTTGAGCACGCCAGGAGCATGAGGTTACATGCAGGGTTGCCCAAGACCTTTTGGACAGATGCTGTAAATATTGTCGTCTATCTTATCAATAAAAGTCCCTCAGCACCATTGGATGGTGGGCTACCAGAAGAAACGTGGACTGAAAAAGAAGTGAACCTTACACATCTCAGAGTGTTCGTTGCACTTCATATGTTCACATTGATGCAGAGCACAGAAACAAGCTGGATACGAATTCCAGGAGGTGCACGTTTATAGGCTACGGGCAGGATGATTTTGGCTACAGGTTTTGGGATGCAGAAAACAGGAAAATCATCAGAAGCAAGGATGTAGTCTTTAACGAAAAAGTGATGCATAAGGACAGTGTGTAGGAAAATAAGGCCAAGAAAAAGGAATTCGTAGAGTTGGAAGAGTTACCAGACATGGGTGTTACAGCGTCACAGGATGATCATGCACAGGAGCATCATGAGGCAGAGCCACAGACACCGGTTGTGAGGAGGTCTACTCGGGAGAGGAGACCCACGGTCCGATACTCACCCTCCTTACATTATTAACTGCTGACAGATAATGGTGAACCAGAGTGCTTTGAAGAGGCATTACAGTCAGATACATGGGTTAAGTGGGAGCAAGCCATGGATGAGGAGATGGACTCTCTTGAGTCTAATCATACATGAGAGCTAGTCACTCTACCCAAGGGTAAGAAAGCTCTTCATAACAAGTGGGTTTACATACTGAAGGAGGAGTATGATGGTTCGAAACGGTACAAGGCAAGACTGGTTGTAAAAGGTTTTCAACAGAAGGCAGGTATCGATTTCACTAAAAGATTTTCACCGGTAGAGAAAATGTCTACGATTCGCATGGTCTTGAGTATAGTGGCTACAGAGAACTTATATTTAGAGCAGCTAGATGTTAAGATAGTCTTTCTTCATGGGGATCTTGTAGAAGAAATATATATGTATCAGCCGACAGGATACGTGGCACCAAGCAATGAGAAAAAGGTGTGCAGACTGAAGAAAAGTCTATATGGCCTGAAGCAGGCCCCGAGGCAGTGGTATAAGAAGTTCGATAGTTTCATGTCGAGAAACGGTTTTAGGAGATGTCATGCAGACCACTGTTGTTACTTGAAGAAGTTTGATACATCATACATCATCCTTCTTCTGTATGTTGATGATATGCTTGTTGCTGGTTCAAGCATGAAGGACATCTCAGATCTCAAAAGACAACTGTCTAGAGAATTTGTCATGAAGGATTTAGGAGCTGCAAAATAAATCCTAGGCATAAGGATAAAGCGTGACAGGGAAAATAAAAAATTAATTTTGTCACAGGCAGAGTACATAGCCAAGGTACTTGATCGATTCAATATGGGAGGTGCTAAGCCGGTTAGCACTCCATTAGCCAACCACTTCAAGCTATCTAAGGAGCAAGGTGCAAAGACACATGAGGAACGAGATTACATGGCCAAAGTCTCATATGTGTCAGCAATTGGGAGTCTCATGTATGTTATGGTGAGCACGAGGGCAGACATTGCTCAAGCAGTGGGAGTTGTTAGCAGGTTCATGAACAACCTCGGGAAGGAACATTGGGAAGCTGTGAAGTGGATCCTCAGATACCTTGTGGGTACTAAGGATGTAGGGTTGTATTATGGTGGATCGAAAATCAAGCTGCAAGGTTACGTGGATTCAGATTTGGCAGGAGATATCGACAGCAGAAGAAGCACTGCAGGTTATGTGTTTACTCTGGGTAGTGCTGCAGTCAGTTAGGTCTCTCAGTTACAGAAGATATTATCTATTAGTATGACAGAAGCAGAATATGTTGCGGCTACAGAAGCATGCAAGGAGATGGTGTGGATGCAAGGTTTTATAGAAGAGTTGGGTAAGAAGCAAGTAAATTGCAAGTTGTACAGTGACAGTCAGAGTGCAATACACTTGGCTAAGAATTCAGCCTTTCATTCAAGGACCAAGCATATTGCCATCAGATATCACTTCATACGTTCATTACTATAAGATGGATCGATTGTTCTGGAGAAGATTCATATAAGTGAGAATCCTGCAGATATGTTGACCAGGGCGGTCACAAGGGGGAAGTTGAAGCTCTGTTCAGCTTTGATTGGTCTTCAGGCTTGAAGACAAGGAGGTGGTGCACTCCGGATGAAGAAGACGAAGGTTTATGGCAATGTGTCTCCAAGTGGGAGATTGTTGAGAATGTGGACCCACATTGGGCCGCCTTCGACCGGTCGTAGGACGTCTTCAACCGGTCGTAGGGGCCTGCTCGACCGGTTGTGGACCGGCTCGACTCAAAGTCCAGCGATGCTGTTTTTTTACTGTTTTGGGCCCTAGGACTGGTCGTAGGGACTGTAAGACCGGTCGTAGCTCTCTTAGGACCGATCTTAGGTTACGCAGTTTGTTCCGCGATTTTGCACGAAACTGCGAATTTAAGTCCTTTCGCAACTAGGATGTAGAAGGGAAGTTACCTAAACTATAAATAGGATTCCTAGGGCTTTTCTAGGTAGATGAACAAGAGGAAAAAGTAATTCTAAGGTATGGGCTAAGGAATTTCTCTGTTCTTCCAAGGGAGAGGTTAGTATATTGCCTTGTAATCTTTGTTCTTCTTCATAGTGGAAGTTCGCATCCGTGATTTTTTATCCTAGTTTGGGATTTTTCCACATATATCTTATCTTGTGGTTTGTTTGGATTGCTTTGATCTGTTTCTAGTTTATATTCCTTTCTGTTTATCTTTTGTGGGTGAGGCCTGAGATTGGATCTCGGCCCACTGCGTTGTTGGCGTGTTGTGCAACAAGATTTAACGTGAAAAACTCTTTTGGGAAAAAACCATGGCACAAAGCGACAAATCTTCATTATGAAAATAGAAATTACAAAGAGAAAAGACTTATCTGATTCAAACAACCTCAAATCTCGCCCTTGCTACACCATTTACAAAATCTAAAACCCTTTTAGAAACCCTTGGAATACCTTGAAAAAGTCTTAACATACCTTAGAATGGCCCTAAAGACTCCTATTTATAGATGGCACTATACCAAAATCGTCATTTAGGAACGGTTTTAAACTGTTCCTAAATCCTTCAGGAACGGTTTATTACCGTTCCTAAATGAGGCGTCGCAGAAAATCAGGAACGGTTTAGAACCGTTTTGGGTGCCGTTTGAAAAAGAAATTTTAGGAACGGTTTTAAACCGTTCTGGTGCCAACAGTTGTATTCAAGAAAGGTATTTTTTCTTATTTCGAAACGATTTTAAACCAAAAAACCTCTGTATAAAATAAAATAAAATATATTTAAGCGATATTCATTTAAGAATCAAAAGATAGTAAAAACAACCATGATGTAATTTGAAACATTATTTATCTGTCTTGCAAACCTGACAGTAGAAACTAAAATCTATAATGGAAGACTTCAAAATAAAGTGACAATTCAATGAAAGTTCGTCAAGCAGATGAAGAGCTCCACAATGTGATGGCCTTTTATGTACCTAACTACAAGCAACAAGTAAAAAATAAGAACAAAAACATGTGAATAAATTGAAAGAACAATCAACTATCAAAACAGTGTGAAAAAAATTGTGACAATTGAACATACATATGATTGTTGTTAGTTGACTCACCTGGTTTTTAGATATGCTCGATGCACTCCTGACCTGAGGGGAGCTTGTTCTGGACCAAACGGGGCTACGAATGGTAATGGAGACGTAATCATCTTGTTCTAAACCAAACGGAGCTACAATGTTTAGAAATGAGTTACACAGAGTTACATAGACAGCAGACCTTCTAGTGATCCAAACCGTTTAGAAATAGGAAATTGTTTTGAAATAATTAATAGCTAAAACAGGGAGGACAATTCAGCTCCTACTTGCAAGGGAATTAGTTACCAGTGAAGAATATTGGGAAAGAAGAATATTCTTATTTGAATTAATGTCTTCTTGGAAAGTCTAAAGTGAAATTTCTGAAGGACGAGACAAGGACATGAAAAGCACAATAGAAGTAAATAATATATAATGCAAGAAACAAGAGAATAGAACTTACAAAAATTATCTTTCCAACCTTTTCTGGCCTCTTTGCAATCTTAATTACAGTAGCAGCTGCTGCTTCAGATGATATCTTGACCCGTATGTTCACTCTCAATCATTGTAGGGAGGTAAAAGAGAAAAACTGAATATTTTGAGTTTCATAATAAATATTTGTAGATTATAGCTATTTCTAGGACTACATGAAGATAACTGTTTTCCAAACACAAAAAAACAAATCGAAGTTCTAAAGACTCATTTGGCTTCACCTTTGAAACCCAAGGCAGGGCCTCACATGGATGGACCTTAAAAACCCATTTGGGCTACCCATCCAGTTGCATCCCCACCTATACTCATAGCCAAGGATTAAAAAAATCAGGACTCCGACCTTTTTCTTCTTCTTTTTTTTCCTGAGTTACTGAACTGGGACTTACGCCTTACTTTCTCAATCAAGCACTATCTAATAGTCTATTGATGTAGCTTGATTACAATCAACAAGTTAGATATATAAAGAATACATAATATCAATCAAATTCAGAAGTAAAGAAATTAAGTGCAAATGTTTTGTTTATTTCATCAAAACTACTAGTGAGCAACAACATGGTATAACACAAGCAACAAGGTGAACTTAGATACTTATATCTGCTACCCGTTCACTTATACCTAAAAATAGAAATTGCCACTAGATTAACCTATATGGTGAGTCCTATAAATGCAATGTCAACAACTGCTCCAAATTAAAGCTCAAAACTCGTAGGCATCACTCACAACTAACCAAATCAACTAGGATCAGGAGACTAAAAGAAAACTCTGAAAGAACTCATCAACAACTAGTATCACTCATATTGACTCATAAGTAACAGGTTGGCGGTGACTTTTCTGAGAAAACTGAACCTAAACCAGGCATCTCTTGAAATTTTAAATTCTTTCAGTTTTTCCATAAGGCATAGCTGATAACATTAGTTAACTTGCAGAAAATAACAGTCATATCAAACATATCTAACACATTTAAAACTTTTATAGAATGAAAAAAAAAAAAAAAAAAAAACATTTACAACTATAACCTAATACCCACCTAGAATGCAAAGCACCACACATCTTTTCGGAAACTTTTGGATTGTAGAAGCCATATGAGTAATGATCTCTATAACTTGTTGTTGAACCTGCATTCATTCACGAGAAGTTGACTGCACTGCTATACATAAAATATTAAAAATAAAGGACAAAATGAAAGGATGAAGTACCTGAACATTTTTCTCACCCCATCCAGGAACAACACAGAGAAAATGGATCAAGATTTCTGCAAACTGGTCTAGGTTGTCAAGACCTTCTACTACCTGTTTTAACGAGATAATTGATGCCAACAGAATAGAGCTTACTAAGTACATCTATTTTTTTTCTTTTTCTTTTTTTGAGAAAGAGAGATTATAAGAATTAATATTTTTATTGAACCACTGCCAAGAGATCAAGGCATGCAACAAAAGAATACAAGGCAGCCGCAGCTATGAAAAACAAGTAAAAAGGGAGGCAGATCTCATATAACTCTAGACCTTATTTTCCACAAAATAAATCAAGAAATGGAAGAAACAGAAAAAATAGCAGAAAGGAAACCAGTAGTGCAGCTCGAACTAAAAAAATTTTAAAAAAATCTCACAATTTTACCGATGTGTGAAAAGGTGTGAGTACGGCATCTAATAGTCAAGGTTTTCCCATCATTGACACACCCAGACATGCATGAATTAAAAGTATAATCATTGAAGACCACCAACAACCTGGTCAAGTCTTAAGCGACTGAATGCACAACAACAGCGGCAGCAAAAAAAAAAAAAGTTCACCCAATTTAGGCCCTTCTAAGGTATCCCAGTAGCGATCTACTGGTGACATTTTTCTTATAATTAATTTAATTTGACTTATTTCTAGAAAACTTGAGGCATTGTAAACATGTATCTCGCTCATGAAACTCATACTTTCCTGTCACTCTTTTTCTGTATCCAGCATTTCCTACTGATACAAAACCACCAACTTGTCATTGGCCCTCAAATAAGAAACTAAGGCCATCATTCAATGCATGACATTAGAAAAGCTTACCAGATCAAGCAAATGTGAACCAATTGAAACAAGAAGACCTGCTGCTGCCCTTTGCCAATTAGCATTGAGTTCCTACAAAAGAGATATTTAGAAGATGTGAGAAGTCCATGAAAGAACCATGAAAGAACCAAAAATAATCAGTAGATGAGTTGTTCACAATTCATGCTAATCGCAGTTCAATTTAGTTTCACTCCCCTAAAAAGCTTCTCAATTCAAAATTCCAAGAAACTCAACAATTCTGCGCCACAGCCATGGAGCACACAAATAAACATCTAGGATAGATCACAATAATTGCAATAAACTAGTTTTAAAAAGATAAATCTTCTTAATTGGTACCTCTACTATCTGCATAACATTGTGGTTTGCAGCTAAATCATCTACTAAAATTAGCATAATAGCGCTAAATGCTAATGAATATAGCATGTGCAAAAAAAAAAAAAACCAAACAAACAATGAAGGCTTTCAAAGGAGCTTGGAATATCGCTAGTCAGGCTGTTAAAGCTGAGGTCTCTGCATGGAGAAAGCACAATGATAGATAATGAACCTGTAATAGATATGTTTTTTGTGGTACATTTTGCAGACGAGCATTAGCACATCCAACTGTTAATATTTTTCTAGATGCACCAAACAGCTCAAATCCAGTGAATGTGCACCAACTGATGCATACTCAATTTCATTCTCATTCTGGAATACATCTAAACATGCCTTAAAATACAATACATAAATGCAGGGGAGAGTAATGGGATATTAACATACAATACATAAATGCAGGGGAGAGTAATGGGATATTAACATACATCATCCACCCAGGAAAAGTAAAAGGAAAGAATGAATCTTTACCTGTTCAAGGGTATGTTGTGAAAGATCAGTAGTTGATATCATCACTCCCGCAACAAATGAGCCCAATTCAAGGCTTAGACCCAACTTGTCATTACACTGAAATGATAAGTATCCAAATAAGAAATTCCGTGGCATTGAATAGTTGATTAAAAACTGAAAACTGAATGCTACATAGAGGAAGTCACACACAATAACCAGTTCAAGGCTTTCCTAAAATCCATGAACATGAGAGACTTCAAACAAGTTCAAGGCTGAGCCTAGCTGAGCTAACTCTGTTTCAGTCTCAAGTACCATATGCATTTTAGAAATCATAAACAACAACACAAGCGGTTGCTTATGCAGAATCATTCCAAATGTTGGTGTCAGAATGGTTTTTGAAAATTGGGACTGACAGCGTGAATTTCTTATGCAAGAACAACATGACAACATATCCAGTGATTCAAATACAATACGGAAATATTACAAAGTACTAATCAAAACTAAAATAAAGGCATCAATATATTAAGAAGTGACATGGCACAAACCCAAGCAACAAGCAAACAAAATGCAACTGCCGCCAGTTGATAAAGTTCATTAGTCTACACAGAAAACGTCAGCATGTTAGAAAAATGGGCAACGTTTCAGCAGTAAATAACACAATAGAAAATACAAAGCAAACCATATGACTTTGAAAATCCTTTACATACAATATATAATTAAATTAAAGAAAACATACCTGTGATGAAAGACTGATCATCAGCTTAAGAAACCGTGGAACACACGTACGAGATAATATAAACAAAATACCCAAAAATGTACACAGCACAACCATCCTGGCAATGAAAGAAATATACAGCAATTAGATTCTGTGATTTTTAACATAAAATAAGGGTTAAGCAAAATTAAGGTATGGTTAACAAGACTATACAAAAAAAAAAAAAGTATCGGCCCTGTAATGGACCATTACGGGGCTGCGATGGTTGTTACAGGTCATTTTTCAGGGTGATATTACCATGGAGGAAAATTCACATCTAATGTGCAACCAGGTGCAAGCTCCTCCAAGGATTCAACTAGGATACTTTTTTAGCTTGTACTTATGATATTGATTTGCTCCAAGCAGGACAGATCATTATGAATTTTCTATAATGAAAAAAGAGAAGCTTAAGTTCCATGACATCCTATCAGCTGACAGAAAAGGTAACAGTGGCGACCATTACACGTTACGGGGTTGCAATTAAATTCCTTTCTAGTTGAACTTGGAGTAATGATCACACAATACAAATACTGTGATAGTTTCAAATTGCTCATTTCAGCTTCACTAAAATGATTATTGCATTTCTAAATGATAGCATGTCCAAACACAACCATAGCCTTGCATATAATCTCACCTTGAGCAGTCCTCAAAAGCTGTCCATACATATTAACTTTGGAATTATCTATAAGTCAGAGAAATTGAATGTTAATCTATATGCAAATAGAGATCATCATAGTTCCAACTCCACTTATGTTCCTTAAATGAAAAATAAAAATAAAAAAATTGAATATCATTCAAAATATAGAACATGAAAGCAGTGAAACACAAGTTCTTCGACATGTGACAAAATCTGCTAATAGGAAGAAAAAGAGAATTGAGTGACAAAAAATGGAGAAAGCTAATGATGAATTGGAAGTATGAAACAGTGTCCATGCTACATAGATGGCTGCGAGCAAGCTGCATTTATATGAATTGAATTTTCTTCCTTTTTCCTTCTTTTGTACAAAGGTGTTGGTATTGGACTATCTAAACAACTACCTGAACTCCACCTACTCCTTTTCAATATGTTTTCCTATAAGCCTCTCCACATGATTGTCCCTGCAATTAAAATCCACCACCAATAAACTTTTCAGAAAGAAGAACAGAGAAATGAAATGTCACAGCTTCAGGAAATCCTGTACTGAAGTTAGTTAATGTGGTCATTGTACTAAAGAGAAGCTAAACATACTAAAAAAATCATTCAGTAAAAGGTGACGAAACATTTAGAAAACAAATCACCGACCGCCCAGAAAGCACTAAAGCATGATATAAACAAATGGCATGGATTCACCAACTGAAATTTGACAATTTCCACATTGAACTTCTTTAGTACATGGAGAAAAAGGGAGTTGGAGCATCGCTAAACATGCAACTAATGGGAATATCCACTTTTGAGTATGGCTAGGCCTCTTACCAATTCTAACTGGCATTGTGTTTATAACTAAACCTGGTTTCTTCTCCTCTTCCGTGATTATTCATGAGAAATGATCACTTGTGTCCATCACTTGTCACTCTAAAATGATTCCATCAATGCAAGAACTTAAGTATATGGAAGTAATCTGAGCCATGCACTATGGTGAGTAGGATTCGTCCTGAAAAGCAACTTAGTCCACACACCAGATGGGCCATGTGTGTACATTGAAATAAGCCATTGGTGATTTTCTTTCCAACCATTCATTTTCCTCCTAAGCGTATGGTGTACCTGATGAGTCTATTGGCCCATTTTATGGGACGATACAAGCTCATGATAAGCCCCACCTAATGGTTGGTCTGGATCTTGTCCACATTGCATGCTGTGAGCAAACATATATATATTCTCTTCAACTGGCCATAGCATTTCTCTTGATGATAATGTCGTGGGAACAAGGGCAATTTTTTATGATTACCATTTGGAATTAAGCTTTTGCAACTTTGCAAGTCACATTCTCAATCCACATAAAGAGAAAAAGAAAATTCACATCCACCTCCATGGACAGCAAAGCTACTGTGCATTGAGTTGCAGATGGGCCACCACCTTACATGTAAATGACATCCGAACCATCCAAAAACAGCCATCCCTACCTTAGAAGATCATTGATGGAAAAAATCAAGAGATTCCATTCACCCAGTGCCCACACACTGCAGAAAACTGTAGAAACCAGTAGGCAGACATGGATCAACTCAATGTACATGCATGGCCCACCTAATCAATGGACATCACGTATCACCCTATATCGGTGAGGTTTAAAATCAGTGCATTGGGTATTGTATCTTTCACAACCGATACAATCCCGCAATATCACGTATCACCCTATATCGGGTTGTTTCAGCCCGATATGGCTGTATGTTTCATGGACAATACCGGTCAGTATCAGGCCGATATATACCAATTTTGACATATCTTGCGTTTCTGAGAGATGGCCCATACACCGTAAGATCAAAGTCTAGAAGAATATTAATCATCAGGAACAAAAGACAGTTCTCACTCATATAATCAAATCTCTCAAAGAAAACAAAGCAATTGATCCGAAACCTGGGTAAACTTTCAAAAAGTACTCAATCGGGATCAAATCTCAACCGTAGAAAAATGTATAGATTTAGATTGATGGATGGATGAAAAGATAGAAAGAGAAGAACTGACCAAGATCACCGCCGCGCTTAGCTGAGCTGCAATCGGCAGCAATATTTCATGCATTTCTTGACCTCTTTCTTTTAGTCTATTGTTTGTGAAGATCTCATCTTGATCTTTCATATGCTAGTGCTGCCACAGAGTGGCTCATTAAGCATCAGATAAGTGCCGTCACATGTCAGCTTTCTAGCTATCAGATCAGCTGCAAAGAAGGCGCTCACGTAGTATGTTAGAAAAGTATCATCTCTAGCCTAGGATATAATGTGACTGTACTTGAACGGGCACGTCACAAACTGAAGTTCCCAATCGCATATATCTTAATTTCCTTATCTTATCGGGTCAACTCCCAACTTAACTTGATGAAATTGCATTTTGATACCGACTCAGTTTCCATCCAGATCTTTCTTCTTTTATCTGGTTATTTCAAGTGGAAAACTGAGCCACTTGAGTTTTCCTTTGGATTTCACGTTTTTATTAATCTAATGCATTTTATTATATATTTTTATATTTAAAGTAATTATTAATTATTAAAAAAGTTTTTAAATTTAAGTTTTGGGCAAGTATTCCAGTTGAGTCAACTCAACATGATGGGAAATCGAGTTGAGTCTGATTTTTCAGATTCCAGTTAAAAACATGTGGAATTGGCAACTTTTTTTTTTCATTTTTAAAATTTTTTTATTTATAACGATACTCATCTGACCATGGTATGATGCTTAAAGAGCTGGATGGTCAAAACCTCAGAGAATTTGTACTGGGGTTTTCAGTTTGTAGTAGTGGGGCCTAATTTTTTATGATCACGACATGGATATGTTAGCCCCACTGTGGATGGACGATGCAAATCCTACTGCACACAAATCTCAGGGCTTTTTCCAGTTGAATTTTGACCATGTATTTTCCAAATATCTGAATAACAGTAGCTTATGCCATTTGGGGTGCATGTGTGAGTGGGTAGGGGTGTGTGTAGAGAGAGAGAGAGCTTATGCAATCCAAAAGAACTACCGGAAATTTTGAAGGGGGTAGTGTGTAATTTTAGTAAATCAGGTTAGTAAACCTGATTTTGAGCAGATTTCTGATTGGATGGGTCACAAAATACGGAAAACACTGAATCTATGAAAATCAAACCCAGACCAAATCGCTATGAGTGCAAGCCCATTACCAACAACCCCACAAGCTTCCGATAGGTTTTATTTTAGCTATTTAAAATAGGGAGTTCTACGCAAAATTCCCCATACCGTCAGATTTTACTAAATAATGTCTCTACCAATCCGAACTCCCCAACAATGATGGCTTCTTCTTCTTTTTTTAATAATAATAATTATTGTGAAAGGTTGACTCACTGCACCAATTGAGGATAGAAATTACCTAAAAATACTCATTATATTATATTTTTAAGTTGGGAATAAAAAATTTTGAGGGTAAAAGTCTATTTAATATATGTGGTTTCTAATTAATGATTTAAAATATTCATTACCAATTCAAACATTTTTCATTTATATAATAATATATAGAACCCATGCAACTTAAGACTGGTTCGAGTGTTTAAATTGACCCGACCTAAGTGGATGTCAAGCTGGATTAACAGGTTTTTAAACTATTTTCACATCCATCTCAATGGACGTCAGAGTTACCATCTATTGAGTACGTGCAGACAATGGATGACTGTATGCACACGTTGTTTACACCCATTTGGCTGCACTGGATTTTGGCAAATACTAAGCAAACATAAGGTGACACCATTGTTTGGGAGATCAAGACGAGATCTACGTAGCTATGCGGTTAACAGCACGCGGGAGACTGTGAAACGCAGAGAAAGTTGCTACCACAGGACATGTCACTTTGCTTACAGTATGATACATGAGAATACGAGAGAGGCCATACATTATGCAGTGACTTAGAAAAGAAGCTACGGCCGATATTTTAGTTGTTAATTGTTGAGGGTCAAATATTGCATATTAAACTCCAATCATTATCTGATTTTATGTACATGATAATATTTAATGTATTATTTTAATTATATTTTTATTGCAAGGTGAATTTAAGAACTTGAACTAAAAAAGGGTATTAAAGCAACTGATTTGATGTTCACAAATTACCAAGGCAAGGGACGAATCATAAGAAACTGAGATTGAAGAATTTACATGTCAAAAATCTGAAAAAATCAAGTGATTGAAGTTAATGTATTATTTTAATTATATTTTTATTGCAAGGTGAATTTAAGAACTTGAACTAAAAAAGGGTATTAAAGCAACTGATTTGATGTTCACAAATTACCAAGGCACGGGACGGATCATAAGAAACTGAGATTGAAGAATTTACATGTCAAAAATCTGAAAAAATCAAGTGATTGAAGTTAAAGGGGCCTGAAAGTCATCCCGAATGCAAGATCACAGGATTCTCATCATCCATTTGGCTCAAAACTTTATATCTAGCCTGAGGACCTTAAATTATCCGTACACGTCGAAATTAAGCCATTGGATCTTTGTTAAAGTGGCCCAATGGACAGATCATCTACTAAATCACTGATTCGGGGCCCACCTAATATCTGGATATGCTTTAATTTTGGTCTCAACCCCTTAAATTGGATGAGAGGGAGGATGGACGAAGTGGAATATTTCTCACGAACATCACGATGGACCCCACATGAAGGGGTGAGTGTGCACAGCCGGCGCACACCCGCACCACACTGAACGAAGATTTCCAGTTAAGGGTCGTTGACCCGATCCGGTTTCCGTTTGCACATAGCGTCCACAAAAAATGGATGCTATATGATCAATTGGCCATCCCCATCATCCCAATGGACGATCTACACCGTTCATTCATTACAGGGGGTGGCCACGACCCTAGCCGTGGAATCCTTTTGGTCCCATGCACGTGGACACACGTAGATTGCCATCAAACACAGGATGAACGACGGAAAGATTCGATCTTTTGCGTCGCACCAAACTTTACCAAAACCACCCCTTTCCAACCAAAATCGTGTCAGGAATCCAATGGACTGGGTGGATTTCTCTGAAAACATCATTGTGGGGCCCACCGAACACCTCAACGCAATCTCGTGTGCATGGCTTGTGTCCGAGAAAGCTGGACTATCCGGGCAGTTGTGGCCCACCGTCCGTGGTTGAATCAGTGATCTAAACGTCTAGAAGTTCACCAAGGTGGGGCCGACCATCATCAAGGAGGCAGATTCAAAAGCTGGGACAATCAGCGTCCCGAACATCCCTCCAAACTCAAGTTGGTTTGCGTTTCTTTGCTGCGCACACGTAAAGAGCCGCGTAAAAGCACTCCAGCCACCGCCTCTTCTTACGCACCAACTCCCAACGCCTCTAAACCGACCCCTGCTGCCTATAAAAAGAGAAGAGAAGTGAGAGAGAGAGTTGACATCTTTGGACATGAAGTGAAGAACATGGAAAGAGAGAGAGAAACGACATGGATGGCTTCAAGTATCTTCTTTCATCTGATTTGTTTTTCTTTCTTTTTCCTTGATGATCATTGTTAAGAGATTTTAGTTTTGATCATGGCTATGATCAGCTAAACCTCTTAGCTAGGGCTAAGAAGTGAAACTTGTAGCATAATGGGGTGTTTTCTACGGCTTTGATTTATGTTTATTGAACTCTTCTTGCTTTTATTTATTATATGGAATATTCATAGTTTTTTATGATTTTTTGTAACTTAAATTGCAAGGGATCTCCGATAGCTTTGAGTATATTCGGTGCATGTGTTGAGGTTGTGATTATAGGAACCCTGTTGTTCACCATCATCTCATGGACATGGTTGGATGATGGAATCCTTCCTAACGTTCATAACTCTCTTAGATTGGATGTGGATTGGTTAAGTTCTATTGTTTGCTTTGTCTCATGGACATGGTTTTGTGATGGAATCAATTCTAATTCTCACCATCATCTTTTAAAAACTAGATCAAAGGAAGTTCAGATTTGGATTTTAATAAATTATCTTCCAATTGGATGAAGATGGGACTCTGATTCCAGTTGCGTTCTTGAATCAAGCATAGATCTCCCTGATCTTTATAAGTGGATCCTTAGAAACCCTAGTTTCTCACCTTTGAATTTTACAAGTTTTAATTACATAGTTTATGATTATTCTCTTAAATTTTTCTGATTTGGATTACATTTTCTTCTAGTTCTAGTTCTCGTTACTTTCAGATTACGTACAAGGTTCAGTCCCTATGGATTCGACCTCGGTCTTACCGAGATGATTACTACATCGCAACCCTATACTTGGGGCAGTAAATAATAATTATGCTTCTTACAACATAGTGACAAATGATTGGTTGCACACATGTGAAGCCATAAGCAAAGAGCTCTAACACGCATGATAAATTAAGGAGCTCTAATAGGAGCAATTGGCATGACATCCAAGCATATACAAAAGCAAGTAAATTACCGCAAATCATGGGAGATCATCTCAAGTTAGAAACTCGATTAGCTATGCTTACCCCACGATTGGTTGATTAGAAGAAATTTTTTTAAACTCGTCTCGAGTTAGAAGTACAATTAGCCACGTCTACTAATTGGCTAACAATTAGCCTCAATTTAGACCATGCTCCACTGCTCCTCTCCTTCCTGCCTTTACACCTAGAAGCTCCTAAACCCTTCAGATTCCATCGAATGTGGGCCACCCACGATTCCTTCCAGCAGCTAGTCAAGAATGCTTGGGTCTCAGACTCTGCGGGGGACCCGATGTATACTCTCCTTAATAAAATGAGAAGAGTAAAATTAGCCCTGAAAACCTGGAATTGGGAAATCTTCGGGAATATTTTCCTTAAACTGCAACAAGTCATGGAAGATCTGGCGTCAGCAGAACTCGCCTTCCAAAACTCCTCCGAACCTAGTTTACAGCAAGTTCTCCAATTAACTAAGAACAAAATATTGGAATTGGAGCTTTGAGGAGATCTTCTGGAGACAGAAATTCAGGATCCAATGGCTTAATGAAGGGGACAGAAGCACCAAGTTTTTCCATGCCTCAGAGACAGGGAAAGCACGGAAAACTAGAATTCTGGAATTAAGGCTGCAGGATGGGTCGCGCATAGATGACGAGAATATTATCAAGGGGGAGGTCGTTGCCTTCTACAAGGAACTTCTATGGGCTGAGCCCAATGCCATTTTGAACTTTTTCCTTAACAGCATTGACCCTGTCGTGTCCCCTCAAGATAATCACGCCCTTTTAATTGTCCCTTCCATCGAAGAAGTCCATGGCGTAGTTATGGCCCTCCCAGCGGATGGGGCCCCTAGTCTCAACAAACTCACGAAGGCCTTTTTCCAATCTTGTTGGGAGATTATGGGCCAAGATATTCTGTGGGGTGTCACCTCCTTTTTCAAAGGGGGGATACTCCCCAGAGTCTACTCGGCCACTCTTCTTTGACTCATCCCTAAATCTGCCTTCCCAGCTAAATTCTCTGATTTTTGGCCCATCAGCCTTTATAATTGCATCTCCAAAATTCTTGTTGATAGGTTAGGGTGCATTCTGCCTAAAATCATTTCATCGGAGCAAGGAGCTTTTGTCAAAGGTTGATCCATTGTAGAGAATTGTGCGCTGGCCCAGGAAATCTTCAAGGACATCAACAAAAAAGTAAGGGGCGGTAATATCATGTTAAAGCTGGATATGGAGAAGACCTATGATAGGCTCAGCTGAGATGTTCGGTCCAAAGTCCTTTTTAATTTTGGATTCGATAAAAATTAGATCAATCTTCTTTAGAATTGTTGGTTTTCTATCCTAATCAACTGTGAGGCTACTGGATTTTTCAAATCTTCACGAGGTCTCCATCATAGACACCCCATCTCTCTAGGCCTATTCATCTTGGCAGCGGAAGCTCTCAGCAAAGGATTTTCTCAACTCATTTCCAGTTGTCAATGTCGGCCCTTCAAAACCCACAGGAACTGCCTGGTGTCTCCCATCTGCTTTTCGTCGACGACGTGATTCTGTTCGCTAATGGCAGCAACACCTCCCTCAAGATTATTGCCGCCCTCATCAAAAACTATGAAAGGGCGTCAGGTCAGCGCGTTAATGTTTAGAAAAGTTTCTTCATCATGGTAGCAAACCAATCAGATGCACGTTTGAGATCAGCCTGTGCTATTTTGGGTTTTAGCAGTGTTCTTCTCCCTTCACTTACCTGGACCTCCCCAATTTCAATGACAAACCTCGGCATGCCTACTTTCTGCTACTCTTGGACAAAACTATCACCAAAATAGCCACTTGAAAAGCAAGAATCCTTACACAGACTGGCAAGTTAACGCTTCTTAACCACATTCTATCCAAGATGCCCATCCACATGTTATCTACCACAGATGTCCCATCTAGTATCTTAAAGGACCTTCAAAGATCCTTTATAGACTTCCTGTGGGGCTAGGAGGGGACCAGAAAAAGATGCCACTAGCGAAGCTGACAAGCGATTGCGCTCCCAAAAGTGGAAAGCGGTTTGGGGATCAAAAGCCTATCAATAGTAATGAAAGCCTTCTGGCTCAAAATGGCATGGACGATCTAGCAATGTGGAGAATCCATCTGTTGGGCTAAGTTCATTAGAGCCAAATATGAGACAGACATGCAAAGGTAAGGGTCGGGCCCTACGTCTGTTATTGTATCTCCTCTCAGGAAACATATTCACAATCTAACCCCACTGTTATCTTCCCACTCCCGATGGTTGGTGGGCAGGGGTGACTGCAACTTCTAGAGGACCAATTGGTTTGGCTTGGGCCCCTTCCTCGAATGGGAACCAATTCGATCCCTGCGCCCCTACTACAGGCCTCAGTCAAGGATATGATCGGGCTTATTGGCTGGGGTAGTCTCTCCTCCCTGTGCAACCTGCTTCCCCAGTTCATCTTAGACCACATCAGTGATGAAGGGATCTGCACTTCCCTCGTGGCTGACAAATGTGTTTAGACGCCCTCCTCTTTCGGAGAATTCTCTGTCAACCTAGCTACCCAGATTCTTCATCTTCAGGCAAAGAAGAAGACCTGGTCAAGATGGGTTTGGCACACAAAATTGCCACCCAAGCTCTCCTTGTTGGCCTGAAAACTCATCTACAAGGCCATCTCAGTAGATGACCAAGTCCAGAGCAAGGGTATCTCATTTGCATCAAGATGCAACTGCTGCCCCGCTCCGTCAACCCCTCAGACGGAATCCATTGACCACCTATTTTTGCTGGGACCAAATCCAAGGTAGTTTGGACGCACTACATCAGGGTCGCGAGCATGGGCAGTCCCTCCCCTGCATTGACTGTTGGTATGGCTTTTGTCTGGTGGACTGCAGCCACCTCCTCCCATAAGAAATGGCCCATAATGGGCCTTATTCTAGCCTCCATCTTCTAGGAGCTATAGAGGACTAGGAACGCAGCTCGTTTTGATGGGTACGACACTTCTATCATCGTCATTCTGGCCAACGTTTAACATTAGATCAACTAATTGGGGCCGCTTCTCCTTACCCATATCTCCGCCAACCATAGCCCATTAGTGTCCCACCCTGTCTTAGGCATGCTCATTCACCCTTGTCAGCCCACCACTCCTTGCATTGTCAAATGGGCCAGGCTGTAGCCTGGCTGGATCAAACTAAATGTTAACAAATTAGTGCGGGGTAACCCAGGCTCCTCAGGGGGGGGAAGGGCCTAGCTAGAGATGTTGCCGAAATACCCTCTTCACGTTCTCCCATTTCTATGGATTTGGATCCAATATTTGCACTAAAATCCAAGCGATCCTAGATGAGCTCAGCCTCTGCACAAACAACGGCTTCACGCATGTGGAGGTCGATAGTGATTCTTTATCAGTTATCTCTGCCCTCGTCTTAGGCGTTTCCCAATCCTGGTCTATGTGGTATTGGCGTAAAAGGATCGAGGCCCTCTCTCATTCCTTCAAGGTCTGCTTCTCACACTGTCATCAATCACCTCCCATGTCAAGTACAAAATCTCATCCCTAAGCAACCCCTAAGTCAAAGCAACCCATCCCTTACATGTCAAAGTACACATCACCCATCCCTCTCTCTTACAACCTCTCTCTCTCTCACACACACATTTTTCTTTCAAGCTCCATGAGAGCAACCCACGTCCAAGGGAGAGGAGAAAGCTAGGTATGGCCCACCTCCGTACCACACAATCCCACCATCCAAAGATCATCTCCACCATTGAAATGCATCCCCCGGAGCTCTAGGATGCGTTAATGGAAGAAGTCCAAGAAGATCAAAGGTGGGTGATTTTTTTATTATTTGGATTTGATGAATTGAGGGCCCATTTTAATGTATGTGTATGATAAAGAGGGGCCCATAGTGGCGAGGTCCCTCTGCTACATCAATCTCCCTCTCTCTTTCCCATATTCCATGGCCCATCTTGATGTATTTTATCCACGCCATCCACCCAAATGGACCAAACCGTTGTCCTACTTGCTGCCCATTTTCGGGCAGGGCTGGACATAAGGAAAATAAATGTCAGCCTTGATCCTAAATGGGTGGGCCACACTAACGTGGAACCCACCTGCTATATGTATTCATCCATGCTATCCACCATCCAGTAAAGGACGGTGGAGCCCACTTGATATGTGTTGCATGTTCACCACCAGCAGTAGGCGTTGCTGGAGGGAAAAAGGGCAGCTTAATACACAATTTTTAGTGGCCCACTCAAGTGGACCTTACCTTGATGTATGCATCCAATCCACACCATCCACCCTACTTCCCAGCTCATTTTAGGTGTTGAGCCGAAAAATGAAACTGAACTGAACCTTTTGTGGGCCTTATTGTAGAAAGTAGCACTTTGAATGATATAAATTGTTCGAAGCCGTCGTGATGTTATGTGCATCAGAACATGTCCAATATTGGACTCATTTTAGCTGTCCCAAGCTCGGGAATCCAACCAACGGATTGGATCCTTCTAATGTTAGCCTCACCTATGAAGTTATTCAAAAAAAAAAAAAAAAACTGACGCTGTTGCTGTCAATGTCCAGAGGACGCTGCAACAAGCAGCATCCGCTACTGTGTTTGGATGTAGGGTCAGTGGGCCCCACCACAGGCCCCTTGATGAATGTTGAACATCAACACCATTCATTTAATAGATCCCCTTTAACCAGCGGGTCACCCCAAAAATCAGCCATATAAAGATCTCAGGTGGACCACTCCATCTTCAATCATGTGAAGATATGTTAAACCATATGAAAGCATTTGTTGGGGTCCACCTGAGGTTTGGATGCACCTGAAACTTGGTTTGACCCCTTAATCTAGTGGGACACACATAATAGATGGGATGGATTTGTGAGCTACAAATTGGTGGGCCTGACAAATAATTATGAATGTTTATGGAGGGTAAAACCCTCAACTGTGGTGTGTGCGTGGTGCAGTGTCCTGTGTTGCTAGATGCAAGGGCTAGGGACCGTGGTCCCAGCCACGATGCATGTGTTTCATCTATGTCGTCCAGCCATTTTCCTGTACAGCTAGTGGACCCCACCTCTGATGACTTTAATCCCCACCGTCCATCTCTGTGGGGCCCACCATGACATGGTGTTTTATCCAGACTGTCCAACGTTTAGACATGAACCACCATGATGTGGGATTTTCTCCACACCGTCCAGTTATGGACCCCACCAGAAATATGTGTTTCATCTGTGTTGTCTAGGTGATGGACGTAGAACCCCCTCTCCATACGTGTGAATCCACATCGTCCACCAGTGATATCAACACATGGCGTGCGTGTTTAAGATCCAGGCTGTGGATGGCCTGGACGTTTGCAATGATCCACAGCACGGTGGAGTGTTATAATATAATATTATATATACTTACATATATATACATAACATACCATATGTGGTGGGCCCCACGTGGGACCCACCTTAATATAGGATCCATGTCTGCACCGTCCAGATTACAAGACGGTGGGACCGACCTTAAATGCATGTGTGCAAGCCGTCCATCCAGCAGCAGATAGTTGCTGGGAGGACATCAGCAAGTTTTGTGGGTCCGCCAACTGTATGGTGTCAGTAGCTTTGTGGGCCCCACAAGCTGTATGTGTTTCATCTATACCGTCCATGAGACGATGGGACCCACCTTGATGGTGTGTTATAAATCCGCTTCATCCATGGGACCGTGGATACCACCATGATGCATTTATTTAATCCACATCGTCCACATATCTGGATGGTGTTGTCCAATGTTCGGATAGTGTTGATATACATGGACAATGTTTAGACGGTGTCATGGGTTCCACCGTGATGTATTTGTCATCTACGTTGTCCATCTTATGCGATGCAGCCCACCTTGATATATGAATTCTATGTTTACACCATCCATCGCTGGACGGTGCCATGTGGGGCCTACCATTGATGCATATATTGTATATCTTAGTTGTTCACCCCTTGGATATATGGCCTACCTTGAGGTACGTGTTACATCCAAACTGTCTAGCCATCTGGGTCACCTAGACCATCCAGATCATGGGGCTTACCTTAATGTGTATGTGTCCCATTTGATGACGCCTGATGAAATATAATTAGGGCCTAAGCATGAGGCCCATTGAGATGTATTTGTAGCCCATATATGAGGCCAAATGTGATGTATTTATGGCCCATTAGTGCGGCCCATAGATGTAGCCCACTTGATGTGTATGAGGCCCATTAGTGTGACCCATTGATGTAGCCCACTCGATGTGTATGAGGCCCATTAGTGTGGCCCGAATTGATATACATGATGCCCATCAGTGCATCCTATTTGATATATATAAAGCCCATTGGTGTGACCCATCATGATGTATTTCAGCCCATGGGTGGGGCCCACTGTTTGTATTGTTAGGCCCATGTAATGAGGCCCACTTGATATATGAGGCCTAGTATTGAGGCCCGTATGATATATTTGAGGCCCAGGTGCAAGGCCCACCTATTGTGTATTTGATGTCGATGTGATGTATGTGTGGCCGTTACATTGTGTATGAATCCCTTATATAGGCCACTCCTTAGGAGCAATGTTGGTTAGATGTCCACATTGATGTGCAATGATGGTTAGATGTCCTCATTGTGACCTTTCCGTAGGCTTTGTTAGGCCCATTCGCACCATTCTCTAAGTGGGTTAACCCAAATAAGTGGGCCCCATTCTCACCATTCTCTAAGTGGGTTAACCTAAATAAGTGGGCCCCATTCACCATAGACGGATGGCTTCGTGCCATCAGATTTGATATAACCATGGTCGTGGGCCAGTCTTTATTTTATGGTTGATCAACTGTGCATTTATGGACCCCACCTTGTTTGTATGCTGATTGTCGGTGCCGATTATCGATGTTGATTATAGGTGCCGATTGTTGAGGCTGATTCCGATAACCGAGGTCCACTGTGATGAATTTGAGGCCTATGGGACGTGGCCCATTGTAATATATTTTCAGCCCACATGACGAGGCCCAACTTGATGTATATTAGGCCCGTGTGAGCGGCCCATTACGATGTATATTAGACCCGTGAGATGCGACTCACTTGATGTATATGTGGCCCATAAGTGAGGCCCATCGTGATGTGTATTAAGCTCTTAAGTGAGGCCCATGGTGTTGTATATTTGGCCCTTGTGGGAGGCCATGGGTCCATTATATGTTTGGCTCTATATGGGTCATTCTTTGGGGGCAATGTTGGTTAAATGTCCACATTATCGAGGTTGATTGTCGATGCCCGTTATTAATACCGATCATGAGTATGTGATAGCATAGCATCATGATACATGCCCATATGCATCATCTGCATATTTGTTATGAGATGAGGTTAACCATTGCATATGTCATTGGGCAAGTTATTATGAGACTGCCTGCTAGGTGGAGGTTATCTCACATGAGTACACGGTATGCGCAGGATTGATGCATGACTGAATTTTATGAGTCATGCATCTTACATTGTATGTTGTGATTACTATACGCCCTAGCGACATCAGGGCCGTAGCCTCCACAGTTATATCTTGGAAGGCTAGATGGGACACCAAAAATGTTTGGTTAGAGCATCGGGCTGTCATAGATGGCCCTGGGTGAAAATTCTTAAAACCCTCTTGGTACCAGAGGACGCCCCAACGTCGAGACCGAGTGGATACATGAGCGCCCGAGTGCAGAATACCAGGAGGCCGCGTCTCCCACTGTGTCGTGGTCGGTTGGGAGGGAGTGTGACCTTACTCGCCTGAGTGAGGGGGCAATTTCTAGGTTGAGTTTGACCAACTCGAGGAATAGGTCAGCTATCGACCAGCCGGGTAGGTATTGGCAAACTACTGACCAGGAGGATAGTGAGGTCTCTTCCACTTATCCAGTTGTACGCTTGATGGGGCGGCAGGTGGCGTGGAGTGTACTAGACCTCGGTGATGATCTGTAACATCCCGAAAATCGGGGGGTCGAGCAAAAACCCAACTCCCGAGTTCCAAAATGTTATTTATGCAACATAGATATGTATGATTGAATGTCGTCTGTGATAATGTATTAAACATGAGTGAGATTAATCCAGAACAGCATATCATACTCTAGAGACAGTTAAATTTACCAGCGGAAGTCTGTGATAGTATGTATAACATATATAAACTGTTGTGTGTCTCTTGAGTGTGAACATGTTACCAGGTTAAACATATACATGTATACCTCAAAATAGAAAGAAAGTATATACATGAGTGCTGTGAAAATATAAAATGACAAGTGTCAAGACATCTAATCAACCTCCCTGTAATCCCGTCGATCAGAACACGCATAAAGGAGGGATCCTCCTCATCATCATCAAGTTCGGCTCCGCCTCGCAGGCTGCGCCATCATCTGTAATCACAAAAGGGTCTGGTGGGTGTTCAGAAACACCATCCCGTAACGTGGGAGTGAGTAGCTAACTCAGTGGAATAATAGAGCAAGGATTAACATGTTCTCAAATCAATCATGCGATAATAGTAAAGCAGTAAATCAAACAATCCTAAAACTGTTGTTAATGCAATATGCATGACGTGATGTATGGCCTTACCAACGATCTCCCTCATACGGCACCATCTTACGACCGCGGCATGCAATCGACCCTTAAGTGCTCCACATCTTCCAGGCACATGCAATGGTATGGTGATATGATTTCTGAGTTGTTATTAGTCCATTCAAACAGCAGGATTGGGAAACTAAGGTACTTCCCTTATATCAATCCCAACACAGATCCTGTTTAGGGTCGTCACTCCTAGTAATCTCATACGATGTATATTTTATAGGTCGCTGCAAGGGCTGTCAGGGCTGTTGCACGCACTCGTTGCACCGCTCCCCCATCACCTTATCAATACAGGCCTACTGTACTCTACTGCTACGGAAGGGTCGTCGCCTCCCGTAGACTCAGAATACGCTCGCGGTCACTACAAAGGGCTGCCAGGGCTATTGCTCGCACTCGTTGCACCGCTCCCCCATCACCTTATCAATGTAGGCCGACAGCAAGAATATAGTGTCCCATACCACCATAATCTACTCACGAGTCATAGGTGCTCACTGGTCACTACGGGGAGGTTTGTGGCCCCAGCGTAGGCCGACAGCTCGACCACGGTGTCCCATACCACCATGCCCGGCTCATGAGTCTTCGTGGATCAAGGTACCATGGTTAACAGGATTTACAATGGTAAGTTCAGTATCCTAGGTTCAAGCAGTTATGACTCATACAGGGTGAACATACATCGGCCAGTCGGGTTACTTGACGGGCTCGACTAGTACGATCGCATCTCAAGTTGAACGACATGAAGTGCGTAAAATACTTCATGTGGCCTAACCACTGCCGCCAACTCCAAAACACGACTCGCGTTCATCGACGCGTCATTCGTGGCGAAGATAAGCTAACCACGAATTCGCTCGGTTACCGACTGCCTGGACTAAGTATAGTCCCAAACATGTGGAGTCACATCGGCAAAGCATGTGAAAGTATTGGAAATGAAATACAACCATATGAGCATGTTAACACATGTTGTAACATACAACTTAAGCAAATCACCTGATATATGCCTTTCATACATATAATGAAATTATGCATATCGTCAACATATAGGAAATCATTTCCATCAGCAAATTAATTGAGAATTCAATCTCAAACTAAATCATAATAAAATCACCAAGCACATGTTATAACATACAACTTACGTGAATCATCAAGCACATGCATTTCATGCATATAATGAAATCATGCATATAGTCAACATATAGAAAATCATTTACGTCAGCATATTAATTGAGAAATCCATCTCAAGCTAATTCATAACATCATTTAATTCAATACATACAAATACAAACATTTATACAAACACTTACACTACACACTTAAGTCTACATATAGTATGTCGACCCGAAGTGCGCATTTAGGCGAATCTCTTCGCCAAACTAATTATGCACGTATTCCTAACATTCTAATGCGACAACAAATCATGTCAATCACATCAGCAAAATATGCATGAAAATAGTACTTCCTATAAATGACTAAAATGCCCTAAATCTCATATTCTTCGCCGGTTTACGAAACAGGAAACGGACAGCATGTTGTACATGTCAAACGGCGATGCCGTCGATAATCTACTATTAAACGACATTGAAAGCTTTGGAAACAGTCAATCAAAGCGTCTAAAATCCGCACCTTGTCTCTTATAAACGTGTCGTTTCGAACGGAGCGTATATGCTTCGTCTACGGCGAATAGAGGACCTATTTTACAAGATCTATTAACTATCAAGCTATGGAACGGAAGAAACATCAAATCAGCAACTTTCTAAGGTTATTTCTTACTTGAAAATGCAGAGAAATCACCGGCCAGGTGATCAGAGTGTGTTACTTAGGCACTTGCAGCAGGTGGCACGAGCAGCAAGAAATTCTCTCTTACTCTCTCTCACAAACTCTCACATTTTCTCTCTCCCAATCTAGGAATTTTTGTAAATTTGGATGGGAGAGAGGAGTGAGGGTTTCAACCCTTTTTATAAGCCCAAACTTGCCCAAAATAGGCTCGGGAACAAGTTTCACTTGAGGGGTAACCAAATCGGGGCTGTTTCAGTCCAAAAGGACATTTCTGGTGGTCCCCTGGCCGAACGCGATCGGACTTAAGCTCATGCATACTGGATCTAGCATACATCAAGTTTTCAGTCTGGCAGGGTTCGCAGATCGCCCGTGGCGGTCCAGTTTCAGTTCAGCGGTCACCACACGTAGATCAGGTCTGCAAATCTCATGGTATGAAATAGAAATTTTTCCTGATCCGAGGGTGTAATTTGGCTGAATTCTGACGGTCAGAACGCTTAATACTGACGCGTCAAGTCGTGTGCCAGATTTGAATTTCAAATTCCAGATCTGTCCCTATTCGCACTCTCTTCAGTCCGGGCTCAATGAAATAGTCTGTGATTATCGGTTGGACTTGATTTTTGAAATGACTGTCAAGTCCAACTAGGCGGTTCTAACGGTCTAAGATAGGAGGTATCGGACTTTCGACGCGCGGTTTAGATCCAATACAAAATTTCAAAGTGGTCCAGAGAACAAACCTGCTTAGAGTTTGATCCGAGGTTATAGAGTATTATAGAGTCATTGGTTCTACTCGATTTGGGTCTTGTAGAACGTATTTAAAGTGATCAGGGACTATTTTCCAGCTACTCTAGCGTTGCGCTAGCTAACTTACGCTTAATTTCCATAGGAATTGATCCTATGTGGTTTCTTTGGCTATGGAATTGGGTTCTGAGCTATTTTCCAGGTGTTTTAGTTGACCCACTGCCTAAGGACGTCAAATCTCAAGTTGGCCAAAATTCAGGGTGTTACATGATCCCAAAGAGGAACCGTACTGATATGTAGACTTATTGAGCAGGTGTTACATACTCATTCATTCATTCATTCATTCACTATCCACTCAGGTTGGTGGTGCGTAACTATTTGTTACGCGTGCCTTCTCAATGGCCAGGATTTCAGTTGGGGCGCGTGAGTAACCTGAGATCAAGAGTCTACCACATTGAATCTGACTATCCAAATTTAGGTATGGGACTGGTTTGGATAGAAGTCCCTTGTGATGGGCCTCATAGCCTTTAATATTACGTACTATCATCCTAACTTCACACTCTAGCATGGTCATTCCATTCACACCGTATATTGCATTACTCCATGGCATACGACATTTTGGGTTGCTATTTTCCTGTACTTATATGGTCTAGACGGACTTAGCAGGATTTACACATTACATTGCATCCTCGGCATCTGATATTTGACTCTCTATGACTCCTCATTTGCATTGCTAATCTGTATTGTGTACTCTGATATTGTATGACTCATGACTTGTCAGTATTTCTACTTTGATAATTTATGATTTATGATCTTGTTAGTATTTCTGTTTACTCTGATAATTACTGATCTTGTCAGTATTTTCTCTTACTCTGATATTGCTTACTTAGCATTTACCTTATGCACAAACTTTCACCACCCACTAAGCTTTCTATAAGCTTATGCACGATAGATGCGTGCATGTGGCGTTAGGTTGCAACAGTGTTGAGCATGGAGCATGTGGCGGTTTTCTAGAGCTTTGATTTTGACATATGTATTTTCCTTTCAGCATTGTATTCAAATGTTTAAATTAGTGGATATGTGATGATGATGTTGCCTTTATGATTTGGGTATACTTGTGTTTATGCTTCTTATGAGACAAATTTACGTTGGAAAATCCTACTTATAGAATCCCAGGATCGGAACCTAGCTTATGGACGCTGGGAGCCAAGAATGGGATACTACGGAGGCTGTCAGCACTGGGTCTGGCGATTGGGATTCCTGTGAATTTGATTTCTGGATTTGGGGCATGACACCGTGCCCGCATCAACTTCTTTTACCCCTTCTCGTTCTTTTGCTCTTACAATAGGAGGGCCCTCTCGAGGGTCTCTCCCGAATCAAGTTGTACCATATTTTACGATGATATATGAATGACGTTTATCTTTAGAAAAATCAATTAAAAGAAGATCTTGGAGCCCAATTCTAATATGAACCTCTAGTAATTTGCCTTACACATTTATAAATTCAATAAGGAATGAAGAGCTCAGTGCCCATGTAACTCTAATTCAACACAACACTACTTTTTAGATCTACACTACCCATCCTTTGTTTACCATGGGCACTTATCATCATTGTTCAATTTAACTCCTTTATTGTCAAAGCCAGCGTTATTCCATAGAACCAATCTAGATTGAGTAGGTTAAAATCAATTAGATTAAGCACCTTATGTCTGCAACCAAGTTGTGAGACCTAAGAAGATCCCTAGGTTTCAAATAGATTGCTAATGGAGTCATCTTGCCATGTGCCTAGTGATTTTGCTCGACCATCTGACCACAAAATTTGAACAAGTTATGAACAAGTTGTCGTTTAATTACGGTTTCCTTGCCATATAGTCAAATTGAATGACGAACAGGTGGCCGTTCCATGGTAGCCTTGCCCACAAAGTTAAGATCCAAGCAACGCACAAACATTCGTTTCCTCGACTGTCTCACCACGAAGGACCCGAAGCGATGATCAGGTTATCACCCCACTGACTTTCTTGCCATGAAGTACTATAGCTGAGTGTTAAATGGTTAATCATCTAAATAATGACCGACTTACCTACAAAAATTAGACATGCGAGGTAACAAATGGATCATCATTTCCCAACAATTGCCTCGCCACGAAACTCCACCATATGATGAACGGACTATCGAAGATTCACCGACCATCAGTAATCTAGCCACAAAACCCAGTCATATGTGACAAATAGATAGTTGGCACAATAACTGTCCAGCCATGAAGTCAGTTGAGGGACAAGCAAACGTCCACCCTCCCACAAATCATGAGTGTCTCAATAATGAAGTTTTTCTTATAATGAAGAGATTGTTGTACCCAACAACCATCTAACTATGAAGCAAGTTGATTAGGTGATCCGGCTCTGTGATTCAATGACCTTCTTGCCATAAATAGACAATTATTCCTAATGACCATCTCACTACAAAAAGATTGTCATATTTTGTCACACCCTGAAAACATAACTTCGGTCCCTGATTCCTCTCTTAGTATATGACTGAGAAATTTTGTGTGAATTTTTTTGTACGATTGACAGTGTAATACTTTGAACAAATTTTAGAGGTATAAATTATTATTTTTTAAAAAAAAATTGAGATAAAATTGGACCATTGAGTAGATTATAGGACTCTTGACTATAGATAATTCAATATGTCCAACGAAACACCGACCTGAATATGGATCATATTTCCATGGCATATTACATGCAAATCTACCTTTGGATCACCAGTTTGGTCTGATCGATGGACGAATGGCTTAAATCTCCCAATTTGATCATCTTAGAAAATGATCCATCCAATGTGTTAATCATCTTGTTAACCATGTTATAACCTTCATAAGGGTACAAATATAATTAAAAAAAAAATGGAAGAATTCTAGATAAGAGGCCAAATGAATGGATGATCATGGTTTATCGAAGATATTGACCAATCTAGTAATTTGATTTCTGTCAAACTGCTTTCATATGATTTAGCTTGAGTAGATCTATCATGTTATCTGATTTGGTGCATCATACATGATAAGATCTTATTAGATCGTGCACATGTGTATAAGACATTGTAACACCCTGAATTTTTACCAACCTGGAGTTAGGCGTCCTTTGGCAATGGGTCCACCATAGCACCTTGGTAACTTCTCAAAACTCGAGTCCAAAGCTAGAGAAATCATTTAGAACCTAATTCTTCAGAAATTTAATGTGTATTAGCCAGCACTACACTAGATTTCCTGCAAAATTAGCACCAACCACTTTAAATACGATCTGTAAGAACCAAAACCTTTAGAATTGTTAATGTTACGTTACCCTGAATCTAGGATCAAACTCTAAACCCAGTTGCTCCCAAGAATACTTTGTAACTTTGTATTAGTTTTAGACCACGCATCGAGAGTCCGATAGCTATGAACGTAGACTATTATGACCATCTAGTTGGACTTGTCAATCACCCAGAAGATCAAGCCCAAACGATGTCCTGAGACCATTTTATTGAACCCGGAGTAAAGAGAGTAGGAAAAGGAAGATTTTTAGAAAAATTAATTATATTTTTAAGAAATCTGGAACGATTCACTTGCGCGTTATTTTTAAGCATTCTGACCATTAGAATTCGACCCAAATTCACTCTCAGATCAGGATAGGTGGCCCTTACATGTCATAGTACTTGTAGCTCTGATCGAGTTCCCGTAACCGTTGAACTGAAACTGGTCTGTCACGGTCGATCTGGAAACCCGACCGGACTGAAAACTTAGCTTGACCTATATCCGATATTAGAGAACTTAAGTCCAACTGCATTTAATAATAGGACCTCCATTAGTGCTATGTTGGATCGGAACAGACCCGATTTGGTTATAACTTAAGTATACCTTAGCTCCAAGTCTATTTTTGTCCCTTTTGGGCTTATAAAAAGGGCTTAAACCCTCTCTCACAAATTCCATACGAATTTCAAACCCGAGCCAAAATTAAGAGAGAGAAAAGAGAGAGAAAGTGAGGGAGAAGTTGGAGTTTTTTCCAAAGATTCCTCCCAGTCTCTCTGCGTGCCTCATCCATCCTTCTGCATCGCTATTCTGGCGATTCCAAATCCGTTCTTAGGTAAAAAAACCTAAACCTAACCTGTTTTGAAGTTTAGACAAGCTGTAGGAAAGTTGTAGCTAACCTGTTTCATGCCATAGGTAGCGTATCCGTTGTTGACGAAGACACATCGTCTGAATCATATCGAATATGCATTTTCTGGTTTAAGGTGCGGACTATATACGTTTAGGTTATGGTTTTCAACACTTTCAATGTTAAGTAATGATTTATTCTTACCTAGGATGCTATTTCACATGTACAAAGTGTTGTCCGTTTTGATTTTCAGTTATACGTTAATTATGTTGAATATACTGTATTCCTCGTATTTGTAAAAAATACCGTATACGTATGAAATTTAGATTTGTGCTTAACATGATTATTTGTCATGAATATATGCTTGTTACAGGTGTGACAACTCCTTAGCGAAAGGACTTGCCCTAAATCATGCCACAGCCAATATACACTATATATGTAAAAGTGTGTAGCTCACGTGTTTGTGAAAATGTTTAAATGAATACGGAACCCGGATTCATGCATGTCATGATTATCCGTCATGGGTATATGCAAGTGATATATGGGGCAACTTCCTAGTGAAAGGATTTGGTCAAATACATGAGATATCAACATACGGTATGTAGTTAGTATGTGTAGCCTAAGTGTTTGTGAAAATGACTGAATGAGTATGGAATTTACTTTCGTGCTCACCATGACTAATTATCATGGATATATGATTGTTGTATGGGTGATAACCCTTTGACCAGAGGATTTGCTCTAATATATATGCTAATGACTACATAATATGTACGATGCAATGTGTAGACTAAGTGTATGTAAAAGTGTCTGAATGAGTTAGTAGTTAGTAAAAATGTGATTGCTAAGGTTGTTGAGATATGAATCTCAATCACAATACTTGAGTATATGATTTCCTCCATGCATTGTGTAACTTAGATTATTTGTATTAACTGTGTATATGATTTCCTCCATGAATTGATTAACTTAGATAAATCATGTCAAAGGTGTATATGATTTCTTCCATGTACTGTATTTAGATTTAAGTTATACTTCATGAATGTTCACATGATTGTAGGATATGCTTCATATGCCTTTTATGGAATTTGTATGTGATTGGGGCTATACTACAGTCCAGGTAATTGGTAAGCATACTCCAAATGGTGGTTGAGGTTGTTTACCACGTAGGATGAGTTTAACGAATCTGAGTCGTGCTTGGGCTGTTCGACAGTGGTTAGGCTACATGAAGTGCTTATGCATTCCATGTCGTTCAACTCAACGTGCGCTTGGCCTAGTTAAGCTTATTAACTAACCCGATTGACCGATATTTGTTCACCATGTTTGGTTGCTATTGCTTGAACCTAAGGTACCAAACTTACCAGTGAAAATCTCCTCTAACCTTGGTACCTCGATCCGCTAAGACTCATAAGCCGATTATGGTGGTATGAGATACTATATTCGTGTTGTCGGCCTACTTTGATTGGTGACGAGCCCTTTGTAGTGACCAGTGAGCACCAATACTCGTGAGCAGATTATGGTGGTATGAGACATTATATTCTTACTGTCGGCCTAATTGATTGGTGACGAGCCCTCTGTAGTGACCTCGAGTATATCCTAATAGTGCATAAGGGCGATGAGTCTTGTTGCAGTATGTGGGATATAACTAGGCCTGTATTGATAAGGTGATGGGGGAGAGGAGCAACGATTATGCGCAACAGCCCTGGCAGCCCTTGCAGTGACCTAGAACCGTAACATCGTATGAGATTATCTCGGACTGACGACCCGAGAATGGATCACCGTTTGGGTAATGATATAAGGGAGGTACCTTAGCTTCCCAATCTTGCTATATGAAAAGGACTAATAAGAACTTGGTAAGCATATTCATAACACCGTATTGCATGTGCTAACGGCGTTAGTGATAGAGCATTGAGGAAGTGACTCATGCCGCGATCGTTAGATGATGTCGCAGAGGGGATTGTGGTGAGGGCATGCATCATTCTTCATATCATCCTTGCATTAACAAGAGTATATAGGACCTGTTTGATTGTACTGCCTTATCATTACTGCTTGATTGGATTGATAACATGTTAACCTTTGCTGCATATAGCTTCCACTGAGTTGCTCACTCATTCCCACGTTACGGGACGATGTTGGCGACACCAACTAGTCCATATTTTAGTTTTAGATGGTGACAATGCTTGCGAGGCAGAGTCAATTTTTCTTGATGATGTCGAGGAGGATTTCTCCTATATGCAGGTTCTGATCGATGGGTTTACAGGGTTACTGATTAGTTGTCAATACACTTGGTATTTTTACTTTTTATTTAAATACCCATGTATATTCTTTTCTTTCCATTTTTGGAGTATACATGTATTTAGTTAACCTGGTGACATGTTCACACTCTAGAGACTTATAATCAATTATACATTTTATATATTTATCACAGTCTTTCGCTTGAGAAACTTAACTATCTCTGGAGTATGATATGCTGTTTTGGTCTAATCCCACTCATGTTTTCTGCACTAATATGAACAACATTCATCCATCATTGAAAATGTTGCATAAGTGATGTTCTAGAACTCGGGAGTGGAGTTTATGCTCGACCCCCGATTTTCGGGATGTTACAGACATCATCATGACCATCCATTATTTCATGTATCATGCATATTTGAACATCGACACTATTTTTTTCCTATACATGTACATAATGGTATATGATTTTATACAGTTAAAATTTATTATTTCATAGCCATTTGTGACATACATTCATGGTACGTACACACACATATGTTCACCCTCATCTTGCATAATTTTGGAGCACCTAACCTAGATACATCCTCAGATCTATAAAGGGCCAAGATCAATTTAATGTAATATTATCTTTCCTTGACTGAAAGATTAATTTTAGGAACAATACAACTAACCTGTAAAGAGAATGGAAGGAATGGATTGCATGATCTATGAATGTGAGGCCCTTGATGGTGGTGCATGTTCACACCCTAGAAAACAACGTAGTAGAGACATCTTTTCTCTCCTTTTTATAGTGATGGAAGAAAGATGAAATGCTAGGTTCATTTCAAATATGGAAACCTTTAAAAAGAGATGGGAGTACCTCTCTTAAGCTCGCACAAACTATCTCTTTGCAAACAAACATAAATTTAGGTGGACCCGACATCCCAACTTCAAATCCAGACTGTTCAATCACTCTCTTTCCATCCAGTAGAGCTATGTTCCAAATTCTGAAATTTTTAATCAAGTAGTATAATCATAATATTAATAAGAATAGTGGACCTTACACTGACTATAGCCTAAGCATTCATTTGATCAAGATCAGAGTTAGAATACAGGGTCTATGTAACTGGACCCTACATATGAATGGGAAAGATCTATTGTACCTCATTTCTAAGGTAGAGATGTGGACGTTCAATGTTTCTAAAATTGCACGTAGAGGGCCCATGGACTATGCGCGAAAGCTTGGCAGAGCTAAGGAATGATGGCTATATCCTAGAGGGCAGTCATTAGGATGAATTAAAAATTATACCTTTTCAAACACAATTACTTAACTTAAACTAATATGCAAATTTAACTGAGAGTCCAATCACATAGAGTATAAAAGATCTGACAATTAAGAAATTAATCTATAAGCATAATAGTATACATATGTGTGTAGGATGTGCTAACTATCAATTTCTAGCATTCATATAATCATGCATACATATAATTAAACATTCATCATATAAGTATAATTAAATAAGTGCTCAAATGCAATTCCAAACACAAGCATGTATAGCAGTTCGATTTTTCTATTCCACTCCTGGCGGACGCACTCTCTTCTAGAGTGTAATGGTATTAACTATCTTAGAGATTTCAAATTAGTTTCATCTCTAACATTTATAATCCTACACAAGGACTGACTCCCTTAAAGACTTACATGATTTTCTATAAGTTAGCCACAAACCTCGATCCTACACAAGAACCTTACAAGCACACACTCATGCTGGTGGCCTACATAATGACTTAATTTAGGTCCTACACATGAACCTAATCAAGTTTGGCAATCAAAATCATACATTCAATCCTACACAAGGAATAAGTGTACATGTACTATACAATTGACAACCTTACTTGTCAGATTGAGCCTCGTTGATGTGTCGATCTTAAGTTGCTTCTTCAAATATTTCTTTTGCTTGAATCCTCTCCTCAAATGCTCCCCCGATCATGATGTCGATGTATTGTCAATGCTTCATCTTCAAGATCAAACACATTATATGTGATGCTCCTTTGAGCAGCCAAAGGTGATGGGAGTTGGGTGAATCTCCTATAACTAATGATAGGATTGAGTTCCTAGTAGGGATTCACATAGATGGCCATTTTAGAGGTTGTTTAGATAAAGAATATATCTATTGGATTTAGTTTAACATCTAGAGAATGTGAGATGTCAAGTTCTTCCACAAATGGAGCATTTGAATGCTCATAGAGTGATAAACCACTTGGAAGAAGGTATAAATCTCAATGGGTGAGAGCTTAGAAGGATTGGAAGTATTGGGCACTCTAGGGTCATTTTCTCACTCAAAATCATCATCTCCATAAAGATCTGGTTGTAAGATTTATAGGAAAAAGGCTCCAATGGATCTATAACATTTAGTCTTTAGTTGGATCGAATGTGGGTTTAGTCGCACCAACTTATATTCAGTCACATTGAATTTAGGTTTGGTTGCACCAAATTAATTTAGACATAAAAGCCCTTGGACAAATTTTGGACACTTTCAGTTGCACTGAAAGTGGTATTCTGTGAGACCAAATGTAGCACTCAGTTGCACCCGAATTACTCATAATTCTGCCCCAGCACAATGTCTTATTTTAGTCATTTTCAATCAGATCGAAGATGGGTTCGGTGGGACCAAAGGTTGCTGAAATTGTGTAGTTTTCTCAGCAACACGGGACCTCTAAATCCAATCTAAGGATGGTTAATTTAGGCTCATATGACTTAAGGGATGATCAATAAAAGGTTTACTGTTAGGTTTAAGATCACTTAGAGGTTTAGGTTATTTTGGGTCAAGGGTTAGGGTCACTAAGGCATCGCGTTCACCTATTCTTCACTCCTTGATGCTCCATCTTTACTTGTATCTTCGATCTTCAGCTTCTAAAGGCTCAATCGAGTACATGAAATACGGACTCGCGTGATTGATAAATGGGGTGCATAAATCAGTGCACTAATCATCTTTCCCTTTGTTAATTACGTGATAAAAACCTAACCTAGACAATGTCATGGTTCATACCAATGACACACTAAAACAAGTCAAAATATTACATGCCCAAGATTACAATAATTTACAAATTTAAATACAGAGCTTGAGAGATGTAACATTTGCAATGCTCCCCCATACGTGCTCCCCCTATCTTATCAATCCACGCAACAATAAACAAACAAATCCTGTAAAACAGAATTCATTGGTTTTGTGGGACTTGATTTTTCTCCCACTTTTTGTCATTATTTAACAAAGAGTTAGTTCTAAAAAATATACAAATAAAAACACATCATGAAATTACTCAATAAGTCATATATTTACCAATTATAAGGCACATACTACTAGGGGTTTATAAGGTGCATATAATCATTAAAAACATTGAACATGCTTATGGTCATGCATGTGATGCATTAATTAAAATTAGGAATGACCAATGATAGTCTAAGCTAAAAACATGTGATATCAAAATTCATCAACTTTAAAGCTTAAAATATTAAAAAAAATAAGACTTAGTCCTTACATTAACCAATAAGTACAAGATGAGGCTAAAATTCTCAGATTTTCCTATTTGCTAAAAATGAGGCTAAAATCCTCAAATTTTCAAATTAAGCTCATAAATGAGGCTAAAATCCTCATATTTAACAATTAAGTCCAAAGGGACCTTCTAAGGTCACCTTCTTAAGGTGTTATAGTTTCACAAATCTCTAGGGAGGAATACCGTGGTATAGGCCATTAAGACCCACAAATGACTAAGGTCTTCAACAATAGAGTTGGGGGTTTATTGGTGTGTACCTTTCACTGTAGATTGACCCTTTATTTATAAGCCAAGAGTCGATTATGTGGGGAGAAACACTCCTTAAATTATTGGCATGCATTTAGCAGTCGTTTCTTAACCATTTCCCGAGATCCTTGATGGTGATAAGATTGAATGGCCAAGATCTAAAGAAACATGGTTGGTGCTCGAGGTCGGCCATCCGAGCCAAGCTCATGATTTAAAGTTTATGGAAGTCCTAAGGAAAGACCATCCTGAGCCGAGTTCTTTGGTAGGATGTGGTCGGGCTTCCCTCTAACACTGCAGTTCATGTCATGGAAACAGGTCTTCGGTATTGAATTCTTGGGGTTTGACCAAATTGTCAATTGGTCACAAAGGTTGTGTCCAAACATTGGGACCGAACTCTCTTTGGGACCTTGATGGAGTCTTGGAGGCACCAGGGATGACCATCCTCTTCATCTTATCGTACGGTGTGAGGACTCACTTGCAAGTCTTGGGTAGCATGAGTGTAACAGCTCCACATTTGGTCCTATGTGAGACTGTGCCTTGGATGCTTCTCCAAGGGATCTAAGTGAGAGCTCGGAAATGGATGGGACTGTGGGAGAGCTCGATGTTCGTCCTCTTTCGAAAGAAGCGAAGGTACTTCATCTCCTAATAGACAAGCCCATCGAGCAGATGAATCTCCTAGTGGTGAATCACTGCTACTATTTGTCCATTGAAGAGCTCCTTGAATAGGACTGACGTCAGTCGACCACGCGACAAGTACATATATCCGAGTTAACTTCATCTCTTTGACTAGTTCATTTTTACCCATAACAATAGCTCCTACTTCCGAGCTAACTGCATAATATCGGGAAGTAAGTTGGCGTAATGAGGTTGGATTTATAATATTTTTCACATGGGAAGCCGAGCCAACTCGCCATTATTGTGAAGAAGAGAGTTAGGCGAGGAGATCGAAGAGGATCTTCAATGATAGTACGGTGCGCTCGAGGCAGTGTGCGCTGGCAAGGCAGCTTTTTGGTTTCTAACTTATGGGGCATGGACGTGTGGCGCTGCCTGGGAAGTTGGGTCATTTATCGAGTGGGAGGCCTCCAATGGCAGTGCGCATGCGTCGAGGTGCCTCTTCAACCGCTACATTTAATACAAGTAATTAATGCATGAAGCCGAGATCCCTATAAAAAATTGGGGAGCCCTAGCAGCCTCATTCATTTACCTCTACCACCTCTCCCAGACTTCCCGGATTTGACGATTTTTAGTAAGTCACAAATCTCCTCTAGCGAGCTCTGTTTCTTCGAATCCTCTTCATTGTTCCTTCTCTTTTTCATTTTTTTCTTTTCTGCTTCTACTTCCCAACTACTTTCTGATCAGAAATGTTGGATATGTCAGATGAATGGGATTAACCTATGGCTTTTCAGGGTGACTCAAGGTTAAAGAATTGGGGTTCGCCACTGTGGACCCCATGATCCACCGTCTCTGATTCCACTGTTGAGTGATAGGGTGACTGCGCCTGCCTCAGCAGAGTAGGCAGTGGTCTAGTCCTTTGCTGAGTGGCCTGTAGATGTTGAGGCGGGGTCTACTTCAGTGAAGAGAGAGATGGCTTGAACCCCTGTGGAGGGACCCGAAGATATCAGCCTATTCGGGTTGAGACTTAAGGAATCTAACCTGGTTTAGATCATGTCGGAGTATCACATTCCTAATTCAGTGGTACTCTGAGCTCCTATACTTGGTGAGATTCTTAGTGATCCTCAAGAAGGCGAAGTGACCATATACCTGGTCGCTTTACAATATATCCTCAGACTCCCCTTTCACCGTATTGTTAGGGAGATCATATCTCACTTAAGGTTGGCCCTTGGCTAGATAATTTTGAACGCCCGGAGGGCTCTGCTGGGGGCCTTTATATTATAGTTTTAGCTCAGGAATACCGAGCTAACTGCTGACGAGTTCCTCCACCTTTACCAGATGAAGTCCAACCCAAAGTATACTGGTTGGTATTATTTCTCGGCCTAGCCGAACAAGGCTCAGGCCCTTATTACAAATAACTTGTCCTCCAACAAAAATTGGAAGGACAAGTAGTTTCGGGCATCTAGAGATTGGGAAGCTCCGGCGGCTGATTGGGTACAACCTCAAGTCCCCACCCATTTTGCTAACCCAAGTTGGATATATCCGAACTATAGACATCATAGTTTTGTATTCATTTCGTATTATCTCTCGCTAACCATAGTAGTCTTTTGCTATTCTTCCCAAGAAGCCTGCTTTGATAACCGAGTCAGAGACACAATCGGATCGCCTGTGTGAGGTTGGTGGATGCTTCTAAGAGATCTTGGAAGCAGTTGATCACCCAAGAACTCCACCAATCCGGCCTCGCCCCATCCATCTCGGGAGATAAACATACTAGCCTCTTCTAAACTCATGTGGCATTTCATTTTCATTTCTAATTGGCATTTGTCATTACGTAGGAATGGTTGATCTCCCTTATTCTATCAAAAGATCTCGTGCCCCTTCTGAGGCTGAGTTGGCCTAGAAGAAACCATCTTCAAAGAGGAGGGCGGTCATACCCCCAGTCAAGCAACGATCGAGCTCTTCCATACTCGTGGAAGGGAGGTTGATGTCGAGCGCAAGTCAGCCCGTAGTGGAGTAGTTAAGCTCGACTGCCATTGAAGGGGGGGCTCAGGGTGCCCATACCATTACAAATCCTCCAATGGCTCTGGAGGTGGTGGATTTGGAACCCTCCTTGGCACGAGAGGTCACTCCCACCACCAAGTCTTAGACCCCGCGGCCCGAGTTTAGGAGGGCACCTCATTTGGTCAGCAAACGTGCGAAGTTCAGGAGGGCCCTTTTCCACAGGGATACTATACGCAGGGTCTTATCTCATGGGTAGCCCGACACATTCCTGAGTCCAAAATCATGGCTTTGATGAGGACTCATCCAGTCACCTTTCTAGGCGAGGTGGCCGTGACCTTTTATAAGGTAGAGCTCTTTCCTTATATTTTATTTGCTTTTATAATCCGACGCTATTTGATGTAGTCTTCATTTTTCTTATCAGGTCACCACTATTATCTTATCCACTCATCGAGCAATGATACACGTCATGAGGGAATGCGAGGAAGTAGAGGTGATGCTTCAAGCTAAGACTGTCAAGGCGGATCAATTTCAATTTTCTTGGAGAAAACTGGGGAAAAGTAAACAACTCGGAAGATCCAGATGGAGGAGGCTCAAAAGGGGGAAGCCCAAGCGAAGGCTGATCTGGAGGCATTGTGGTCACGCCTTAACGAGGCAGAGGGTAAAGCTGAAAGGCTAGAGGCCAAACTAGCTGAGTTGAAGGTTAGCTCAGCAGTGAAGTTGGCAAACTCAACAGCGAAGTTGGCCGAGGTCTAGGCATCCGTCCTATTGGCTCGAGTAGCGACGGTGGAGGAATTCAAGGCCTCGAAGGATCTAACAGAAGAGAGGGAGATGATTTATAACTATGGCTATGATAAATGCCTTGAGGATCTTAAAGAGAAATACCTTGAGCTCGACTTGAGCGGTGTAACACCACGGTTCCTGAAACCCGAGTACACTACTCATTTTCCAAAAACCTGAGCGTTAACCTGTAATGTGGCTCAAATATCACGTACATTTTTTTTCTTTTATCAGAGTTAGTAATTTTAGCATAATATGAGCAAATCAAGTATAAGAGGGAGTCCAAATATACATAGTCAAATATTCTTGTGGTTACCTAAAAACTTATACAAACCAATGGTTCATAATTAAAGATTGAACAACAAAATAATAAAAGTTGTTTAGAAATTAGAGCCCTATAACCATCAATCTCTTCATACGACACACCAGAGTCAACTCACACATCAGCCATGTATCCTGCACGCTGAATATGGTTTGATAGCATTAATGACCATCCCAGTGAGGTATAACCCCCAAGATTTATCGTATCATCAAGATAACTAAGCATAGTTATCAGAGACGGTGTATAACAAATATTATATAATAATTATCATGGAAATCAGATAGGTTCATCAAATACGCATTCATTAAATAAGTTACAGAAGATAATCTTGTTTAAATGCATGGACACATACACATGCTCACAGACCTAGAGATACACGTCCAGTTGGCAAAAGGTTGCCCAAGGAGAACTAGCCACCTGGAAAAGTACTTAAAGGTATGCCCTAAGGAGAACTAGCCACCTGAAATAGACCATACAATGAAGACACTCAAGGTAAACTGGTCTCCCAAAAAAGTACTCAAAGGTACGCCCTAAGGAGGACTAGGCACCCAAAAAATTTCATGCAACAAGGACACCCATACTGGTTCGAATGCACAAAATAATAATTTAGGATCACCCGGTAAAATAATTTATGGTACAGCACATACTAATCCAAGAAAACCCCTGTGTATTACATCGACCACCCGGTAAAGTCCGCATGCCATGAAAATGCATGATTAGCCCAACCATTATTATTTCAATTTTAAACAATCATTTTAAGGAGGCTTAAAGGTCACTATGGGGGCTTTGTCACCTAGCATAAGCCAACGGCTCAGGCATAGTGTCCCATTCCATTATCCCTAGCTCATAAGACTAACAAATATGATGTTCTAAGGTAACTAACTCAACTAGTGGTCAATTATGGTTATACAAGTGGAACTTACTATCGCAAGGTTATATGAAGGTGGTTCATTAAAGCCACAAAGGGCAAATATTACATCAAGCCACAAAGGGTGAACATACAATTAAAGCCACATAGGGCACCTAGTCAGTCAAAGCCACATATGGCAAATACTCCATTTCAGGATACAGTGAAAGGGATAACCCCAAAAGCTACAAAGGCACAACGATCCATTAGATGATAAGTTCACCACAAATAAATTCCATTTAATCTACTAGACAGAATGAACACTAGTTCAAGGGCTTCCAAAAACACCGTTAAGTAACCGCAAGTGGTAAAACAAGTCATGCACAATATCAAAAGCATATACACATATAAAGTGAGATATTTGAGACCATCACATATTCATATTTAAATGTAAATTCAACAATCAATCATTATGAAGAATTACTCAGATAAAAACTAGCATTTATCATTAATTTCACTGAGTATCATGTTAGGCAATAGATGAAATAAATGAACTATGCTAACTATCAAGATGTAGACAAGCTTGAACGTTGATCCTCACCTTTCAAGAGTTGGTGAGTCTCTCGATGATACTAGAGTTAATCGTAAATGACTTATGATCAAGATCTAACAAAATTAGAATATTTTGAGCGCTTAGATTACAATGTAACCAAATTTATATGGTTAGAATTAAAGCTTAAGGTTTGGATTACGTAATTTTTTGGGCTTTATCCAACAATCTAAATCTAAGTGCAGGTTTTAGAACTTGAACTCTAACTTTTACCCAAAGAATAAAATAACATTACTAATGATAGTTTATGAATTAGTATTAATTTCCCAAGAATATCTAATATCGTAAAAATAAGAGTTTAATAAATGCTATAAATGATAATAAAATTAATAATGATAAAATAAAAATTTAATAAGAACTAATATTAATAATTATACTAACCCAAAATGGAAATGACAATATTATCTAATAATGATAATGATAATAATTTTAATAGCATACTAATTATTTTAATGATAATAATAACATCATAATAATAACAAAAATGATAACAAAAGGTGAACATCAACTCACCTTGTTGCGAAACTCAACTTTTGCTGTGAGTCACCGAGTTAGAAGGATAGTGATTCAACAACCTAACAATGGAAGTTCATTAATGTACTAACTAGACGCTACTCAATTTGAAGTTGAGCTGCTACCGTAATAGATGAAGTTGTCCCATTGATGGAAGAGGATTAAATGGTTGAGGTTGAGAATCCCCTATAACAGGGTCCCAACCATGTTGAACCAGTTGACTCAGTGAAACCGATCCTACTACAATCTCTTCTTTCCTCCTCCTCTTTCCTTCCTTTCTTCTCTTCCTTCCTTTCTAACCTTCTCTTTCTTTCTCCCATGTTTCTTTGAGGTGTTTAATAATACATGATTATCAAACTAGACCTATAAGACAGTTCGACTCAGTGAGTCGATTCGTCAAAACTCAACAGCGAGTTAAGCCCTCAACACGTTTGCATTATAACTCCCTTCTTTATCATTCCCTTTCGTTTCTTTCTCCTTTCCTTCTTCCTCCTCTACTTATTTACTACCAGTGCCTAGCAACTGGACTCGATGCGACACGACTCGTAATGACTCAACCGAGTCACGTCTTGACTCGATGCAGTAATGGAGGACGGCACATGACCTCTCTCTCTTTCTCTTAGTTTTTTCTCCTTTTCTTTCTTTCCTTCTCCTTCCCTTCTGTTAGAACATTTTTAAACTTGAAACCCATCTCAAGCTCGACCAAGTCCTGAGTTAAGCTTTACTCAGCAACGAGCTGGATCCGCTCCAGCAATCTGATGCAACACAGCTCGACTGATTGTGGCTTCGAGTGGTGGACTCACCCTCTCTCTCTCTCTTTGCACATGAATGGGTCTGGACTCGGCCCAAACCACCCCGACCAGTGCCCGAGACACAGCGAGTCAACCCATCTAGAATGGTGACTCGACAACGAGTCAACGAATATGGTTCAAGTTGATACAAAGCAGTAACATCACCTCTCTCATCCTTCTCTTCCTGATTCTCCTTGTTTTCTTCTTCCTCTCTCTCTCTCTCCCTCAACCAAAATATGTCTGAACTTGGACATAGTCAACTCAACCCATTGCGATATGGTAGACGGCGCATTCTCTCTCTCTCTCTCTCTCTCTCTCTCTCTCTCTCTCTCTCTCTCTCTCTCTCTCTCTCTCTCTCTCTCTCTTTTCCTTACCCTTTTTCAAAAGGTTTGCCCTAAAAGGCATCCTTTTAAAGGCTCTTTTAATTCCTTTCTAGAATATTCGAACCCACCAACTAATCATAGGATTAGTTATGAGTGTTTGGTCTAATGAGAGGCTTAAGATCTGGCTTGCATGAAGGAAATTTAATGTTTGGGATAGACTTCTGGCAACAGGGTCCACTGGTTGACTGCCTCAAATTGATCAATGGGCCCCACTTTGTGATGTTGGGTTCTTTGGTTGATCAAGGAAGATGAACAGCCTGATCATGGCAGTTTCTTATCCAGGGCCCCATTTGATGATCCACTACTTCTGAATAGATCAGATGGGCCTCTTGAACATTGTGGGACCCACCTTTTGGATGGGTAGTCACAAAATTTGGTGGTGCATAAGATCCTTGTTTGCGGCTCTTTTTCACAAGTTGTTGATATCTCGTGCAAGAACTCGTGATGGAAGTGGGATAGTCTTGATGTTGGCATAGGATGGACATACCAGATATGCCAATGAGGCTTGTAGAAGCTAAAGAATGTTCGTGATCAAGCCAGCACAAATACGGAAAGATTCTTTCAGCCTTTCGTACTATGGAAATCCTAAAAGGAGGTTAAAAACGACAGCTGCAATGTTTGTAATGGAAGTCTGGGATGAACGGAACTGAGCTATCTTAAATCACTAGGCTGGCAGCTCAACGAACACGATTCTCATTTCTTTTTAAGTCGAGCCATATGCACACAGCGAAATTGTGCCCAAGGTCATGTGCATGCACATGTGTTCCGAGATGTGAAATCAATCACGGTTTGGTCGGGCGAGGGTGCTCCATCAGATGGACAGTTCAGACCATTACAGCGGCCAGTGATGGTGGGCCAATATTCAAAATCATGGACGGTTGTCTGTTTGAATTAGTTTCGGCGGGAATGAAATGAGAGAAAATCTCCCCTTTTTTTATTTCCATCAGGTCAGCACCCGATTAACTGGATTTTCCATCCAGTGCACTATCGGTGCACCTCCCCTGGTGCACATGCACACAAATGTAGGGTCCAGTATGATAAAATTGACAAATCTACTCCATTCATTCATCTTATTAGCTCGTATTATGGCCTAGTCCAAAGAATGAAGTAGATTCATGACTTAGGTGGGCCATATCATCTTAATTATTAGCATTAAGTGCCAACCAACATCGATTCATGGTGATCGATGGTCAACTCCTGCAATCAGGACCACTCATTTAACTAGTGAGCCAACTAGGGCCACTATCTACTTTATGTTATCTTGCATGGATAAGCCACACAATATTTGCCTTTTTGGGTTTTATTACGAATTCCTGTCGATTGGATGTTCAGGTCATCTAAATCTACAAGTAAGGTTTCCTATGGATTCCTAATCAACTTTTAGAGAGAATTTAAAGGTTGGTTAGATGTTGATTAGTTAGTTTGTATGGTTTGATCACTCAGGTGTTAAGAACGAAATAAACAGTGGATCTTATGATCCAGAGCTTTAATGTTGACAATGATGGTTTGATTTATTTATTAAGGAGATTAAAACCCCAAAAGTAGGTCCATTTAGTAGTGTGATGGTCCATCTCGAAAATTGACGGATGGATGCACTAATTTATGGTTGCAATCACTTCCAATGGTTAGATTTAGGCCACAATGTGTGAATGTTCATACAAAACAGGTTTGCGGTTACATTAAATTAGGTTCTCATACTAACACCTAAGTACTAAAAAGTACGAGGTGTCACAAGTGGCCTAGAAGACAATGCTGCCAAGGACCCAACGCTGCAAGAAGCCAAACAACCTCCTCAAGAGGATTGGCCTCGCCGAACCCCTTTTCCCTGTACTCCTAATGATGTAATAATTTCTTACCAATGGAAGAGGAATTTTTGGTGTACATGTTCAATTGTACGTTATATTTTTTTAGTAGATCGGGTGTTGAATGTTGAATGTACGAATAGATCGATTATGCCATTTGGGTAGTTGAAGAGTGTTCAGGAGGACTTTTCCTTTTGCTTTAAGGGAGTCATGCCCTTGTAGAATAGAAGAATTAACTAATTTAACTTATTCACAATGGGTCGAGCATTTTAATAAGAGGATTTCTTTCCCTTGCACTAAGGGAAATCCTCATAGTAGGCCATGTAGTCCAAGTAGCTAAAACAATGAGTAGAAATTTAAATTTTTTGACCTCGAAAGTTTTTATTGTAGATTCTGTAAAGTAACTAAACAAGTCATTCTTTATCCAATAGGTCGATTATTTCTAATCTGAGATCTGGTCGGTCTTCAAGGATAGTAGATCTTCAAGTGTTCCGCATTCCACGGGCTTGGTAGAGGTCATCTATCCATATCTTTAAGCCGATATGTTCCTGGTCGGGTTGTACCTGTTATCCCATAGGGGCCTTCCCAGTTCGGCCCTAACATCACTGAACCAAGCTCCTTAGTATTTTGGAAGGTTCTGTGAAGGACTATGTCTCTTAGCCGAAACCTTCGCCCCTTTACCCGGGAGTTATATAACTGTGTGACCTGTTACCAATGAGTCACAATCTTCAATTGTGTTGCTACCTCTCCTCTTCGAGTAGATTAAGGCTCAAAGTTATTTGCTTAGCATTTTGAGCCTTGTCGTATGATTGAATCCGTGTCATGGGGTGTAACACCCCGAATTTTCACGACCAGAGTTTATACTCGTGCCCGAGAAAAACGGGTGTTAATAATGTGTAAATTGGTTAATTTAAAAATCATGCATCATTTTTTTCATCTAGATTACATCCAGATAAATTCATGAAGGTAACATTCACGAGAATAAAATTGAGTGTATTGATTATTTCATCAGAATAAAAGAATTCAATAAATAATCAAATGTGATCTCAATGAAAACTTATTACATTTATCTAGTTTACAATGAAAACATAAAACTATCTCTTATTCTTTCAATATAATCTTCCATAGGGAGATAGTCTTTTGGATCTTCTATCTGTACATCACTTGCATCATCTGTACGGTTAGAGAGGTTCGACGTCGTACTCATGTGATGGTTATCGTTTAAGATTAACAATAATCTAAGAGATTCATAAGAGTAATGTAAGGGTTCTGATACGTCACGTACTCCACTGCTATGAGAAGTATCGGTAGCGCAAATGACCTACATGAGATGCATACCTAGTAAAGTGGGCGCGGCTCATCATACTTAGTGATAATCACAATGTAGAATATAATTCATAGCAAACCTGACTCAACCTGCATCCCATAACTACGGATATTCTCCAGCATGTCCAACGTTAACATAGATTTATGTGAACATCTCAAGGCGACATAACAACACGATTGGGAGATTTATGTAACATGATATGTTCATGGATTGATTATTCACGACATCCAATCTCGAGAAGTGATGTAATACACATGGTAATTTAATTACATCAATTGTGCACCACGTCAAGTGCCGACCAAGAGGGCCGCTACCCGTAATACATTACGTTCATAATAAAATATTTGATTCAGTAGTTGTGATACCTATAACACATCACTTGCATTGATAAAGAATATAAACTAAATTATGAAGGGTTTTGGAATACCAAGACACATGCTCAAGCCTTAAAGATAGATAACACAAGGCTAATAATACAAAGAGGAGAGTAGAAATGGCTTACTCAACAAGAGGAGAGTGGCAATGGCCATCTCAACAAAGAGGAAAGTAGCAATGGCTAACTCAATAAAGAGGAGAGTGATAATGACTAACTCAATAATAAGGAAGAGTGGCAATGGCCAACTCAATAAAGAGGAGAGTAGCAAGGGCAAACTCAAAATTTATGAGGCAAATGCAAGGCTTGCATCCATCGCCCGCATCCATCGCCCTACATAAATTTATAAAGATCGCATGTAATTAAAGTCATACCATAATCTCCAAAGAATAGACGATCGATGGTGGAAAAATTATACGATAGCAGGGAAAGAATCATAGTAACATAAAAAAGAAACATGTAAAAGAATCACTCCAACTTAAATTAAGGTAAGCTTAAAGGAAAACCCTCACTTTTGGTTGTCTCATTGTTCACTACTAAAGTTATATGTCCAAATGTAAAGATTTGTCCTAGACCACATGATTTGAATGGTTAAGGTTAAAGTAGGGTTTAGTTTATGATAAGGTTAGATCTAGTCTAATATAATTCGAAACTCAAATTATTAGAACTGAAGATCTTACCTTGCTCAGAGCCGTGTTGTCAACCAGGCAACCCAACTATAGGGAATCACCTGCGAAATCAACAAGCCTTTCTGATGAGTCAAACCAAACCTTTATCCTCTTCTTCTTCTTTTCTTCTTCCTGAAAAGCTAGATAAAAAATCTGGGTAAACCAGACTCTTAACCAGAACAGACCCTACTAAGTTAACTTAATTCACGTCCGCATTCTCTCTCTTTCTCATTTCTTCTCTTTCATTTCTCTCTCGCTAGTTGGACAAATGATCTAGACGAACCAGACTTTCATCCAAAACTCTGTTTCTCTCCCTTTTTCCATGGAGTGCTCCTCCCAGTAGAGAGCTCTCTCTCTCTCTCTCTCTCTCACGACTTCTCTTCCTCTCTTTTCTTATTTTCTTTCTTACGAAACGGCAGGGCTCTTTTATAGCCGGTCTGAACCCTAAATTCTCTTTGTGTAATTTTTTTATGCATCAAGGAAAATGAGAGTAAAACCTTATGAAACTCCCTATTTTCCTACTGAACAACATCGCTGTTGCCAGTAGCCAGTAATCCTCTTTCATTTTACACGTCCTATCCTCTCTTACCGATGTAGGTTCAGTCGAAAATTCCCTCACTTAGCTTTGGATGGTTCAGGTCAAAATCTAATCTTCAGGTTCGATTATGTTGGGTCTTGGAAAATAGCTGGTTTAGGGCTACAATCGTCCTATATAGAGTAGTTATGAAATAACGGTGAAGATCGATTGAGTTGAAGTACGAATATGCCAATATGTCCTAGAGGAGGGTGAATAGGAATTTTTAAAGTTTTACAATATATTTAAAAATTCTATTGCACTAATCCTATCAGATAGACAATTATTAGGATTACTCAAATGTAACTCTACTGGCTTCCAAGCGTTGTAGAGGATCCAATTACAAACTTCTTGAAAGATAAACAAATTATAAACAAGACTGTGATGGACATGACTGTGTGTGTATGAGGTATGATCTCAGACAATCAGATATAAAAGCATATAAGGAAATCACATAAATGAAAGATAATAACAATCTCAAACACAGTCATTTTTATAGTGGTTCGACTACTTGTCTACTCCACTCCCGACTGCCGCACTCAACCCTTGAGTGTACCGAATTTCACTAAGGAGGTTTCCCAGGGTTCACCTCAAACCTAAAGTTTTAAATCAAGTTCACCTTTAACCTTTACACGGAGGTTTCTACTCATTTCACTTCTAACCCTGGAGTTTTACTGGTTCACTCATAACCAGATGTTTAAGCACTCCATAGAACAAGGGTCCATAGAACGCACCTAGATGTTTATGCTCTCCACAGAGCAAGGGTCCACACAACACACCCACTATGTACACTCCCACCGAAGGCCTCTTAAGAGGACTTCAAGGGCGATCAACACTCACGACCCAATCATAGAAAGGAATGATCACAAGTGTCCTCTGAACTCTAAATACTTACAAATAAGTTAATGAGTCTCATTCAACGCAATGACGAAGATCTCCTCCTTATTGTTGAAGAGTCTTTAGCTCCCTTGATCCATAACACAAAAGATGTACCAGTATTTGGCTTCAAGTTGGGTCAAGGTAAGGACGAAAATCCACTCTCTTAGAATTTTCGTATAAGGAAGATAGAGTGATTCCCGTCATCTATTCATTCAAGGCATCCTAGCTTAATAATATGTTATTAAAATATTTATTGGAGGATCCTTAAATGCAGAAGTTCATTTTCCAATCCAGTTTATTGAATGTCAATGAATGAGAGTGGATTGGAAGATGAACTCCCGTGAGAGAAAGGGCTTTGAGTATATGATCTAAAGGTAAAACATACACAAACACTCTCTTCTTTCTCTACCAACAATATGGACAAGTATCTCTTTATACAGGCAAAAGGTTTCAATGGATATAAAATAGTCATATTTATGATAGAGTTCGATATCATCGAGCAAGGTTGATATCATCAAGCATTTACTCTCGATGGGATCAACTATCCACTTGATAACACAAACTCAAATGTCATACATTTTTAAAACCTTTTGCCAGTTGGTCGATGAGATCGATACTGGTGTCGATGTCATCGAATTTTAAACTCTGATTCCATCGATACAGGGATCGATCTATCGACATTTGAAGCATGAGAGAGACTAGCCTTGAAATATTTTAGATTTTTAGGATATGATCGTGGAACAACAGATGTCATCGAAATTTGAATATCGATGATATTAAGGCCGTGTCAATGGGATCGATAAATCGTATAGGTTTACCTATAAGCATGCTGGACAGTTTGTGTCTAGTCTCGATCCAATCGACTAGACTTCGATAGCATTAACATAAGAATATCGATTTCCTCGAGTGGATCCCGATCAAGGTTAAAAACAACCTAAAATATTTGCTGGAAGAAATGCACTCCCACTACCGATATGATTGATGGCCTTTCGATATGATCGATATTTAAAATTAGATTGAATCGGGAAAGTCATCGATATATCGAAGTACATAGTGATTTTCTTGAAAAAAACAGGGGCGCCGGAAATCTGTCTGTCAATATTATCGAGCCACTTTCGATGGGCTCGATTTTTTAATATCGATGATATCGATAGGTGTATCGATGTATCGATAAATCTGTCCAGATGAGTATGCGGTTGCTGGACACTTTTAGTCCTCTTATCGATAGCATCGATCAAGAGTCGAGGACATCGACGGTGCAGGTTAATCATATCGAAATGTGTATCAATACAATCGACAGGGTAAGAAAACTTAAATATTTTCTGTTTGATAAAAAGTTTTCTCACCATAAAATCCTAAGATGTTGAGCAAGTTTTTAAGGGTTTTATTCACCTGGTGTTTTGGAACATGGGATGTGAGGCTATGATTTACCTATGACAAGCTTCCACATATTCGGTTGAGGCAAGTGCTTGAATTGTTCTTCTTGTGAGGCTCTGTAGACTGACTGACTCAACACACACGGTAATTGACATAGCAGGTGCACTTTCAACCTCCCCCTTTGTCAATTACATGACAAAATACCAAAACACCCTAGGATAATATCTAGATTGACACATCCTAAATTGTGTGTACATGCTTTTACATAATTTTACAAATTCTAATACAGCCATGTACACAACCAGTATTTGCTCCCCCTTTCTTGGTGCAGCTGCTCCCCCTAACACCTGCAACATATAAGAGCAAATATCTAATTTTCCACACAGGGTGTTTGAACTTTTCTCTCCCTATTTGTCAGTCATTGGCAAAGGCATAACAAGAGAGATTGACTGAAGTTTTTAAGGAAGCATATGGGAGAACCACAGATATAGATGTGTAAAGATTAAATCATTTTAAACCATACATCATCTTCAGAAGAAATGAATGCATATTCAATAAAGCATTAACACAATCAGATAAGATAATCAGAAAAGACACATATGCAATCCATATAAGATACTCCATTTAACCAGGGGAAATGAGAGACAGTAAAAGTGAGAGTTAGATTCAGCCATATGTAGCAAAATATCCAAGAAGAACTGCCCCTTAGTTTGGCAGTTGAGGAGCATTCATCCAAAACCATCTATCCCCAAAAAAAAATATACTGCCCCAGACAGCAATAAGCTATCAATCATCAAACATAAATACCAGGCCCATGTAGGGGCACCCAAAAGTATCCATCATTAGCCCAACTGTGGGCATAAACAAACTAAAAAAAAAAAAAACTATGCATGTTTAGAAAGTTGTCAGACACACCAATGATAGCGTAGAACATCCAAAAAGATACTGATGTTTAAACACGAGATATGAGTAAGGTGTGTATGATAGCATGCATGAACCAGCCTCATGGAGCAGAATGAGATGGCATCGTGTCATCCCATGGCAAGTCATCAGATCCACCAATTGTTGAACCATGCTCTGCACTCCTTGAACCATCCTTTCTAAGATTGTAAGCCTTTCTTGAACTGAGTAGATGTCCTTCTGAATTGCCCCAATTCTTTCTAGCTTGAACCTTTTACCATACCCAACTGTTGACATGAACAGAGCTGGATCGGGTCCAGGAGGTGCATCTTCAGCCATTGCAGTCTCTTCCATGGGATTACCACCTTCTCTTTCAACTTCTTCCGCATGGATTTCTTCCTCGGGGTTCTCCTTGAACTCGTGAAAGTCCAAATCTATTTTCTGGATATTTCTTTTATTGAAAACTTGGAGCGGGAATACTGGATCAGTAGTCGATGGGAACCCGATTCTGTTGCATATCATGCTGATAATCCAAGGGTACTGCAGATGGAGGTCCTTGGATGTGTGGATGGCGTTTACCAACTGAGAAACAAGTAGAGTTAGAAGATAGATCTTTAACCCTCTGGCAAGTGATTATATGATCATGGTCATAAGGCCTGTGAGATCGGACCGGTTGGTACTTCTGAGATAGATGTTAGTAATAAAGATACCGTGCAGAATTCGAAATCTGGGATCTATATAACTGGATTTTAAAGCATTTCCTTAATGTCAGGGGATGTCCCTACCATTGTAGAGGTATTGAGTGACCCCAGATCGAATGTCCATGTTATCAAGATCCATCTGTGGGATTCCTTCTAGGACCATGTTAAGTTTGATAGTATCAGCCACTGTAGCTGGTGTGATCAATACGTCATTACCATCCAAAGATACCATGAACGAAGGAGGGTCAGCCACTGGGTAATGACATGCAGCAAGGAAGTTGCATGTTCTCTCAAGTTAACATGGCCCACTAAAGTCCAGAACGGGTAGCCAATCTATTGCGGTGAACAGGGGTTCCAGGTTGTATGGTTTAAGACACTCCCTGTCTACCTTTCTCTCCTGGATAAGCTTCCTGCCCATATATTTTTATGGACGTGAAGGTGATCTAATTGGAGGAGGTGCTGGCGGTGGCATTTGTGCCTCAGATTGGGACCCACGTTGTCTTGTGCATTGCCGAGTGGGGGTCCCACATTTCGAGACAAGTGTGCTTCTTCTCGAAGAAACCACCTTTTGTCGGGTAGTTCTTAAAGACTCCCCCAGACCGGATGCTACTCCTTTATCTTTTCCCATGTGGACCAATAAACTTTTGAAGGATTTGAAAAAAATGACAAAACACCTGAAAAATCGAAAATACCCTAAATGAAATGGACCCTTGACATTTTAGAAGGATATTACCCGATTTACGGAAGGACTTGAGTAGTCCGACGTGGCTCCTAGTAATTTGGCCGAGAGGATCGAGTAAAGAAGACGACTGAGAAACCCTTGAAAAATAAACTCTCTTTTTTGCTCTGCTGACTTTTATTGGGTGCCATCTATCGATCATTTTTTCGATGATATCGAGAAGTTGCCGATTGATTCTATCAAGTCTGTCTACGATGTCATCCACGGTCATACAGCTTTTCATATTCTAAAGAGCCGTCAATTGTATTAACCCTTGGCCGATAAAATCGATATTAAAAACAATCAACAGTTATATCGAAAATGATTATTTTTCAGGTTTTTCACTATTTCAACATACTTTTATGCATATCTTGATTTTGATCAGTATACGTCAAAAAATTTTGTACAAGTTCTGTACAGCTCAAAAATTATAAACATAATAATGTTTATATACAAAAAGTTTGAGGTGTGCAACCTCAAATACAACATTGAAAGCTTGGCAAAAATTTCTCATTTCAGCACATGTTCAGATCTTGATGTATGATCTAAATGAGTTTCTTCATTCTCAGTGTTCCTCTATATCACTCCTTTCTTCCTCTTCTTCAATTTCCTCATTATCAGATGGAAATGATTCAGTAGATTGTTGTTCTTCTTCAGATTCAGTTGGAATGATCGAAGCACTGGAGACCATAAGTATTTTCAAGAATTTTTTGTCTCTATCGCTCCCTGAGTCACTTGATTGTGAATTTAACTCCTCCGTATCATCCCACGTGGCGGCCATTGCCTTACCCTTAGTTTTTCTGTTTGGGCATTCGGTAGATAAGTGTCCATACTCCCGTCAGGCGTAGCATTATGGTTCTTTGGTTCATTTTTTAAATTTTCCTGTAGAAGGTTTGTCATCCACCTTTCTACCTCTAAAGGGACGGCCGTAATCTTTTGGAAGAATCTTCTGAATCTCTGTGCTAGCAAAGCCACTTCCTCATCTTTATCTTCTTTTTCACTCTCACTGTCCTCATATTTTATTTTCTTAGACATTTTTAGGACAGTGTTTTTGGATTTTTGGGATTGTGTGAAGTGTAGTTCAAAAGTTTGTAGGGAACCTACTAGTTCTTCTACCTTCATCTCATCAATATTTCTACACTGCTCAATTGTTGTTACTTTGGGATTAAACCGTTCCGGTATGGATCTTAAGATTTTTCTACATATTTTTAGTACAGAAATTTTTCTCCCAATCCACCCATGGAGTTACAAATAATATTCAACTTGGTGAAAAACTCCATAAATGTCTTATACTCTTCCATCCTGAGATTTTCGAACTGTGAGGTCAAAAGTTATAGTTTAGACCTCTTCACAGTGCTTGTGCCTTCATGTCTTGTTTCCAGTAGATCCCATGCTTCCCTGGATGTCCCACACATGCTTATTTGATTGAAAATATCCTGGGACATCGCACAATAAATGGAGTTGATAGCTTTTGCTTCAACAGTTTTTTTTTCTTTGTCAAATGTCGTCCACTTTCTTTAGGTTTGGGTTTAGTGGTGGTAGTGTCATCTTCAAGTACGATGTTTCAGATGGTAACACAACCCTTTTCAACTACATCCTAAACATCATGATCCAAAGATCTTAGAAAGTAGTGCATCCTAGCCTTCCAGTGTACATAATTTGAACCATCAAATACTGGAGGTCTAGTGACTGATGAGCCCTCTCCTTTGGCCATATTCCTAAACTTCGGTCAAGATCACTCTCTAGGCGGTGAAGCACTTAAAGAGGGACCTGCTTTGATACCAATTGAAATAACGGTGAAGACCGCTTGAGTTGAAGTAGGAATATGCCAATATGTCCTAGAGGGGGGTGAATAGAACTTTTTAAAGTTTTACAATGTATTTAAAAATCCTATTGCACTAATCTTATTAGATAGACAATTATCAGGATTACTCAAATGTAACTCTACTGGCTTCCAAGCCTTGTAGAGGATCCAATCACAAACTTCTTGAAAGATAGATAAATTGTAAACAAGATTGTGATGGACATGACTGTGTGCGTATGAGGTGTGATCTCAGACAATCAGATATAAAAACATATAAGGAAATCACATAAATGAAAGATAATAACAATCTCAAACACAGTCATTTTTATAGTGGTTCGACTACTTGTCTACTCCACTCCCGGCTACTGCACTCAACCCTTGGTCGATGAGATCGATACTAGTGTCGATGTCATCAGATTTTAAACTCCGATTCCATCAATACAGGGATCGATCTATCGACATTTGAAGCATGAGAGAGACTAGCCTTGAAATATTTCAGGTTTTTAGGATATGATCAGGAACAACCGATGTCATCAGAATTTAAATATCGATGATATCGAGGCCGTGTCGATGGAATTGATATATCGTATAGATTTACCTATAAGCACGCGAATAATTTGTGTCCAGTTTCGATCCAATCGACTAGACCTCGATAGCATTGACATAAGAATATCAATTTTCTCGAGTGGCCCCCGATCAAGGTTAAAAATAACTTGAAATATTTGATGGAAGAAATGCGCACCCACTACCGATATGATCGATGGCCTTCCAATATGATCGATATTTAAATTCAAATTAAATCAGAAAAGTCATCGATATATCGAAGCACATAGTGATTTTCTTGAAAAAAATAGGGGCGCCGAAAATCTGCCTGTCGATATTATCGAGCCACTTCCAATGGGCTCAATTTTTGAATATCGATGATATCGATAGGTGTATCAATGTATCGTTAAATCCATCCAGATGAGTATGCAATTGCTAAACACTTTTAGTCCTCTTATCGATAGCATCGATCAAGAGTCGAGGACATCAACAGTGCAGGTCAATCATATCGAAATGTGTATCGATACAATCAACATGGCAAGAAAACTTAGAGAATTTTTGTTTGATAAAAAGTTTTCTCACCATAAAATCCTAAGATGTTGAGCAAGTTTTTAAGGGTTTTATTCACCTGGTGTTTTGGGACATGGGATGTGAGGCTATGATTTACCTATGGCGAGTTTCCACACATCCGGTTGAGGCAGGTACTTAAATTTTTCTTCCTGTGAGACTCTGCAGACTGACTGACTCAAAACACACGGTAATTAACAAACCAAGGCATTAGTAAGTGCACTTTCAAGTTGTTCTTGTTGTGGTCCGGGATGATGGACAACGAATGATGATGAACGGGTTAGATTCGTTCATCATTTCATGATGGTGGGTCCCACTGCATGTTCTTGTTACAGTTGGATTCAAATCTTGAATGCGGGAATGAAGAAAAATGAAGAGGAGTCAAGAGTGGTCCAATCGTGGCTGAGTTTATACGCGTATGGGTGCACGTTTGTGTGCGAAACGACCTAGGGTTTGGTCGAATTTTCCTCAACTTTATGATGGACAATTCAGATCATTCAAGATGATCTTGATAGTGGGCCACCTCATCACCCAAACAAATGTTGTCGAGCAGTAAGTGGCGAAAAAGGAGGATTCCTCCTTCGTTTGAAATCTTTTGAGTCAAACCAGGTTTGACCGTGGGTTTGGCTCAGTGCACTGCTGCCTTATACGCATTATGCAACACACCCCGTAGGGTGGGGTCCACCACAATGATTTTGATGGATTTACCCCATTCATCAAGCTCTGTGGGTCTTATTTGGGCACCCGACCAAGGATGGGGCAAATCCAAAGCTTAGGTGGGCGATACATGAGTGAATATTTGTTTACTTCTAGATCTTGTTAATTTAAGGGTTGCACTTTAGCGTGTACGATTAGTTTATGATATAATGGCATAGTGTAACGTTTCACATTAAACGGATCATGGGAACCATGTGATCTAAAATTTATGGGTCTAGGTTAATGGCATTTCATAATTATTGTTGATCTAAGAGTTTTGTAAAATCTAATGGTTTTACAAGGTTGTATGCACCTTTCTAAACAATTCTTACAAACATACTTTCCTTTAAATCATTACGGGTAAAGGATTATTTACCAATTCATTTAAAGGAAGGTACATACATCAAATCACATGATGGAGGGTCTTGTCTTAAAATTAACAGTCAGATGGCTTGCTATATGATTGGAGACTATTCCTAATGGTCATATTCGCACTAGGAAGTAGACATAAGGTTAGGTTAGCTAGATTGGTACCATACACATGTACATGATAGGTTAAATTCAAGGTAACACTTGAAAACTTTCAATACTCGAGTATTGAAAAGTTCGGGTTGTTACATGGGGAGCCCTATTTTGGCTGGAACAACGGCCTCTTCCCCGAAGGCTAGGGAGAAGGAAGTTTCTCCTGTAGATGTCTAAACAGTGGTCTGATATAAGGAAGCTCCTCGGCCCAGGCCCTATTCACAACCCTAAGTGCAGGGTCACGATGTAGTAATAACTCGATGAAACCGAGCTCGAATTCACATGGACTAAACTTGTACATATTCTAAAAATGATTAGAACTAGAACTAGAAAAAGATCTAAATCTAAATCTGTAATAAAAGAGAGTAATTGTGAATGGGATTTCAATAATCAAAAGGGAACTAGAGTACCAAGGATCTACTTGTAGCTATCAAGATGCTACCTTATACTTTAAATCAAGAAACACAATTGGAATTGGAGTCCTATCCTATCCAATTGGAAGTTGAAGTAGTTAAACCAAATTTAAATTTTTCATTAACTTGCTACTCATGAAGGAGTATTGTTATGATCGGAAGGGATTCCATCATCCTACCATGCCCAGGACACAATGGTGAACAACATGATTTACCAATCTCACAATCTCAAAACAGAAAAAGATGATATTCAAAGTTATCACAACATCTATTGTAATTTGAGTCACAATAAATCATATAAAACTGAAAATATTCCTTAAAATCAAACTAGAAATCAACGAGGTTCAAGAAAAATAATAATCAAAGCAAGAAAATCATCCCAACACGCTATAAGCTTCACCTCTTAGCCCTATCTACGAGGTTTAGCCAACCATAGACATGATTGAAACTAAATCTCTTAAAGAAAGCATTAAAAAGAAATAAGGAAGAAAAACTCTTGGGAGGCTACTCCACCCTTTGGCTCTGCTTCTTAAAACCTAATTCATGCTTAGAACTCCTCAAAGAACCCATATTTATAGCCTTTGTCTGACCGTCTATGAAAACTGTCTCAAATTTACGCACTCCACATAATGCCTTCGATGTCATCAAATAACCTTCGATGTCTTTTCACAACCCCAAGTGTAGGGTCGCAATGTAGTAATAACTTAGTAAGACTGAGGTTAAATCCACAGGGACTAAACTTATACGTATTCTCTAAATAACCAGAACTAGAACTAGAAGAAGATTTAAATCTAAATTCTGAAATAATTGAAAATGAGTGTGAATAATGTTGATTAAAAATTATGAATTTAAAGGTGGGAACTAGGGTGCGAAGGATTCACTTGTAACTATCAAGATGCTACCTTACGAAATTCAAGGAACACAATTGGAATTAAAGTCTTATCATATCCAATTGGAAGATAAAGCAATTTAAACCAAATCTAAACTTTTCATTGACCTAATTCTTAATGGAAGAGAATTATGATGATTGGAAGGGATTTCATTACCCTACCATGCCCAGGAGACGATAGTGAACAACAGGATTTACCAATCTCACAACTTGAAAATAGGAAAATAAGATATTTAAAGCCATCACAATATCTATTGTAATTTGAGTCACAATAAATCATAGAAAACTAAAAAAGTTCCTTTAATATCAAGCTAGAAGCCGATGAAGTTTGGCATAAATAAAAATCAAAGCAAGATAAATATCCCGACATGCTACAAGCTTCACCTCTTAGCCCTAGCTAAGAGGTTTAGTTAACCACAGACTTAATTAAACCAAAAACTCTTAAATAAAACATGAAAATAAACTAAATAGGAAGAAAAAATCTTAGGAGACTTCTCCACCCTTTGGCTTTACTCTTTAAACCCTGGAAGATGGTTTGGGACATCCCATGGACTCCTATTTATAGTTGTGAAACACTATCTTTCACCCCACTTTGGAATTTTCACAAACCGACCTTGAAACCATCTCAAATTTACGCATCCGCATTACGCTTCGGTTAGATCAAAGTCACCTTCAGTCAGACCGAAGTCTAGTTTGAATCATGACAGGATTCTGTTTCATCAGTTGCCTGATTTCGGTCACATCGAACTTGTGTTCAGTCGGATGAATTAATCCTCGGTCAAGACGAATTAACTCCGAAATTCATCATTCTTTACTGGAGCTTTTTGTGCACTTTCAGTCATACTGAATCCTTCCTTCGGTCATACTGAATTAGCTTTGAATTTCATCGTTGGTTACTGGACTGTTTTGTGCGATTTCAGTCGGTCGGTCCGAACCTCTCTGTTTTCTACTGTGAATTCTGAAATCTTTCGAGTCCTTTCTTCACCCTTTGTAATTGGATCTTTGGCATGTAAATTTTTTATTCTTGGTCTCCTAAGATCCATCCTTTGTCTTGGTGATTCTTGAGCATCAAATATATGCTTTTAGCATTCTTTTCAATCCAAACTCTCAATTTCAACTCGCAATACAAACATGTATAAAATATATCCATTAAACGTTATCATATTCATAAAACCAAGATATAAATAGGGTGAAATATGAAATATTTGATGCTTAACGCACCGCCCAACTAGCATTTTTCTAGTCCCGAGCAAAACGTGCGTGACATAATCTTCAATTCTCAATGTTTAAAGGGATTCATTCTAATGGGGGTCTTAAAGGTTATACGGTTAGCCCATAAAGCATCAATCAAACGGATTGACCAATCCTTATGGTCAGGGTTAACTGAGTTTTCTAGAATTTGTTTAATTTTTTTGTTGAAAATCTCAGCTTACGCCCTTATTTGCGGGTGGTATGGAGTGCTCACATTGTTAGAGATGTTGTATTTCTTTATTAAGTTTTCAAATGACCTATTACAAAAGTGTGAACCTCCATCACTAATGATGGCTCGAGGTTTTCGAACTGGGAAAGGATGTTTTCTTTTAAGAATCTAATGACCGTTTGATGATCATTATTTCGGCACAGAATCGCTTCAACCCACTTAATGACATAGTCTACTACTAACAATGTATAATTATATCTGAAGGATTGGGGGAATGGTCCCATGAAATCGATGCTCAATAATCAAATGCTTCAATAATAAGAATTGGGTTTAGTGGCATCATATTTCGATGGGATAATCCTTCCAATTTTTGACAACACTCACAAGCTTTGCAAAACTCATGAATATCTATAAACATAGTGAGCTAGTAAAAGTCACACTGCAAATTTTGGTCATAGTATTTTTAGCAGAGAAGTGACCACCATAGCCTTAAGAGTTAGAAAAGGAGATTACGCTTTGATGTTCATTGTCTGGCACACATCTCCTTAGAATTTGGTCTGGGCAATATTAAAATAAATAAAGATCATCCTAGAAAAACTTATGTACCTTGGCGAAGAATTTTTTTCCTTATCTTTTGCAGTTCAATATGTTGGTGTGAAACCTATGATAAGATATTCACAATGTTAGCAAACCAAGGTAATTGAGAGAGTTTAAACAATTGTTCATCAGGGAACATATCGTTTATAGGTGTTATCTCAAGGGAATCGGAGAGATCAAAACTTGAAAGATGGTCAGCCACTACGTTCTCTACTCCTTTTTTTTCTTTTATTTCTAAATCAAATTCCTGGAGTAGAAGGATCCATCTTATCAGGCGAGGCTTGACATTCATCATAGAAAGAAGATACTTTAATGTCACATGGTCTATGTTGATGATGATCTTGGAACCAATCTGGTAGGACCTAAATTTGTCCAAACCGAACACTACGGCTAGAAGTTCCTTCTTCATAGTAGAGTAGTTCACTTGGGTAAAATTTAAAGTTCTACTTGCATAGTGAATAACGTAGGGCTTCTTTTCTTTTCTCTTACCTAATACCACCCTAATAGCATAGTCAGATGCAAACCACATAATTTTAAAAGGCATGCTCCGATCGGGTGGCTGCATGATAGGAGCGGTAGTCAACATGCCCTTGAGCTTAGTGAAGGCTTCTCGACATTGTTCAGTCCACTCTTATGATGCATCCTTTTCGAGTAGATTACATAAAGGACGAGAGAGGTGACTAAAGTCCTTTATGAATCGTCTATAAAATTCAAAGTGTCCTAAGAAAGATCGCACGTCACATATGCTCTTGGGAGGTGGTAGGTTAGAGATAAGATCGATTTTGGCCTTATCTACCTCAATTCCCTTGGACGAAATTATATGTTCAAGAACAATTCCTTTAGGAACCATGAAATGGCTCAATTCAAAACTAAATTCTTTTCCTCGCATCGCTTCAGCATATTTTTAAGATTTTTCAAACATTCGTTGAAGGATGGACCAAAGAAAGAGAAGTCATCCATGAAGACATTTAAATATTACCCCACTCTGTTAGAAAATATACTCAACATGCATCGCTAAAAAGTGACAAGGGCATTACACAGTCTGAATGGCATCCTTTAGTAAGCAAAGGTGTCATAAAGACATGTGAATGTTGTCTTTTCTTAATCTTCAAGGGCTATCTCAATCTGATTATAGCCCAAATAGCCATCAAGGAAGCAATAGAAAGAATGACCAGCTAACCTTTTCAAGATTTGATCAATAAAGGGCAAAGAAAAGTGGTCCGTTCTTATGATGGTATTTAATTTTCTATAGTCAATGCACATTCTCCAACTAGTAATGACTCTAGTTAGCACAAGTTCATTTTCAGCATTGGCTACAATAGTGATTTCGGACTTCGTAGGAACCACCTGAGTTGGACTAACCCATTAACTGTCAGATATAGGGTATATAATACCCACATCCAACAACTTATGTACCTCAGCCTTAGCCACTTCCTTCATATTTGGATTTAATAGATGTTGAGATTGTCGGGAGGTTTTTGCATTATCCTCAAGATGAATACGGTGAGTACAAATCAAATGGTTAATTCCCTTAAGGTCCACAATCGACTATCCAAGGGCTCCTTTATGCTCAATGAGAGTGAAAACAAGCGCACTCTCATGTTCATTCTCAAGGTGGGAAGAAATCACCATCGGGTATGTCTTATCTTATCCTAAATAGACATATTTAAGATCAACAAGCAAAGGTTTTAGGCCAAGCTCTAGTGCTTTGAAGCTAGACGGTAAAGGCACTACATTGGTTTGGTGCAATTTCTCAAATTGTGGCCTCCACTAGTTAACTTCAAGTACCTCTGTAGCATCAAGCATGACATCCATCTCCATAATCATGTCATCATCTAAATTAGGGGAGTGAGCCAAGGACGCCTCTAGAGGGTTAGAATATAGAGTCAGAAGTGCTCTATTTTCCACGAAAGAATCTATCAACTTAATGTCGTGGATATCATCAATATCCTCTGATCGTTTACTCATGTTGAAAAATATATTAAGCTCCAGCGTCATATTCCTGAAAGAAAAATTGATAATTTCATTCTTATAGTTGATAATGGCATTGGATGTAGCAAGGAATGGGCGACCAAGGATGGCGGGGATCTAAGTGCTTACATCTACAATTGGTTGAATATCCAGGACGATAAAATCTACTGGATAGTAGAATTTGTCAACTTGAACTAACACATCTTTGATCATCCCTCTCGGTACATGGACCGAACGATCAGCAAGTTGTAATGTGGTCCAGGTGGGTTTTAATTCACCTACACCTAATTGTTCGTATATTGAGAAAGGAATCAAATTAACACTTGCTCCTAAGTCAAGAAGTGAGTGCTCAATCTGGTAATTTCTGATTATACAAGTGATAGTTGGGCTACCAGGATCTTTATATTTTTGTGGCACATCTTGCTTAAGGATGGCACTCACCTTTTCTGTCAAAAAAAATTTCTTTTGAATGTTTTACCTCTTTTGGTAGTGCATAGATTTTTTAGAAATTTGACATATGAAGGGATTTGTTTAACGGCATCCAGCAAAGGAATGTCGACCTTCACTTGTTTTAATACCTCTAGAATATCCTGTGAGTTAGCTAGAGGTTTTGGTGCAATCAACCGTTGAGGGAATGGTACAATCGGCTTACTTTGAGGTTCCAGTTCTAACCCATGTGGAGCATTGCTAAGTCTATCATTCACAGCTTCTTCCAGGTCCTTAGGCTTTTCAAACCTCACTGGAATACTTTTGTCAATAATGTTCCCACTCTTAAGAGTGGTGATAAACTTAGCCTGCTCCATCTGATTTGAAGATATTAGGTTACTTATTTCATATTATGGTTTTGGAATGTGGATAGGCTGGGCCGGAAGGATCTTTTTCTCCCTAATTGAATTTTTTTGTCTCAAGCCCTTATATAGCCTTTGAAGGTCTTAAAAAGCTTGTAGCATACCTTAATTAAAAATTTCTTAATTTTGAATATGTTTTAAGATCGAATCATCTCAAGATTTCCTTTGATTCAGAAATTGGTTAAGGATCCCCTGAGGAGTAGCAGTTTGTCCATTCCTCCAACTAAAATTTGGATGGTTCCTCCAACTTGAGTTATATGTATTTGAGGTGGGTCCACTGAAAGGTCTTTGGTAGTTGTTTATAGCATTTTATTGCTTATTCAATATTTCTTGAAAAGCAATAATTGGTGGACAATTATCAGTTGTATGTATATTACAAGCACAAATACCACAAACAACTTTCACAGCCTTTTTGGGTTCTGCCTTCTTAAGTTCAATGGCCTCAACTTTTCTTATGAGTTTGGCCAATCTTCCATTTATATCATCTTCCTCTTTCAAAATGTAAATTCTTCTCCTTTCCTTTGATTGAGTAGGCTTAGAAGTGGTAGTTCTTGAGGAGGTAACCCATGATTGCACGTTTTCAGCGAGTTTATTAAAATAATCCTAGGCATCATCGGCTTTCTTGTTCATGATTCCTCATTACACATCATCTCCACAAATTGGCACATGGATGAGGTCAATCCTTCATAGAAAAAGCTTGTTATCCTCCATGTTTTGTAGACATGTTGTGGACATAAATTTATGAGATCCTTAAATCGCTCCCAACATTAGAAGGTCTCATCCTCTTTTTGTCCAAAATTCATGATTGATTTCCTTAAGGTATTCATTTTATGATATGAGAAGAACTTTTTAAGGAACTCCCTTGTCATCTTAGCTTACGTGCCAATGAATGGTGGTCATAAGGAATGTAACCACGACTTAACCTTTTCTTTCAAAGAGAAAGGAAATAATTTTACTCTTACCGTGTCCTTAGACATGTTTGGGAACTATAATGTAAATATTATCTTGTCAAAGTCTTTCATATGCAAGTATGGACTTTCAAATTCTAGTTCATGAAACTTAAGAAGGAATTGAATCACCCCTAGTTTAGCATCCACAGTTCCTGCATTCAATGGAAATATCATGCAGGAAGGTGTACTCACCCCTACTAGTTGTAAATAATCTCATAGAGTACGAGGCGAGGTGCATTATGCACCTCATTTTCATCTTGAACTTCCTCAACCAGAGGTTGAGGTTAATTTGCAACCATCACTTCTACTGACTCAGAGGGTCTCAATCGGTGTCCAATCCTGTGATGGATAGGCAACCCTTCGACTAATCTTCCTTCACTCAAGAGACGGAGAGTGTTGTCACGAATCCACTTGGGCATGAAACACTCACAGCCCTCAAGTAACTAAACCTAAGAAAAAAGAAATCTAAAGCAAATAAGAAATCTAAAAGATAAGAGAGAATTGGAAAGAGCTTACCAGATTGGAGTTGTTGTATTAAAATCCTACAAAACATAAAATGATGTTGGTTTCTAAAAATAATTTTAGAAAAAACAAAAAACTTAATCTAAAAATAAAGAAAAAAGTTAACCCTAATCTTAACCTAATTCTAAAACTAATTAATTCAAGAAAAATGTGGCCATAGTCCCCGAAAACAGCGCTAAAAACTTGTTCATAAATCCAAGTATAGGGTCACGATGTAGTAATAATTGGTAAGACCGAGGTTGAATCCATGGGGACTAAACTTGTACGTATTCTGAAAATAACTAGAATTAAAACTAGAAGAAGATCTAAATCTGAATTCTGAAATAATTGGAAGTGAGTGTGAATACTATTGATTAAAAATTATAAATTTAAAAGAAGGAACTAGGGTGCGAAGGATCTACTTGTAGCTATCAAGATTATCACGCCCCAAATTCGAAAATCAAATTCACAGGAATCCCAATCGCCGAATCCGGTGCCGACAGCCTCCGTAGTACCCCATTCTCGGCTCCCAGCGCAGCATATGCCAGATTCCGATCCTGGGATCCTACAAGGAGGATTTTTAACGTACATTTGTCTTGTAATAAGCATAATCATAAGTTTACCCAAATCATAAAGGCAACATCATCATCACATATCCACTAATATAATCACTTGAATACAATGCTGAAAGGAAAATACATATATCAAAATCAGAGCTCCTAAAAACCGCTGCATGCTCGAAGCTCAATGCTGTTGCAACCTAACGCCACCTGTATGCATCTATCGTGCATAAGCTTACAAAAGCTTAGAGGATGGTGTAAGTGTGTGTAAGGTAAGTGCCGAGTATACAATAGAGTCCTTATGTCGTACATCATCGAGGTGAATAAAAATACTAACAAGATCATGAATCATTCGATATCGGAGTAAGCAGAAATATATTGGTAAGTCCATGAATCACATAATATCAGAGTACGCAATGCAGATCATAATGAGCCAAATATTATATACTGCAGATGCGATGCAATATGCAGATCCTGTCAAGTCCTTCTAAGCCATATAAGTGCAGAAACGTATTAATCCAAAATGTCATATGCCGTGGATGAAATGCAATATGCGATGTGAATGAAATGACCAAGCTGGAGTGAAGTCGGGATGATAGTACGTAGTATCGCAGGCTACGGGGTCCATCACAAGGAAATTCTATCCAAACCAATCACATACCCAAATTTGGATAGATAAACACAATGTGGTAAACTTCTGATCTCAGGTTAGTCACGCGCCCCAACCAAAATCCTGACCATTGCGAAGGTACATATAACAAATAGTTACGCACTGCCAGCCCGAGTGGATAGTGAATGGATGAATGAATGAGTATACAACTCCTACTCAGTAGCCTGTCAACACAGTAACCTTCCAACCGCTGGTAGCTCGCCCAGTGTGGTAGATCGCCCAGGCCTCAGCCCCGCCCACATCACACCCGCCCACATCAGCGTCCGCCCATATGTACAATAGTGACGGGGTGTCATAATATCATGTCAGTCCATATATCAGTACAGTTCCTCTCTGAAAAATCACCAGGGTCTATTACACTCCACTCTGACTGCCTCCTCCCTAGCTGCACAGCCCAGCGAGCATAAGAGACCTCGCCTGGCTAACAGTCTGTCAATACCTATCCGGCACGTCGATAGCGGACCTATTTATGAGTTGGTCATACTCAGCCTAGCTTATAGCCCCCTCACTCGGGCAGATAAGGTCACACCCCCTTCCAACCGACCATGACACAGTGGGAGACACGGCCTCATGGTATAGGCATCGGCACTTATATTCCACTTGGTTTAGACATTAGAGCATCTCCTAGTACCAAGGAGGTTTTAAAATTTTCACCCAAGGACATCCTTCGTGACCATAGTACTAGAACCAAGCATTTTCAGTGTCCCATATGGCCATCCACAATGTGCATACGGAGGCCACGACCCTGATGTCATTAGGGTGTCAATGATCAAGTCACATATATACGAGATGCATGACTCACACTAACCAGTCATGTAACAATCCTGCGCGTATTGCACGAAATGTGGGGCACTCCGTCTCCTAAGGAGTTCCATAAATGCTCTGCCCAATGGCGTATACTATGATCAAACATTCCTCATATCAGGCATACATATGATGCGTATGGGCATGAATCATGGAGTTACACTAAGCATGTTATAAGGTGATAAACTACTCTCACAATGAAGATGGGCCTAGACGGCCTACACACAAGTATGAGCCTATCAATGGGCCCTAGAGAGAGTTATAATGCGGACATTTAACCAACATTATTCTTATAATGTGGACGTCAAACCATCATTGCTCCCAAGGCATGGCTTGCCATAAAGGTCAACACATACACCATGGTGGAATCACATTCAATGGGCCTTAGGTACATTCCATTGGGCCTCGACCCATGGGCCTCCAATATGTCAAACGGGCCTCATAACTTGGGCCTCGTATATACCAAGGTGGGCCTCAAAAGACGGCCACAAATAAATCAAGATGAGCCTCAATCCATGGGCCCTAATATATCACAATGGGCTACAACATATGAGGCAGAAACACATCACAATGAGCCTTGGCAAATGGATCGGAAATACATCATAATGAGCCTCAGCCCACCGGCCCCAATACATCGCAATGGACCTCAAACCATGGGCCCCAAATACATCACAATGGGCCTCAACCCATGGGCCCTAATACATCACAATGGGCTTCAACCCGTGGGCTCCAAATACATCACATTGGGCTTCAACCCATGGGCCCCATATACATCAAGTGGACCGCATCCATGGGTCGTACCAATAGGCCTTACATTCATCAAGTGGACCATGTCCATGGGCCTCTCCAATGGGCTTCATATATATCAAATAGGCTATAACAATGGCCGCACTAATGGGCCTTATACTCATCAAGTGGACCGTGTCCATGGGCCTTATATATATCAAATGGGCCACACCCAAACAACAGTGGCAAGAATGATTTCCACCATCAAATTCTCAAGGCCCACCATAACATTTATTTTCCATCCAATTTGATTATAAGGTCACACAAACTTGGTTGGGAGGAAAAACATACTTCAAGTTGATCCAAAACTGTTGTGGTCTAACAGGACTTCAAAGGTAAGCATTCATCTCTCCACTGTTTTTCTGAGGTGTGGTCCACCTAATAAATCTGCCTCATATCTAGTCTTAAGCCTAAGATTTTCTTGTCAATTGGATGGACAATTGGATACAATACATACATCAAGGAGGGCGCCATAAACACCCACCATCATGTATACATTATATAATATAATATATAAATGATATATAATATATACAATAATATATATATATATATATATATATATATATATATATATATATATATATATATATATATATATATATATATATATATATATCATAGGTGCAGCCCACACGTGGGGTGGGTCCCATATAGATGGACAGCATGGATGAAACATATACCATATGGTGGGGTCCCCCTGCCGTCCAGCGGCTAGACGGCATTGATAAAGCACATACATATAGGTGGGTTCCACTGTCCACAGCAGTGGACGGTGTGAGTAGAACACATACATCACTGTGGGTCCCACATCGGGCCCACCAAAATGTCCATTTGCTATCCAACCTGGTGACGAGGTCACACAGACCGGACGAAGAGTAAAAAAAAAATATCCCATTGATCCAAAACTCTAGGACTCCAAAGAGTTTCAATGGTATACGCTCAACCCCACTGTTTCCTCTGATGTGGGCCACCAGAGTCTTGGATGTGGTTCATTTTTGGAGGGGACCCACCTGAGGAGGGGTCCCATCAAGTGGACGGTGTGGATACTGAACATACATCATGATGGGGCCCACGCAGTGCTGTGGGTCCCTGCCCACCATCCGCCCATTCGCCGCTAGTGCAGCCTGCGTTGCTGACAACAACAGCAGCAGCTGCTGTTTGTTAAAAAAAAATTTTGAAAAATGTTTTTCTAAGGTTTTTCGGGTGTGAGGCCCACATCAATTAAATCCACTCCATCCATTGCCCTCTACGGCTCGAGACAGATCAAAAAAGCCCCATATCCATTATATTTCAGCGTGTAGAAAGAAACCAAGTGAATTTAAATGATATAGATCATTGTTTGCTACGTATGGCCCACCAGAAAGTTGGATCAGCTTCACCTTTCGGCTCAACGCATAAAATGAGCTGGTAAATAGGATGGACGGCGTGGATTGAATACATATAACAAGGTGAGTCCTACATGAGTGGTCCACTCCAAGGCTTGAACCAAGCCAATATTTGTGTTTTCCTGGTCCACGTCAGGCGTCCAGGGACGCTGGACGATAGTGCATTCCAAGTGGGTTGTCCATGTGGGCCATCAAATGATGGGTAGTGTGGATACAACAAATATGAAAAGTGGGCCCCCACCTATACATGCCTTGGATAAACTACATACTTCATGGTGGGGTCCATCCGAGTGGACCACACAACTACATCACCACCAAATAAAAAAATAAAGAGAGAGACAGGGGAAAAGTGGGACACGCAGGATGGAGGGCTCCGCCATTATGAGCCCTCCCTTGCAAGCTGGGTCCCATTACATGTGGGCCCATCAAATCAAAAATCGATGGTGGAGATCCTTTCTCCACCAAAATAGAAGGTCTAGATGATCCCATTTTCAAACTAAAAGTAAATATCATGATGGGGTCCATGGAGAATGGCCCCATCATGGAATGATATTGATAATCAAGGTGGGCCATCGGCCACATCTTAGGGTCCAAAGTGAGATCCATACCATTGATCGGTAGGCCTCACTTGGCCCATCAAAAAAAAAAACATGAAAAACTAGGCTATGAAAGCACCCACCATTTGATTTTCTTGGTCCGTTGGAAATTCACTCTCCTTATGCTTCACTTTGATGGTGGAGATGAGAAATTGATGGCTAGGATGAAGAATTTGGGATGGGAAAGTGGGCCACCAAAATCACTTTTCTCTCACTTGAAAAACCATGGACGTCCACACTCTTTCTCTCCTTTGTTGCTTGGAAAATGGTGTAGAGAGAGAGAGAGAGAGATGGGATGTAAGGAGAGAGAGCGATGGATGTGAGTGATGGGTGAGGTGATGGATTGGTTAACTTTTGGGTTTGCTTAACTTGTGGAGAAAGGAAGCATGGGTGCTTTGTACTTGACATGAGAGGTGATTGATGGGATTGATTGATGAGATGAATGGGACATGTTGTAGAGATTTCCTTAGGATTTGCAACGCGCGGTGTTTTTCTCGAACTGAACACAGGTCTGCATCTCCCTGTCATGGTATCGGATCGGTGAGCGAGTCACGGTGTTAGAACCACGGCGACGATGCAGTCGTAATGGTACAAGTCTCGAATTGAACCGACTTAGATATACAAGATACGACTTAAGGTCGAGCGCGAATGTCAATCATCGGTCGTAGGTTGCCGAAATTTGACCAGGAGGATCGCGGGAGTTGACGAAACAGTACGGACTAGGATATGGGTCTTACAAAGATGCTACCTTACTTGATTTGAGGAACACAATTGGAATTAGAGTCCTATCCTATCCAATTGGAAGATAAAGCAATTTAAATCAAATCTGAACATTTCATTGACCTAATTCTCAATTGAGGAGAATTGTGATGATTGAAAGAGATTCTATCACCCTACCATGTCTAGGAGACGATGGTGAACAACAAGATTTACTAATCTCACGACTTCAAAACAGGAAAAGAAGATATCTAAATCTATCACAACATCTATTGTAATTTAAGTCACAATAAATCATAGAAAACTAAAAATATTCCTTTAATATCGAACTAGAAACCAATGAAGTTTAATATAAATAAGAATTTAAGTAAGATAAACATCCCAACATACTACAGGCTTCACCTCTTGGCCTTACCTAAGAGGTTTACTTAACCATATACATGATTAAACCAAAAACTCTTAAATAAAACATGAAAATAAACTAAGAGGGAAAAAAACTCTTGGGAGGCTTCTCCACTCCTTATACCCTAGAAGATGGTTTGGGACGTCCTAAGGACTCCTATTTACAGTTGTGAAACACTATCTTTCGCACCACCTTGGAATTTTTGCAAACCAACCTTGAAACCACCTTAAATTTACGCAACCGCGTTATGCTTCAATCAGACCGAAATCACCTTCAGCTAGATTGAAGTTGAGTTTGAATCATGATAAAATTTTATTTCAGCAATTACACAATTTCGGTCACACCGAGCTTATGTTTATTCGAACCAAACTTAAGTTTCAGTTGAACCGAATTAATCTTCGGTCAAGCCGAATTATCTCTGAAATTCATCGTTCTTCACTGAAGCTTTTTGTGCACTTTCGATCGCACCGAATCCTTCCTTCATTCGGACCAAACTTGGGTTTATTCGAACCAAATTGTCCTTCGATTGAACTGAATTAGCTCTGAATTTCATCTTGGTTGCTGGATTATTTTGTCTGATTTTGGTTGAACCGAACTTGGGTTCAGTCAGACCGTACCTGTTTGTTTTCTGCTACGAATTCTGAAATCTTTTGAGTCCTTTCTTCATCCTTTGTACTTGGCTTCCTTGCACCTTTGGCATCTAAATTCTTCATTCATAAGATCCATCCTTTGCCTTGGTGATTCTTAAGCATCAAATCTATGCTTTTAGTATTCTTTTTAATCCAAGCTCTTAGATTCACCTCGCAATACAAACATGTATAAAATATATCCGTTAAACATTATCATATTCATAAAACCAAGATATAAATAGGGAAAAATATGCAATATTTGACACTTAACAATATCATCGAACGTAACTTGAATCTAGAAGTCACGTCTTTTCGCACTGCATAACTCTTCATATTATCGAACATACCTTTAATGTCATTGAACAGTCCTTCGATGCCATCGAAGGTTGTTCGAGTAATCGAGAATGTGTCCAGAGTGTTCCAACAAGTTATTTCAGAAATCTGCAAAAATATTGATGTCATCGAACTGCCTTCGATGTCATTGATTAGGTCTTCGAGCAATCGAATAAGGTTTCGATGTCATCGAGAAGTACATCCAATTTTTCAAGCAACCAACCTGATTTTCATTTAATTCTTTAATTTCATCAACTGGTGGTCGATGACATAGATAGTGAAGTTCAGATTCTGTGAATTTATGCATTTACACTTTCGACTTCCTTCCTTCTCAACTTAGTTTCCTTGAATCTTGGGGTCTTAAAATCTTCAATCTTGGTCTCCTAAGATCCATCCCTTGCCATGGTGAATTTTAAGCATCAAATCCATGCTTTTAACATTCTTTTTAATCCAAGTTCTCAGATTCACCTTGCAAAACAAACATGTATAAAATATACCCATTAAGTATTATCATGTTCATAAAACTAAGATATAAAAAAGGAGAAATATGCAATATTTGACACTCAACACACCCCTTAACCAGCACTTTACTAGTCTCGAGCAAAACATGTTTGATATAATCTTCAATTCTCAATGTTCAAACCCCTTTCAGAAAATAATCTTTTGTGCAAACAAGTATGAATGAGTATTATCCAAAGAGGTGAGTGTAAAAATTTGAAAACCTAGATCTGAATCACATGAGCAATTAATCAAATAGGTTCTTCATCAATCACTTAAGAGTATAAGTTCATATATCAAATTTTTCTAATGTGCTTAGTGAATTCTAACTTACTTTCCATGAAAATACTATCATTTCATAATGTTAGGCATGATCGTCACCTCAAGATTGATTGAATAATCAAAAGCTGATTCCGAACTTATCCCATTTTCCTTCTTTTCCCATTTTTTAATTTTACATCAATGGTCCCTTTTTATTTATTCTTCTTTTCATTCTTTTCATTCTCATTCTTTTCAAACTTTTTATTCTATTCATTCTTTTCCAGTCTTTTCATCATTCATGACCTTTTTGTCAATCTCTCTATTTTTTAACTAGTTTTTTCATCTTTTTAAGGTGGAAAAAATTCTCTTGACTTAATTCTTAACATTTATCAATGATTCACATACTAATAATTAGAAATTTTAGAACAACTCACAAAAAATAAATTGAATATGTCTCGCAATTTAGATCAACACAATATTCAAACTTCCTCTTAATCAATTGAATGAAAGAACATGAGTGATAGTCTACTTAGTTGATCAAACTCCAACAATTCAAAATTCAATCTCTATCTTATCATCATACTCAAAGCATTCTTAATTACTCAAACTTTCATTTTTCAAATAGTTCTTTTAATTGAAAAATTAAAAATTTTTAACAATTTATACTCAAAGACTAAGAAAATACTAATAAGTTTACCTAATTCACACCCCCAACCTAAAATCTATATTGTCCTCAATGTAAAAGATATAAGCATGCAATACACATGAGACAATGAAAAGAATGGAGAAGTGATGGAAAGTAGTACCTAAAGAAGGATAATTGAAGCTTTTATAAAGTTCTTTACATGTAAATGGGTTAGTACGAAAACTAAACAACTTGAATAACAAACTATCCTAATCCTAAATCTTATGAAAGTAATAAATCTAACTACACCTCCATCAGACTAGGATGTCAATCTTGATACACAGGATCAATCAAAGGCATAGACATGTCCTCTGATACAAACTTCTCAACAAATGGCTTGAGACGATATTTGTTTACCTTGAAAACATTGTCATTCATCAGATTCTTTATCTCGACTACCCCATGAGGATAAACAGTAATAACAATGAAAGGACCGGTCTAACGAGATCGAAGATGTAACCGAGAATTGTACAGGACTTTTTAACCAGTTATGAATGATTTCCAAGGGATTTACTGATCATAGAACACCTTCGTCATGTTCTTGTAAATTCTCGAGTTCTAGTATGCGTTGTTCAGAATTTCCTCAAGTTCATTAAGTTGAATCTTGTGCAGCGAGCTAATGTTATCCAAGTTAAAATTTAAATTTTTGATAGCCCAATAGGCTTTATGCTCCAATTCCACAAGTGGCAAGCTTTCCCATAGACTGGTCTAAAGGAGGACATACCAATGGGGGTCTTAAAAACTGTATGGTAAGCCCATAAAGCATTGGTCAAGTAAATTGACCAATCCTTATGGTTAGGGTTAACCATTTTTTTTAGAATTTGTTTAATTTTTCCGTTGAAAATCTCAGCCTGCCTGTTTGTCTGTGGGTGGTATGAAGTGCTCACTTTATAAGAGATGTCATATTTCTTCATTAAGTTCTCAAATAGCCTATTACAAAAGTGTGAACCTCCATCACCAATGATGACCCAAAGAGTTCTAAACCGGTAAATGATATTTTCTTTTAAGAATCTAATGAATGTTTGATAATCATTGTTCTAGCACGGGATTGCTTCAACCAACTTAGTGACATAGTTTACTACCAATAAAATATAATTATCTCCAAAGGATTGGGGGAATGGTCCCATGAAATCGATGTCTCAGCAATCAAATGCTTCAATGATAAGAATTGAGTTTAGTGGCATCATATTTTGATGGGACAATCCTCTTAATTTCTAACAATGTTCACAAGCTTTACAAAACTCATGAGTATCTCTAAATATAGTGGGCTAGTAAAAGCTGCACTGCAGAATTTTGGCCTTGGACTTTTTAGAAAAAAAGTGACCACCACATGCCTAAGAATGACAAAAGGATATACTCTGATGTTCATTGTCTGGCACACATCTCCTTAAAATTTGGTCTGGACAATATTTAAACAGATAAGGATCATTCTAGAAAAACTTACGTACCTCAACAAAGAATTTCTTTTTATCTTACGCAGTTCAATATGTTGACGTGAAATCAGTGGCAAGATAATTTGTAATATCAGCAAACAAAGGTAATTGGGAGAGTTTAAACAATTATTTGTCAAGGAACATGTCGTTTATTGGTGTAGAGTTAAGGAAATTAGGAAGATCAAGCCTAGAGAGATGGTCAACCACTACGTTCTCTACTCCCTTTTCGTCTCATATTTCTATGTCGAACTCTTGTAGTAGAAGGATCCATCTTATTAAGTGGGGCTTAACATCATTCTTAGAAAGAAAGTACTTCAGCACCGCATAATAAATGTAAATGATGATCTTGGATCTAATCAAGTAGGACCTAAATTTGTCCAAAGAGAACACTACTGTTAAGAGTTCATTCTCTGTAGTAGAGTTGGGAAAAATTTTGAGTTCTACTCACATAGTAAATTACATAGGGCTTCTTCTCTTTTCTCTGGCCTAACATTACCCCAATAGCATAATCAGATGTGTCGCACATAATCTCAAAAGGGATACTCCAATCAAGTGGTTACATGATAGGCGCGGTAGTCAAGATAACCTTGAGCTTAGTGAAAGCTTCCTGGCATTGCTCAGTCCACTCGTATGGTACATTCTTTTGAAGGAGATTACATAAAGGATGAGAGAGATGACTAAAGTCCAATCACTATTCCCTTGCGAACCATGAAGTGGCATTTCTCCCAATTTAGAACTAAATTCTTTTCTTCGCATCGCTTCAGCAAATTTTTAAGATTTTTCAAACACTCATTAAAGGATGGACCAAAGACAGAGAAGTTATCCGTGAAGACCTCTAAATATTGCCTACCATGTCAGAAAATATACTCAACATGCATCATTGAAACATGACGAGGGCATTACACAACCCAAATGGCATCCTTCAGTAAGTAACAGTGTCAAAGGGGCATGTGAATGTCATCTTTTCTTAATCTTCAAGGGCTATATCTATCTGGTTGTAGCCTGAATATCCATCAAGGAAGCAGTAGTAAGAGTGACCAGCTAGCCTTTTCAAAATTCGATTAATGAGGTGCAAAGGAAAGTGGCTCTATGCAACTTCCTGTAGTCAATGCACATTCTCCAACTGGTAGTGACTCTAGTTGGCAAGAGTTCATTATCTCCATTAGCTACGATGGTGATTCTGGACTTCCTAGGAAGTACTTGAGTTGGACTCACCCATTGACTGTCAAATATAAGGTATATAATACTCACAACCAACAACTTAAGAACCTCTCCTTTAACCACTTACTTTATATTTGGATTTAGCTGATGTCATGGTTGTCAGGAGGTCTTCACATTATCCTCAAGATGAATGTAGTGAGTACAAATCAAAGAATCAATTCCCTTGGGGTCCGAAATTGACCATCTAAGGGCTCATTTATGCTTGATGAGAGTAGAAATAAGCATACTCTCTTGTTCTTTCTCAAGGTAGAAAGAAAACACCACTGACTTTGTCTCATTTTGACCTAAATAGACATATTTAATATTAATGGGTAGAGGTTTTAAGTCAAGCTCCGGTACTTTGAAGCTAGACGGTAAAGGCGTTACATTGGTTTAGGGCAATTTCTCAAATTATGGCCTCCACTAGTTAAACTTCAAGTACCATCACAAAATCAAGTAAGGCATTCAACTCCCAAATCATGTCATCATCTAAATCAATGGAGTGTGCCAAGGATGTCTCTAGAGGATCAGAGAATAACGTCAAAAGTGCTCTATCTTTCACTGAAGAATCTATCAAGTTAACTTCATGGATATCATCAACATCCTCTAACTGTTTTCTCATGTTTTAAAAGATATTGAGATCCAACATCATATTCTTGAAAGACAAATTCATAATTCCATTCTTACTATTGATAATGGCATTGGATGTAGCAAGGAATGGGTGACCAAGGATGATGGGGATCTGAGTGCTTATATCTACAATGGGTTGAGTATCCAGGATGATAAAATCTACTCGTAATGTCTTAGAAAAATCCGTACTTAGACTCGAGTACCACCTCTAGTAGAAATCATTTAGAACCAAATCCTTTAGAACTTTAACGTGTTTTAGCTAGCGCTAAACTAAATTACTGTGAAATTAGCACCAACCACTTTTAATACGATCTATAAGACCCAAAACCTATAGAATTGTTGACGTTATATTACTCTGAAATCTAGGATCCAACTCTAAACCCAGTTGCTCACGGGAGTACTTTGAAACTTTATATCGGACCCGGACCGCACGTTGAAAGTCTAATAGCGATGAACTTAAACAATTATGACTGCCTAGTTGGACTTGACTATCACCTCAAAAATCAAGCCCAAACGATGTCCTGAGACCATTTCTTTGAGTTCGGAGTGAAGAGTGTGAGAAAGTGAAGATTTTTAGGAAATTAAATATAGATTTAAGTAATTTGAGTCGTGTCGCTTACGCACCTTTTTAAGCATTCTTACTGTTGGTTTTTGACCCAAATTCACCCTCGGATCAGGGAAGTTGGCCCATTCATGTCAAAGCACTTGTGGCCCTGATCGAGTTTCAGTGACCGTTGAACTAAAACTGGTCCGCCACGAACGATCTGGGAACCCGATCAGACTGAAAACTTAACTTGCTTAAGATCCAATACTAGTAAGCATAAGTCCGACTGCATTTGATAAGAGGACCTCCATAAGTGTTCCGTTGGATCAGGAAGAGCCCGATTTGGTTATAACCTAAGTATACCTTGGCCCTAGGGCTATTTCTGTCGCTTTTAGGCTTATAAAAAGGCCTTAAACCCTCATTCTCAAATCCCATACGAATTCTAAACCCTAGCCAATTCAAGAGAGAGAAAGTAAGAGAGAACCTAGTATTTCTTCTTGGGATTCTTCCTAGTTCTTCTACGTATCGATTCTGCGTATTTGAATCGTTATTCCAGTGATTCTGATTCTGTTCTTGGGTAAGTCAATCAAACCCTAACCTATTTTGAAGCTTAGAATAGTTGAAGTGAAGTTATAGCTAACCTGGTTCATGCCTTAGGTAGCATATTCGCCGTTGACAAAAACTTATCGTCTGAATCATATCTATTATGCATTTTCTGGTTTAAGGTGCGGACTATATATGTTTAGGTTATGGTTTTTAAGACTTTCAATGTTAGATAATGATTTATTCTTGCCTAGAATGCTATTACACATGCTAAAAGTGTTATCCATTTTGATTTACGTATACGTATAACCTATGTTATAAATAGAGTATTTCATGTATATGTTAGAATACGCGTATACGTATGGAATTTGCTGTTATGATTGCCATGATTATTTGACGTAGATATATGATTTTTATGTATACGGCGACTCCTTGACGAGAGGACTTGCCCTAATATGTAATGGAGTCGACATACATGATATATGTTGAATAGTGTAGTCTAAGTGTTTGTATAAATGGCTGAATGAGTTAGTATTTAGTAGAGTGTGATTTTTAAGGTTGTTGAGATATGAATCTCAATCACCTTGCCTGTGTGTATGATTTCCTCCATGAATTGGTTAGCCTGAATTATTCATGTTAGCTATGTGTATGATTTCCTCCATGTACTGCATTTATATTTGTGTTATATTTCATAATATGTTCATTGAATGGAAATATGAATCGAATGCCTGTTATTGCGATTGTATGTGTTTGGAACTATACTACAGTCCAGATAATCGGTAACCGTCCCTAAACTGGTGGTTGAGGTTATTTTCGCCACGCAGGATGTGTTCAACGAATCCGAGTCGTGCTTGGAATGTTCGACAATGGTTAGGCCACACAGAGTGCTTATGCATTTCATGTCGATCAACTCAACGTGCGCTTGGCCTAGTTGAGCTTATTAACTAACCCGATTGACCGATATATGTTCACCATGTTTGGTCGCTACTGTTTGAATCTAAGACACTGAACTCACTAGTGAAAATCCTATTAACCTTGGTACCGTGATCCGCTAAGACTCATGAGCCAGACATGGTGGTATGGGACACCATGGTCAAGCTATCGGCCTACGCTAGGGCGACGAGCCTCCCGTAGTGACCAATGAGCATCCTACTCTCGTGAGCCGATTATGGTGGTATGGGACACTATATTCATGCTGTCAGCCTACATTGATTGGTGACGAGCCCTCTGTAGTGACCTCGAGTATATCCTAAACTGAATATGGGCGACGAGCCTTGTTGTAGTATTTAGGATATAACTAGACCTGTATTGATTAGTGACGAGCCCTTTACAGCGATCTAGAACCGTAACATCGTATGAGATTTCCTAAGACTGACGACCCTATAATGGATCAATGTTTGGAAGTTGATATAAGGGAGGTGTCTTAGCTTCCCAATCCTGCTGTATGAAAAGGACTAATAAGAACTAGATAATCATGCACATAACATTGCACTGCATGTGTTGTTGGCGTTGGTGTAGAGCACTGAGGAAGTGGCTGACATGCGCGACCGTAAAATAAAGATCATAAAGGGAGATTGTGGTGAGGGTATGCATCATTCCCTCATATCATTCTTGCATTAACAAGAGTATCTAGGACATGTTTGATTGTACTACTTTATCATTACTTCTTGATTGAATTGATAACATGTTAACCTTTGCTGTATAGTTCCACTGAGTTGATCACTCACTCCCACGTTTTGAGATGGTGCTTAAACACCAACCAGACTCTGATTTAGCTGCAGATGATCCTGCGTCGTTTGAGGTGGAGCCAGAGTTTGATGAGGACGAGGATGTGTTCTCATTTATGTAGTTCTCAGGCGGGTTCATGTGAGCCTTGTCCTGATTGGCAGTGATTCTGGGATATGATTGTACCGACTTATCACATTCTGTTATATGTATTTTAAGACACTATTTATACTTATTGTCCAGGCAGAGCACGCATATTTTGGAGATTATTTTTGGTTTATATATGTATTTAAGTCTTCTGCTTGCATTTACTCACTATCCCTGAATTATGTCTGCTGATTTGGGTTACTCTACTTCATGTTTTATGCACTAATATAGACAACATACATCCATCATTAATTATGTTGCATAAGTGATGTTTTGGAACTCAGGAGTTGAGTTATGCTCAACCCCCAAATTTCAGGGCATTACACTACTGGATAGTAGAATTTGTCAACCTGGACTAACACATCTTCGATCATCCCTCTCGATACATGGACTAGCGATCAGCAAGTTGTAATGTGGTCCAGGTGGGTTTTAATTCACCTAGACCCAACTGTTCGTATATAGAGAAAGGAATCAAATTAACGCTCGCTCCTAAGTTAAGAAGTGAGTGCTCAATCTGGTGATTCCCAATTATATAAGTGATAGTTGGGCTACTAGGATCTTTATATTTTTATGGCACATCTTGCTTAAGGATGGCACTCGCTTTTTCTGTTAGAAAATTTTTCTTTTGAATACTCTGTCGTCTCTTAGTTGTACATAAATCTTTCAAAAATTTGGCATAAGAGGAGATTTATTTCACAGCATCCAGCATAGGGATGTTGACTTTCACTTGTTTCAGCACCTCTAAAATATCCTATGAGTTAGTTAGAGATTTTGGTGCAATCAACCGCTAGGGGAATGGCTCAATCGACCTCCTCACTCTTTTCAGTTCTTCCTCGAGTGGGGCATTATTAGGTCTATAATTCTCAATTTCTTCTAGGTCCTTCGGCTTTTTGGCTCGCGTCGGAATGGTTTTGACAAAAATCTAACCACTCCTAATAGAGGTAATAGACTTAGCCTGCTCCATCTGATTTAAAGAGCTTAGGTCACTAATTTCACATTGTGGTTTTGGATTGGGGAGGGGTTAGGATGGAAGCATCCCTTTCTCCCCACTCGCTAAGTGTGACTCAATCCTTTCGATGGACGATGCAAACATTCCCATTGTTTTTTTGAGATCCTAAAATGCTTGTACCATATTCTGGTTGAATATCTCTTAGTTTTGCATGAATTTTTGAACCATATCATCTTAAGGCCTCTTTTGATTTAAAAATTAAGGGCCACTTGTGGGTTAGGTGTTTGTCCATTCCTCCAACTGAAATTTAGATGGTTTCTCCAACTGGAGTTGTATGGATTTGAGGTGGGTCCCTTGAAAGGTCTTTGGCAGTTATTTATGGCATTTGATTGCTCATTCAATATCTCTTGAAAAGCTATAATTGTTGGACAATTTTCAATTATATGTATGTTGCAAGCACAAATACCACAAAAAACTTCTTGTTAGTTTAGTCAATGTTGCATTTATATCATCTTCCTCTTTTAAAACATAAATTGTTCCCCTTTCCTTCGAATGAGTAGGCTTAAAAGTGGTGGTTCTTGAGGAGGTATCCCTTGATTGTGTGTTTTCAGCAAGTTTATCAAAATAATCCCCCGCATCATCAGCTTCCTTGTTCATGAATTCTCCATTGCACATTATCTCCACAAATTGGCACATGGATGAGGTCAATCCTTCATAGAAAAAGCTTGTTATCCACCATGTTTCATAGTCATTTTATGATATGAGAAGAACTTTTTAAGGAACTCCCTTGTCATCTTAGCTCATGTGCCAATAGAAGGTGGTCTTAAGGAATGTAACCACGACTTAGCCTTTTATTGCAAAGAGAAAGAAAATAATTTCAGTCTTACCGTGTCCTCAGACACATTTGGGAACAGTAATGTAGATATTATCTTGTCAAACTCTTTCATATGCAAGTATGGACTTTCAAATTCTAGTACATGAAACTTAGGAAGGAGTTGAATCACCCCCGATTTAACATTCATTGTTCCTTCATTCAATGGAAATATCATGCATGAAGGTGTACTCACCCCCACCAGTTGTAAATAATCTCATAGAGTACAAGGCGGGGGTGCATTATGCAACTCATTTTTATCTTGAACTTCCTCAACCGGAGGTTGAGGTTGATTTGCAACCATCACTTCTATTGACTTAGAGGGTCTCAAATGGTGTCTAATCCTGTGATGGAGAGGCAACCCTTCAACTAATCCTCCTTCACTCACAAGGCAGAGAGTGTTGTCACGAACCCACTTGAGCATGAAACACTCACAGCCCTCAAGTAACTAAAAAACTAAACCTAAAAAGGAAAACTAAAAACTACAGTAAATAAGAAATCTAAAAAGATAAGAGAGAGTTGGAGAGAGGTTACCCAATTAGGATTGCTATGTTAGGATTTTACAAAACAGAAAACAAAGTTTACAAAAACATAAAATCCTAATCTAAAACACAACAGAAATTAATCCTAATCTTAATCTAATTCTAATACCAATTAATCTCAAAAAAGCATAGTCGTAGTCCCCAGCAACGGTGCCAAAAACTTGTTCACAACCCCAAGTGCAGGGTCACGATGTAGTAATAACTCTGTGAGACCGAGGTCGAATCCACAACGACTAAACTTGTACGTATTCTGAAAATAATTAGAACTAAAACTAAAAGAAGATCTAAATCTAAATCTGAAATAAAAGAGAGTAATTGTGAATGGGATTTTAATAATAAAAAAGGAATTACAGCGCCAAGGATCCACTTGTAGCTATTAGGATGCTACCTTACTTTGATTCAAGAAACACAATTGGAATTGGAGTCCTATCCTATCCAACTGGAATATGAAGCAATTAAACCAAATCTAAACTTTTCATTAACCTAGCCACACATGAAGGAGTATTGCTATGATTGGAAGGGATTCCATCATTCTACCATGCCCAAGAGATGATAGTGAACAACATGATTTACCAATCTCACAATATCAAAACAGGAAAAGAAGATATTCAAAGCTATTACAACATTTATTGTAATTTGAATCATAAAAAATCATAGAAAACTAAAAATATTACTTAAAATCAAACTAGAAATCAATGAGGTTCAAGAAAAATAAGAATCAAAGCATGAAAATCATCCCAACAAGCTACAAGCTTCACCTCTTAGCCTTATCTAAGAGGTTTAGCCAACCATAAACATGATTGAAACTAAATCTCTTAAAGAAAGCATTAAAAATAAGTAAGGAAGAAAAACTCTTCGAAGGTTGCTTCACCCTTTAGCTCTACTTTTTAAAAACTAATTCATGTTTAGAACTCCTCAGAGAACCCATATTTATAGCCATTGTCCACCATTTTTGAAAACCGCCTCAAATTTACGCACTCAATGTAACGCATTCAATGTCATCGAACAACCTTCAATGTCATCGAATGTAACTTGAATCCGGAAGTCGCACCATTTCACACTACATAACACCTTTCGCACTGTGTAACTCTTCATATCATCGAATAGTCATTCGATGTCATCGAAGGTTGTTTGAGTAATCGAGAATGTGTCCGGGTGTTCCAGCTAGTTGCTTCAGAAGTCCACAAAAATCTTGATGTCATCAATCCGGTCTTTGAGAAATCGAATAGAGCTTCGATGTCATCGAGAACTACATCCAATTTGCCTAACAATCAACTTGATTTTCATGTAATTCTTCGATATCATCGAACACTGACTTTGATGTCATCGACCGGCGATCAATGACATAGACAGTGAAGTTTAGATTCTGTGAATTTCTGCACTTTGCACTTTTGAGTTTCTTCCTTCTCCACTTGGTTTCCTTGAATCTTGGAATCTTGAAATCTTCAATCTTGGTCTCCTAAGATCCATCCCTTGCCTTGGTGATTCTTAAGCATCAAATCCTTGCTTTTAACATTCTTTTTAATTCAAGCTCTCGGATTCACCTTGCAATACAAACATATATAAAATATACCCATTAAGCATTATCATGTTCATAAAATCAAGATATAAACAGGAAAAAATATGTAATATTTGACACTTAATATGTCCCTTTGGCTTTTTTGAGCTTAGTTCTGAAGTAGTTTTTGATAATTTTATTGACTGACTCTACTTGGCCATTAGCTTAAGGGTTCTTAGGTGACGAATAAGCGTTACGAATTATGAGCCTCTCACACATGCCTCAGAACCGATCATTGTCGAACCGTTTACCGTTGTCCGAGAAGATTGTATGCAGAATCTCGTACCAGCAGATAATATTTTTTCAGATGAAATCGGTGAACGACCACGGCCTAGTCATGGGGGTCAACTTCTCATGTGGTTAATGAGGTATCGTTGTGAATATTTGACACTTGTTGTATTTATGAGTATGCTACTTGGCATTTTCTTGAATGGTCAACCAAAAGTATCCTTGTCAGATGACCAATGGGCAAAGGCGCAACTGCCGGAGTGATTGCGGTAAGTTCCTTTATCTATTTCTTTTAAGACATATGCAGCCTCCTCAAGTCGGTGGCAACTCAGGTAAGGTAAGGAAATACCTTTTTTGTACAGGATGTCTCCTACCATGGTGTACCGAGCCAACCTGGCTCGAATCCTGTGTGCCTCGAGTTTGTCTTCAGGTAATTTTCCTTCCCAAAGATACACAGCGACCATCCAGCTCGCGTCTGAGGTGACGGGAAGACTCATTTCCGAGTCGGGTTCACCAATGCTAGGGTTCGCCAGAAACTCGATCAGGATTGACCTCGGAATGTCGTATTCGACCATCATGGCCGATTTTTCTAGCACATTTTCCTTAAAGTTTTCTGACCTGGGGACCAGGGTGATCTTGCATTCGTGAATGCCACTTATAAGTTCTCTAGCTTTTTGTAGATAAGTGATCATTTTTTCCTCTTTGGCCTGGTATTTGTTGGCGACCTGGTTGATGATGAGCTGGGAATCGTTGTAGACTTTTAGAGTCTGGACCCCCATTGCTGCTACTAATCTGAGTCCGGCGAGCAATGTTTCATACTCTACCACATTATTCGACGTTTGGAATTTAGATCTCAAGGCATACTATGTGTAAGTTTAGTCGAGTGCCTCAAGGACTATCCTAGCCCTACTGCCTTTAGAATTGGAAGAATCGTCAACGTACAATGTCCAAACCTGTTGGTCGGCTTCACTGTTCGGGTCAGCTGGAATTTCCAGGTTCTATCCATTGGTGAATTCAATAATGAAATCGACCACCGCTTAACCTTTGATGGTGGTCCAGGGCTGATATTTGATGTTGAATTAGTCGAGCTTGATTGTCCATTTTCTGAGTCTTCCCGACACCTTAGGCTTCTAGATCACTTAACGGAGAGGTTGATTGGTCAGAACTATGATTGTGTAGGCTGGAAGTAGGGGCGAAGGCGAGGAGATGACACTATCAAAGTTAGGGCAAGTTTCTCGATGTCAGGGTATCTAGTCTCGGTTGGGACCACTGCTTTAATGACGTAGTAAACTAGGAGCTGCTTGCCCCCTTGCTCTCTGATGAGGACTGAGATGACCACCGCAGCAAAGACTATCAGGTAGAGTAGCAGCGACTCTTCTTGCACAAGCTTGGAGAGAAGTGGAGGTGAACCTAAGTACTGTTTGAGCTATTAAAATGCTTGCTCGCAGTCCTCGATCCATTGTCTTCTTTTTACCTTTCAACTGCTAGAAGAATGAAAGGCACTTATCAATAGCCCGAGAGACTATGTGATTAAGGGCGGTAACCCTGCCAGTGAGGAACTAAATCTCTTTCATTGTTCTGGGTGAGCTCATATCTAGCAGATCTTGTATTTTGTTGAGATTTGCCTCAATTCCCCTCTAGCTCACCAAAAAGTCAACAAATTTTCACGAGTTGACGTCAAAGGCACACTTGCTCGGGTTCAGCATCATTTGATATTCTCACAGGATTGTGAACATCTCCTCGAGGTCGGCGGTGTGACCTACTACTTTGATACTCTTGATGAACATGTCATTGACATAAACTTTCATAGAGTGCCCAATCAGTCAAGCAAACATTTTTTTGACGAGCCGCTGGTACATGGCCCCGGCGGTAGAACCCCTTTTCAGTGACGAATTTTGTCTTCTGCTTGCCATACGGGTGCATAACAATCTAATTATAGCCTGAATATGCATCCATGAAGCTCAAGAGCTCATGCCCTGCGTTATTGTTAACCAGCCGGTCGATCCTCGGGAGAAACTATCCTTAGGACAGGCCTTATTTAAGTATGTGTAGTCAACACAATCCCGCCATTTCCTATTAGACTTTTTTACTAGGACAACGTTGGCGATCCAATCAAGATGGTAGACCTCCTCGATGAATCCAGCTTACAAGAGTTTGTCAACCTCCTCCCCAATGATGGCATATTGTTCAGGTTCAAACGCTCGTCGCTTCTATCTCACCAGTCGATAGTTGTGATCAACATTTAACTTGTGTACCATTACTTTCGAGCTGATGTTGAGCATGTCCTAATGGGACCATGCGAAGACGTTGTCATGATGTTGTAGAAGGTTCATGATCTCATCCCGCAGATTTGGGGCTAGCGATGACTTGACCTGTACAATACAAGTCGGGTCGGACTCGTTAAGTGGGGCAGTTTCAAGGTCTTCCATAGGAGATCCTCTTTCAAGTGACTCTTCCCAGGGGTTAAGGGAAGTGATGGCCATTGTATGATGTTGTACCCCTACTCTCAAGGTTATAGAGTAACATTGACGAGCTTTGCGTTGGTCTCCCCTGATCTGATCAACATCGTGCTCAGATGGAGACTTCATCATGAGATGATAGGTCGAAACCACTACTCTCATTGTGTTAAGGGATGGTCGTCCAAGGATTGCATTGTAAACAGTGGGATGGTCGACCACTAAAAATTCGAACATCGTTGTGGTCTGATTTTGTCCTTCTCTCGCAGTGACTGAAAGTTATATAGATCCTTCAAAAGTGACTCAATCCAAGCAAAAGAGTTTTGATAGGTTTGAGTTGAGACCTCTCGATTCCCATTTTATCGAAGGTGTCAGTAAAGATGATCTCGGTCAAGTTGCCAGTATCCACGAGAATACTTTACGAATAGTTGTGGTCATGGCAACGACCAGAGCATTGTCATATGGGTGGCATATTTAGCTGTCGTCCTCTTTAGCGAACATCAATTCGTAAGGGACCATCTATAACATCCCAAATTTTTACGGTCAAAGTTTATACTCATGCCCGAGAAAATCGGGAGTTAATAATTGAATGAATTAGATGCTTCAAAATCGCACCCTATTTTTTCATTTAGATCATATTCACGATGGTAATCATTTACAAGAGTAAATCAACTGTATTTATCATTCCATTAGAGTAAAAGAATTCAAAAAATTATCAAATGCCTCTCAATGGGAGCTTATTACATTATCGAGTTTGTAGTGAAAATATAAAACTAAATCATAAAACTATCTTCTTATTCATTCAGTATAATCTTTCATAGGGAGATGGCCCTCTAGGTCTTCAATATGTACATCACCTGCATCATCTGTACGGTTGGAAAGGGTCAATGCCCTACTCATAGTGATGGTTATACTTTAAGATTAACAATAATTCAAGAGATTCATAAAAGTAATGTAAGGGTTCTGATATGCCTTGCACTCCACCACTACGAGGGGTATCAGTATGCGTAACCAATAATATGAATGCATGCCTAGCAAAGTATGTGCGGCTCACATACATAGTGATCATTATCACAATGTGGAAAGTAGTTAAAAATATCCAACTCGCCCCGCATTCTCACACTACAGAGATTCGTCAGCTTGTCCAACGTTAACGTGAATTTTTACGAACATCTTAAGGTGACATAACAACGCGATTGGGGGATTTACATAACACAATGTGTTCATGAAGTGACTATTTACGTCATCTAATCCCAAAAAGTAATGTAACATGTATGGCAACTTACATCGATTGTACACCATGCCAACTAACCCATGGAATTACATGCCGACTAAGAGGGTCGCTACCCGTAACGCATTACGTCCATGATAAATATTTGAATCACTTGTTGTGATACCTTTAAAACACCACTTTCATCGATAGAGAAATAATTTATATTATGGGAGTTTTGAAATTCCAAGACACATGCCCAAGCCAGAAAGGGAGGTAACACACGGCTAACATAATAAAAGATAAGAATAGCAATAAGCTAACTCAACAAAAGAGAAGAGTAGTAATGGCCAACTCAATAAAAGAGGAAAGTAGCGGTGACTAACTTAACAAAAGAGGAGAGTAGTAAGGGCTAAACAAAAGAGGAGAGTAGCAAGGGCTAACTCAACAAAGTTGGTAAAGGCAAGGGCAAGGCTTCTATCCATCGCCCCCACAATATTAATAAAGATCACACATAATTAACATCATACCATAATTTTTAAAGGGTAAATACTTATTGGTGGTAAATTAAACAATTGCATAGAGAGAATCATAATAACATGAAAGCATGCAAAAGGTAAGATAAATTATACTAATTTAAATTAATGTAAGCTTAAAGGAATCCCTCACCTTAGCCTTAGATCTAAACCTTAGGTAGATTTATGTAGGAAAGTTTCTACATGAATCACGACATCGATTGAGCAAGAGGGAGTCACCATACATATGGAAAAGGAAGAGGGCATATAGGCTTCTCCTTCTCTCTCTTTTCCTTTCTCTTTCTTTCTTTTTCTTTTTCTTTCTCTCTCACTTTCTCCTTCTCCTTGGACGTGTGGAAGGTGGCGTGTGAGTGGAGACGGGACGCACACTCCTTTTATAAAGGAGTGGGTGTATGAGAGGGGTGTGTTTCCCATCCCACTTAGATTGGGTTTCTCCAATTTGTCCTTTTCTGACAATCTTTCTTTAAATCTAATACATCCATTGTGTTAGAAATTTTGAATAGAGTTGGGGTATATGATTTTCTTGGTGATCCGAAATTTAGATTGGCCTATCTTGAAAATTCTCTCCATGGGTGTCAAAATGAACTTGATTTCAATTAATGGTCTACACTTGATGATCAAGGCCCAATTTTAAAAAAATGTATAGTCAGGATAGGCAAACAGTCGGACAAAATTTGGTGGTTGATCGATGGTGGAAAAATCCTAAATCTAAAATTTCATCTTTTATACCAAAACGAAGGAAATGGCTTCAACCTTCGACGGTGTAGGATCATAGATCGGGGTCTAAATCTTGTATAACCTCATATAAATATGAGACCAAAGTGTGGCCCAAATTTGAAATACAATGAACGAAAGGAAGTGGTTAAATCAAAAGATCCAAATTTATAAGGAGTTGGTAGGCCTCGACAGGATAACTTCGCGCCTAAGGAAAAGCCTACCAAAGTGGGGTCTTCATATTTCACACTTGGTCCATTGATGGACAATCCAAGTTTTTTATATGAAGAGAAATATCCTACTACGACTACCCACGAGGTTTCTTCACTTGATGGACACCAAAATTAATGGTTAAGAGACTGATTTGTCAATTGGGTCACTTTTACAATGATCTAAGGGCCAAATTTTGATATGTATAGTTAATTTATGATACATAGGTATGGTATAAAACTTTACATCAATTGGATCGTGGGAACTATGTGATTTAAAATTCAAGAGTCTAAGTTAATGACATTTTCGTAATTATTACTGATATAAGATTTTTGAAAAATCTAATAGTTCTACATGGTTATAGGCATGTTTTTAAGTAATTTCTATAAAAGAACTTATATCTAAATCATTATGAATAAGAAATTATTCATTAAATTAATTAAAGGAATGTACATATATCAACCAACATAGCGGATGGTCAAATGACATGTTAAAAATAGAAAAACTTGATGGTTAGTACTCTGATCATGTATGTAAGTGGGTGTATGGTCAGTTTTGTAAACAGATGATCACAAGTGAGTTTTTGAAGTGATCAAGAGGTAAAACATGTATGCCGTTAGATTCAAGTGACTTGTTCATATGTGTAAGTTTCTCAGATTATAGTTTTGATGGTAGGTTAAGCATATTCGTAGGTGGTAAATAAGATGAACGGATCATAATTTCAATTCGATATATGTATAGTGGATGCAGAGATCAAGTAGCTAGTTTACTATAGTCAGGTGGTCCAAACTCATAGTGGACGATTAGATATCTCTACCTAACGGTGAATAATTGACTGAACAGTCGGTTATGATGGATAAGTAAGAATGCTTGGGTATATGATGATCTTATCTCAAAATCAATAATCAAATGGCTTGATCTATGAATGGAGATTATTCCCAATAGTCAGATTCGGGTTAGAGAATATATGTAAGGTTAGGATGGTTAGATTGGTATCATACACATGTACATAATAAGTTAAATTTCATGGTAAAACTTGAAAACTTTCAATACTCGGGTATTGAAAAGTTCAGGGTGTTAACCATCTCTTGCTCTTTTAGAGTTTTGTAGGTGAGGTTGATGTAATGTTTCGAGCTATTGTTAACTAAGCTTCTGGCATGGGCTTTGCGATCTCGATTCGAATCTTCTCCCCCTCTGCGAGCACCGAATATGGTGCGGATTTCTCTCGTAGCTCCCTTGTCATTCATGTTGTCATGTTGCTCGATCCTTCGATTTGGTCATTCCTCCCTTTTGTCGACATATTTTCAGAGATGCCCATTGTGGATGAGGGCTTCGATCTCCTCCTTGAGGTGGAAATAGTCATTAGTGGCCTGACCATGGTCATAGTGGAAGTGGCAGTGCTTTCGCTTGTCGGCATCAGTCTTCATCCGATTCAGTCATTTCAAGAGCCTTTTATCCCGAACTTCTATGAGGACTTGCTTGGGCATAGCATTCAGAGGGGTGTAGAAACGGAACCTACTCTCAGGTCATTAGCTCAGACATTGTGTAGACGAGTTGTCATCTCTCCTCCTCTTATTGTTAACACTAGGAGGTGGCTCTTATTTGTGTTTCTTTTCAAAGCTGGACTCTCAGAGCTTCGAGTGGCTTTACGAGAGATGAATAGTTTTTCAGTGTTGAAATACTTTTGAGCTCGGTTGAGGAGGTCAGGCAACACCATCAGAGAATTTTTACCGATCGAGAAGAGAAATCTTCCCTCCTTCAAACCAGCCATCATGAAAGCTAAGGCTATTTGATCTAAATATCCCTCCACATGCATTGCAGCTAGGTTGAAGCACGTGATGTATTCTTTCAGTAGCTCATCCTCCTTCTAGATGATAGTGAGGAGGTGAGTTACTAGTTTTCGCCTATCATTTCATCCGATAAATTGAGTGATGAAATTTTTGCTGAGTTGCGTAAAAGAATTGATGGACTTTGGTTTTAACTGCTAAAAGAACTTTTGATTTACTCCTGACAAAGTTAAGGAGAATGCCCCACACATCACTGAGGTCGAGGCATTATGGAGTTTCATCCACACCCTGAAGGATTCTAGATGCTCAGTCGGGTAACTGGATCAAAAATAGGGGCAATTTGTGGCATCGTGAATCTAGGCGAGATCTAAGTTTTCATGATATCATCAGTAAACGGCGGTTTGATTTCCTCCAACATGGCTTCTATTGAGGTCAAAACTTGTGCGCGGTAGGCTTGGCGTATATTGCCAATCTGACCTCACAGCTCCTTGAGTTCTACTTCCCGGGGAACTTCGTTTTCTCCTGCCGCCTAAGGAGTTTTTCCACACCTTCGATTCTCTAGCATGTGACAGAGCTCGGAAGCGACAAGAGTGGCCATTCTTGCAGTTCGAGTAAGCATCTAGTTGGGATACCCTGACTATGGTCTGACCTCTCGCGAGATTGGGAGGTCGAGACTGTTCAGTGGCAGCACCATTTTTTGCCTCATGACCAAGGAGAGGGTTCTGTCTCTCCAAGATTTGCATCAGTTGGTTCATATTGTTGTTTAAAGTCTTGACTCGATTTTCTAAAGAGACAAGCTGACCTCCCCGGTTGTGAGATCTGGGCACAGGTGCTGCTAGAGCAAAATCAACTCGTTGCTGAGAGGATTAACAGCTTTAATCTGCGAACGATTCCATTAGAGTAGGCATTGTTGCATCAATGGTGACCAGAGCTTTCTTCCTCCCTTTTTCCATCGTAGAACTTTGATGAGGTAAGAATAGATTTTAATGTCTTTCCCACAGACGGTGCCAAACTATTGATGCTGAAATCTGGTTAACCCTCACTAGACCTCCAGGTACCTGCGCATGAAGACTACAAGGAGACCATGGCTATAGCAGGGGGACCCTCCTATGCCTAAGTTAGAATCAAGTGATTTAAGTCTAGTAGAGTTGAGGGTTTATGGGTACCTACCTTTCACTGTAGATTGACCCTTTATTTATAGGCCAATAGTCGATTGCGTGGGGAGAAACGCTCCCTAAATCATAAGCATGCATTTAGCAGCCATTTTTTAACCATTTCCTGAGATCGTTGATGGTGATAAGATTGAATGGTCGAGATCTGAAGACACGTGGTTAGTGGCCGAGGTTGACTATCTAAGTCGAGCTCATGATTTAAAGTTTATGATCGTCCTAAGGAAGACCTTCCTAAGTCGGGCTCTTTGGTAGGCTATGGTTGGGCTTCCCTCTAATGCTACAGTTCATGTCTGGAAACAGGTCTTCAGTATTGAATTCTTAGGGTTTGACCAAATTGTCGATCTACTCACGAAGGTTGTGTCCGAACATTGGGACCGGGTTGTCTTTGGGATCTTGACGATGTCTTGGATGCACCAGGGATGACCATCATCTTCGTCTTATCGTACCCTTGCGGGTCTCGAGCAATGCGAGTGTAGCAACTCCGCATTTGGTCTTGTGCGAGACCGTGCCTCGAATGCTTCTCCAAGGGATATGAGTGAGAGCTTAGAAATTGATGGGAGCATGGGAGAGCTCGATGTTCGTCCTCTTTTGAAGGAAGCTAAGGTACTTCATCTCCTAGCCGACGAGGCCATCGGGTAGGCAGATCTCCTAGTGGTGGATCACTGCTACTATATGGCCGCTGAGGATCTCCTTGGTTAGGGTTGACGCAAGCCGACCACGTGATAAGTATAGATATCCAAGCTGACTTCATCTCTCTTACCAGTTCATTTTTACCCATAACAAATATCATCAAGTTTCGAATAAAATTCTATAAAAATTTCAGACTCTTTCATTTTTAATGTTTTTGAAATTGGTCATTAAGAGTTATAGCTTCAATATCTTGACTGTGCTAGTTCCTTCATGAGATACTTCTAATATGTCCCACACTTCTAATAGGTATATTGCATTCTCTCATCGGTACTTCATTTGGATTTGTCTTTAAGAGCGTTAATGGTTCTACCGTCAATCATGACTTGTTTCATGGGCATCATCCATCCTTATTCGACAATAGCCCAAACCATATGGTTAATGGATCTTAGAAAAACCCTCATCCTAGCCTTCCAATAAACGTAGCTAGACCAATCAAAATATGTCAGTCATGTGATGACACACCCCTCCTAGGTGAACATTTAAGCCCCTTGAATCAACTCAAGGTGGTTAAGCTCTTAAAGAGCTACCCACTCTAATACCAATTGAAATTGCACATGGAGAGCCCACGGGTTATACAAAGAAGCTTGGTGGAGCTAATTTGGGAATGATAGTTGTCCTAGAGAGGGCTCATTAGGACTAATTAAAAATTATACTTTTTAAAACACAATTACTTAAAATAATATGTAAATTAAACTAGGTAAGACAATTAACTCTAAGGCTTCCTAACCAATAAAGGGTCTAATCATATAGACTACAAAAGATGTGGCAATTAAGCAACTAGACTATAAGCATGATAGTGTGCATGTGTGTGTGGGACGTGCTACCTATCAACTCCTAGCATTCATATAATCATGCATACATATAATTAAACATTCATTGCATAAGTATAATCAAACAAGTGTTAAAATACAATCTTAAACACAAGCATATATATCGGTTCAATTTCTTTACTTCACTCCCGGCGGACGCACTCTCTTCTAGAGTATAATGGTATTCACTATCTTAGAAATTTTAAATTGGGTTCATCTCTAACATTTACAATCATACACAAGGACTGACTCCCTCAGAGACTTACGTAGTTTTTTATAGGCTAGCCACGAACCTCGGTCCTACCCAAGAACCTTACACGCATATACCCATGTTGATGGCCTACACAAGGACTTAATTTAAGTCATACATAAGAACCTAATCAAGTTTAGCAATCAAACTCTTATACTCAATCCTACATAAGAAATGAGTGTTGACCCCCACAATTATGAAATACTGCTTCTTTTATTTATTTTTTTATATAATCTGATAGTCTATATGATGAAATTCTGATATCTGATTAATCTCGACATATGGATAGTAATAATACTCAGTACTCAGGGACCCAAATCGTCAAATATGGTAGGCTATGATGACACAGATTGATTGAATGATGAACGTTGATTCCAAACATCATTTTATATCAAATTAGTATATATGAATTTGGCATATGGTCTAGGATTGATGGGAACCATTGTGATGGACCCAATATCAGACAAATCTAACCTAGATAAACATAAAAATGATGGATAATGGGTCCTACTACAAATATCCATCATTCTCTAGATCTAGCAATCTTTTTGCCATGATAATATTTTCCTAAGTAATATTTTCATTGATAAGCAAGATCAACGGGTTTGATTATATATCCAGGCATGTGGGCCCCAGTTTGGATATGCCATGAGTGTGGTATAGAGGTATATACCTCTGTGTACACTGACACCATAAAATCCTTCCTAGATAAGCGATGATATTTCTCCCATAAATTAAGGAGAGAGAGAGAGAGGGCCGGGGTCACCCTGTGCCTTGACATGCACGCCTAGGGCCGAACGCGCCTACCTATGCAAGGGTCTCTGACCCATGTTATAATGTGGAACCCACCTTAAATCAATGATCTAAGCCTCTTATATGTTGCTCTGAGTTTAGGTCTTCTTGTGGACCAAATTTCATAATTTTTGGACACATCAATTTTAAATCAAAGATATAGTGTAGGAAGGGATCACCTAACAAGATCCATAAATGAGGATCTATGTAACATTTGAGGACAACTTATTTGTTGTATGAGTAACGAAGTGTGGTGAACATAACAAATAAATTATATTTACACAACACCGTGTGTGGACCTCATTTTAAGATTAACACTTGGATAGCGTGAGTATACTCATGCATGATCCAAGAGATTATGGGAGAGATATGTTTTAAATAAAACAAGAAAGTGGTGGGAGGACGACTAAGCATTCTCACGGCCAGAACCATGCCCAGGTGTGGGGATACTAACCCCAACGCACAAGTGTGTCCCTATCATAGAGAGAAGATCTACACCATTGAGTTGATTGCCAATAATCTATTACCCATGTATACCAAATTTCACCATTTTTAGACAAGGATACAGTGATAAAAATAATGGACAGTATAGATAGCCCTAGATCATATGAAAACTAATAAAAGTATTGTGCAGACCCTAAGTGGCTGCCCATGTGTAACCAAGTGTGGGCGTTTCACATTATCTATGTGGATCTGGTTATATACATTCCACACCATCCATCATGGACCATGAATAAACGTAACATCTTGATCCAAGTTAATAGCATGTCGATCACTTTGTATAATGAGGGCCTTGGTGTTAATAGCAAGCCATATGTGATAGTGCATTGATTAAAGCATCAGATTGGATGATCCAACCTTATATCATAATCCAAGCGGGTTATTAGTTTTCAAACACATAAATTGTAAAATTTAACATTGGCCTTGGACTCACTTGAATCATGATCAAAACCTAGTGTTCTTAAGATCTGAGTGAAACTTAAGTAGTGAATGGACAACGATCCACTTAAGGTCACAAGTGGGCCATCTTGAAATCAATATGATCTAACCTTGATCTTGATCATAAGACCATGAACTAGTTCGATTCAAACCATAGAAAATGTGTCTAAGCCCTTGGATTAATAATTCAACCAATCATAACTATCCATCAAGGGTTGGATTGATCAAAAGGAAAATTTAAGTATATAGAAACCTAGATCCAACCAATCACACTCTAAATCAATGGTTCTAATCAAATTTTAATGGTAAGATTTGAATGAAGTTAGTATTATATGAAGGTAAACCCAAAATGGACAATTAAGATGGGTAAATCATGAACCAAATGTGCGATGTGACTAAATTAAAAGTATGGATTGACAACTTGATGATCTAATTGTCAAATCAACAGTCAGAATTGTGTATTAACAAATAATAGTTTATTAAAGCATGATATTAAGTATGAAAGTAACATATTATCATAACACTTAAAAGGGAACCCAACAAGAACGGAGATCGAGAACCAGTTGATTAATCAAGCTCAAGCATATAAAAAAAATAAAAATAAAAATAAAATTTACAACTTTTGGTAAGTAACACTACATGGGGATGGTATTTCCAGCATGCATTTATCATGCATTCATGAATCTTGGCTTGAGGTTGGCTTCAGCCAGGATTTCAGGCCAGCCTAATCAAAAATTTTATTTTGCCTAGCCAAAGCGTGGCCCATTGACAACCTTACTTTTTATACATGGAGGGACATAGAGGATTTGAGAGGAGTTTGGATGTGATAACTCTCTCACCCATTTCAAACTCCTTGACTTTAAATTTTAAAATTTCAAGAGAAAACGAAAGAGGAAAATCGAAGGAAAACTTGCATAGTACCCACCCACATCAAACATCTCCCTTAAATCACATTGTGGAATAGGCACAATATAGATTGTCTATCTATCTCATCACATAACAATCAAAACAAAAAATTATGATCATAAGAATAAAAAACATGAGACTAATTAGAATATCATTGTCTTCTTACAAGTGTTTGATTACTAAGTAGATCATCTGACAAGCACTCAATAACCTAAGCTTTACTATGCATGTCCTAATCTACATGACAACACCAGATGGAATTGACTCTTGATCTATAATACTTAACCAACATATGCACTTATCTGATTTATTACGTTTATTTAAACATTTTATTTTTTTACAAACATTAGTTTAAATTATTTTTAAAGTAATAATATAATACATATATTTTTTTAAAAGAATGGTGTTTTTAATAAGCTAGTAAAGACTCGATATATCAGTGCAAATAAGTCTTCAAATATGTATTAATAGTTATAAAATTTTATATGTTTGTCATGGGATCTTCCTTACGCAGATGTGCAATTTAGAATCGACTAGATCAGTTTCCTAGCATAACTAAGTCAGACAATTTATAGACATTTATCATCATAAACTAAAATAGCAATACTCAATTCCATCCTCATGTATATAAGACTATGGCTAAGAATACAATGAGTTACTTATGGGATTGGCTACTCTTACGATACAATGATAGATCGAATCAAATTAACATGTAGATAATAAGTCCCCATGCATGGCTACTATCCACATCTTAAAGTTGACTATACTAGGCATATGTCGGGTCTACAATACGTTAATCATCATCACATGCAAAGTAAACTCATCCCAAATCTTCACAACTTGACTTTTAACAAGGATATAACATTAATCTCATAAAAGAATAATTGAATAATTATGTTATTTTGACCTTGATTAGTCTCATCTTTAGGCTCTTAGAACCGAAGATGGATACAACTTCTCATTACTTGTATCGTCATCCTCTATCATTCATAATAAAGAGCGGTTTACATCTCAATGTATGAACATCAATTCAATTATACCTCTCATGTATATCCAAGGTTGGTCTTCCCATGTGAGTGAGCAACAAACCTGCCGACAATGGTAGAGATACGTAATTATCTCAAAGGAAATAGTGATGATCAATTATAATAACTTACCCAATCATGACCATTGATTATGCATATCAAATTTGCCCATTGATCATGTGAAGAATCTATGTAGGATCGTCTATTGAACTACATGTACAATTAGCCTAAATCCAACCGTCCATTCATCAATAAATCCAACCATACATCCATTTAACCATCCATATGTCAAATCATTAATCCATCCAACCATTCACCCATTTATCAAGCCATTCATCCATTCATTTATCAAAACATCTGTCCATCTAGCCGGTCAATCATCAATCCTTTCGTTTTTATTAACCGTATAGCCATACATGCATCAACCCATCTGGCCAAACATCCTTACATTTCATCTATCTATCAATAAAAACGAGTTGTGCGGACATCCAACCATCCATCTATACCATCAATCCATGCATTCATACAGGTCATCAATCCATCCATGTAGCCATGCATGCACATACAACACCACACACCCTTCACGTGGAACACATGCAATGCACAGCACACTCTAAATTTCTAAGCCTTGACACCGTGTTTTGTTCCAATGCAATTACTAAAAATAAAATAAAATAAAGTAGGAAAATGAAGAAAATAAGAGAAATAGAAAAGGAGAGAGGGGTAGAAAGAGTATTAAAAAAAAACATGTGATAGTAGCAACATGGGAGAGACTAAGAGATGGAGAGAGAAAAATAAGAAGAGAGGGAAAAAATTTTATTTTTTTAATGCGAGTACATTCACGCCTATGTTTTTTTTAAAAGTTGTTTATATATTTATTCATTTAATGGTTTTATTTATTCATTTTATTTAATTACCATGTTTCGTATTTATTTTGAATGTTTTTTTAATTAATGCTTTACGTGATTTCCTTTTAATTAATATGCTTTAATTGAATTTTAAATGTAGATTGTTATTAATTGCATAATTGGTATTTTTTAATAAAGTGATTTTAAGAAAATTAATATTTAGGTTTATTAGAATTATTGTAAATTTCTAAGAATTTCAGAGTTTTAGATGTAATTTTCTAAATTTCATATATCATATTGTATATTAGCATGAAACTTTGATTATATGCGGACTGCTTATGATTATTAGAATTATTATTTTTCTAAGTTTTAGTTTAATGGCTTATGTACATCATATGTATTATGAATTTGATTAGGAAAAAACAATCAATGAATATTTTGTAAATATTTACTTCCTGTATTATTGGAATCATGCATCATTATAATTATATTTAGAACACTGGAAAATAAGTATGGCAATCAAATTCTCTGGGCTGAAAATCACTAAAGCATAAATAGGTAACATGATCAAAACTCTCAGGTTGAAAGTTCCTAAAGCCCAATTGATACCTATTGGAACCTATACTGTGAAGTTTGACGGATGAGCATATTTGGATTGTAAAAGACCACTACAAGACCATGTACAGTAATAGTATAACCAGATAATGTATAAATGGGTCTCTCACTGTGAAGCCAAGTGAAAAAGCATATCAAAATTACAAAAAACTATTGCGAGGCCGGTTGTAGCATTTAGCGAGAGTATTGGCCAACTGATATAAACTAGCCCTCATGTTCAAAGGATTGAATCGTATCGATCATTCGAGTGATGGGGTTTTCCTTCTCAATTCAGGGGAGAGGCAGTGCAGCGGGTTGAAGATTTGGAGCGTTTCACCGCGCTGCTCGACCGGTCATGGGTGGCGCTCGATCAGTCGAGTGGAGTCAATTGGGTCTGGACTCAAAGTCTAGTGTCCATCTGATAATTTTCTCCGAGGTGCTCGATCAGTTGAGGGAAGTACTCGACCGGTCGAGGGGGCCACTTGACCAGTCAAGGGAGCCGCTTGACCAGTCAAGGACTTGACTCGACCAGTCGAGCTTACGCAGATTTGAGTCCGGATCTTATGCGGACTGCAGAAATCTGAGGCCTTTCACAACAAGGTGTGGAAGGGAGTTTCCTAAACTATAAATAGGGGTGCTTAGGGCTTTTCTAGGTAATGCAAGAGGGTTTTCTAAAGTTTTACAATGGTTTACTAAAGAATTTAGGGCTATTAAAGGTGTGTGAGAGAGAGAGAGGAAGCTTATGGAAGGGAGGTTCTGCTCGTAGAGGTGATCTACTATGCACTTGATATCTCAGTGAGATCTCTCTGTTTTTCTTTTATTCTCTTACTGTTTATTAGCTCTTGCATCAGTGAAGAAGGTTGTAATGTTCTACTTCATAGTATATTGTTAATCTGGACGAGGTCCCGTGGTTTTTACCTTTTTTGAGGGTTTTCCACGTAAAAATCTCTTATGTGGTGTGGTTTGTACTTTGATTTATTTCATTGCTTTATTATCCCATAATTCTGGTTTATTTAGGGAAGCCAGATCCTAAGGTTTTATACAAGGCCCCCAACAAAGTAATATCAAAGTCAAGTTCATTGAACAGGTAGGATCGGTTTTGAATTATAAAAGATATCTCATCAAGGATGATCAGCCTCAAAGGTTCTAACTGGACCATATGGAAGGCTAAGATGGAGGACTTACTTTATTGCAATGACCTATATTTTTCAATTTTAGGCATATCAGCAAAATCCAAGGATATGTCTGATGATGATTGGAAGAAGATAGACTGGAAGGCGGCGGGGTTTATTAAACAATGACTGGATGATTTTGTGTTCCACCTTGTGTCTACGGAGACCTCGGCCGCTAGCCTATGGCTGAAATTGGAAGGGTTGTATGAGAGAAAGACAGCTGGTAATAAAATCTTCCTGATAAGAAGACTTATGAATATCAAGTTCAAAGATGGTGGTTCTGCGGTCAAGCACATGAATAAGGTCAGCAATATAGTGAACCAGCTCTCCGCTATGAAGATCGTCCTAGATGATGAATTGCAGGCTTTGTCATTGCTTAGTTCATTGCCTGACAGTTGGGAGAAATTGGTAATGTTCTAAGAAACTCCGCGCCAGATGAAAAGATATCCATAGAACAGGTAATCAGTTGTCTCTTCAATGATGAGACAAGGAGAAAGTCTCAGGGGTCTACTAAGCAAAAGGCCCTTGTGACACAGGAACGGGGAGAGGAAAGAACAAGAAGGGCGGGAAGGCCCAAGATAAATCAAGAGGCAAGTTGAGTACTAGAAAAGATGTTGATTGCTGAAATTGTGGCAAAAAGAGCCACTATAAGCATGAATGTCGTAGTAAGAAGAATGACAAGAAAGGAAAATGAAATGAGAAGGAAGATGAATTAGACTCTAATGCGGTTGTTTCAAATGACGACATTGTAGTTATTCTTTCTACAAATCATGATGTATGTCTCACGGCTACAAGTCAGGACACCGACTGAGTGATAAACTCGGGAGCTTCTTTTCATGCGACTCCACGCAGAGACTTCTTCACAAGTTACAAGTCAGTTAGGTGACTATGGGACCATGAAGATGAAAAATTCTAGCGTATCGAAGATCGTAGCGGTCGATAATATTTGTATAAAGACCAATGTGGGCTGCACATTGGTTCTCAGGGATGTGAGGCATATCCTAGACCTTCGCATCAACTTGATGTCGACGGAAAAGTTGCTATGAAGGCCAGTTTGCTGGTGGGCGCTGGAAGCTCATCAAGAATTCATTAATCACAGCTAGAGGAAAGAAGTGTTGCACCCTTTATAAGGCAAGTGTCAGTGTGTACAAGGGTGGATTGAACGTAGTAGAAAATTTAACTATTGACATATGGCACAGGTGTCTAGGCCACATGAGTGAAAAAGGGTTTCATCTACTAACAATGAAGGAGCTCCTTCCAGACATGATAAGTATACCTCTCAAAACCAGTATTAATTATTTATCATGAAAATAACATAGAGTTTCATTTGTTAAAACTATTTCTCATGTTAATAAAGTGCATGCCTTAGATTTGGTTTATTCTGATATTTGTGGTCCTATGAGGACAAAAACCTTGGGTGAGGCATTGTATTTTGTCACTTTTATAAATGATGCATCTATGAGGGTTTGGGTTTATGCTTTGAAAACTAAGGACGAGGTCTTTAATATGTTTAAATTATTTCATGCTATGGTCGAGAGAGAGACAGGTAGATCATTGAAGTGCATCCGCACTGACAATGATGGTGAATACATCGGCGACTTTCATGAATATTGTGAGTTCCTGGGTATACGGCATGAATAGATGGCTCCCAAGACCCCCTAGCATAATGGTGTGGCTGAGCGAATGAATCGCACCATTATAGAGAGAATCAAATGCATGTTATCTCATGCGAAGTGCCTGAGAAGGTGTGGACTGGACAGGATTCATCGTACAGTCATCTCAGGGTGTTTAGATGCAAGGCATCCGTTCACGTACCAAAGGATGAGAGGGCCAAGCTCGATATGAAAATCAGGCAGTGTGCGTTCTTGGGGTAAGGTGATGAAAAGTTCTGTTACAGATTGTGGGATCCGACCGAGAGGAAGCTCGTTAGGATCAAAGATGTAGTTTTCTTTGAAGATCAGTGTATAGAAGACATTGGTAAGCCATAGAAGAACTAACCTAACTCAGGTGAGCTAGAGGACAAGGATCTGATTGCTCCTCCCATGGTGCCTGATGACGGGAGAGTAAAGCAAGGTGCAGAGGACGAGGGAGTTCCTACAAAAGATGGACCGAGGGAGCAGCCCCCACTTGATCCACCTGTTAAGCCATAAGTGAGGAGGTCATCTAAGGACAGAAAGCCATCCAAGAGGTACTCGCCGCATGAGTACATTATGTTGACTGATGGGGGAGAGCTAGAAGATTATTCTAAGGCCCTAGCCGATGAGCATAAGGGGGAGTGGTTGAAAGCTATGCAAGAGGAGATGGAATCGTTGCATATGAACCACACCTATAATATAGTGAAATTTCCTAAGCGCAAGAAAGCTTTGAGCAACAAGTGGGTGTTCAAAAAGAAGGTTGAGCAGAAGAATTCACGACAATGTTCAAGGCCAAACTTGTGGTGAAAGGGTTTGGTCAGAGAAAAGGCATAGACTTCGAGGAGATATTCTCACCAGTGGTGAAGATGACATCCATACAAGTGTTGCTTGGGTTAGCGACTAGCATAGATCTGGATATAGAGTAGTTAGATGTTAAAATTATCTTCCTCCATGGTGACCTAGAAGAAGAGATGTACATGCACCAACCAGAGGGGTTCAAAGTCAAAGGCAAAGAGCATATGGTGTGTAGGTTGAGGAAGAGCTTGTATGGACTGAAACAAGCTCCATGGAAATGGTACAAGAAGTTTGACTCTTTTATGTTGAAGCATGGGTATGATAGAATGGAGTCGGACTGCTATGTATTCATGCGCAAGTTCTCAGATGGTGATTTCTTAGTTCTACTATTATACGTTTATGACATGCTCATCATGGGAAAAGACATCAAGAAGATCGACAGGCAGAAACAAGAGTTGGGCAATTCGTTTGCGATGAAAGACTTGGGCCCGACTAAACAGATCATAGGAATGGAGATAAGCCATGACAGAAGCATCAGGAAGCTTTGGTTGTCACAAGAGCGGTATATTAAGAAAGTCCTATAGTGGTTCAATATGAATGCGACGAAGTAAGTCAGTACTCCACTGGATGGTCACTTCAGATTGAGCGACAGGCAGTGTCCCAAGACGAAGGCAGAGGTGGAAGAAATGCAAAAGATACCCTACACGTCAGCTGTAGGAAGTTTGATGTATGCTATGGTGTGTACACGCCCAAACATAACATACGCGGTTGGTGTTGTCAGACGGTATCTTGTCAATCATGACAAAGGGCATTGGAAAATGGTGAAATGGATACTGCGGTATCTAAAAGACTTATCCAGGCTAAGCATATGTTATGGTGACAGAAGACCTGTGTTAGAGGGCTACACAGATGCAGATATGAAAGACGACATAGACTCCAGGAAGTTTACATCGGGGTTCATGTTCACGTTTGCAGGGGGAGTGGTTTCTTGGCAGAGCAAGCTACAGAAGGTCGTAGCATTGTCGACGACAGAGGCTGAGTATATTACAGTCACAGAGGCATGTAAAGAGATGTTTTAGATGAAGAGGTTCCTGCAGGAACTTAACCTGAAGTAGGAGCAGTACGTGGTTTATTGCGATAGTCAAAGTGCTATACACTTGAGCAAGAACCCAAGTCAGCACTCCAAGTCGAAGCACATAGAGATTCGGTATCGCTGGATCAGGGATACTTTGGAACAAAAGGTGTTACGGCTTGAAAAGGTCCACACGGACGATAATAGTTCGGACATGATGAACAAGGCTTTGCTCAAGGGTAAGTTTGAGGTTTGTAGAAACCTGACTGACTTTAAGAAGGTGAATCCCTCCTTAGTCGGAAAGGGAAAGATTTGATGGGGTTTTCCTCCTCAGTTCAGGGGAGAGGCAGTGCAGCGGGTCGAAGATTTGAAGTGTCTCACCGCGCTACTCGACCAGTCGAGTAGTCTGCTTGACCGGTTGTGTCACACCCCAAACTTAGAAATCGGGATCACAAAATTCTTGATCGTCGAATCCGGTGCCAACAGCCTCCATGGCACCCCATTCTCGGCTCTAGCGCCTATACGCCAATTTTCGATCCTGGGATCTTACAAGGAGGATTTTCAATATGAATTTGACTCATAAAAAGCATAGCCACAAGTATACTCAAATCACAAGAACAACATCATCACCACATATCTACTAATATAATCATTTGAGTACAATACTGAAAGGAAAAAATACATGCATATAATAAAATTTTCACGAGGCTCGGCTGCACGCTCCTGCTCCTACTCAGCTATGACTACATCCTAGTGTCACCTGCACGCATCTATCATGCATAAGCTTATAGAACGCTTAGAGGGTAGTGTAAGTGTGTAAACAATATATGCGTGCTCAGAATGTAATATCAGAGTAAACAGAAATACTGGTGAGTTCATAAATCATACAACATTAGTGTAAGCGGAAATACTAGCAAGTCCATAAAATATTATCAATCTCATCCAGCATATGCGATGAAAAGACATAGCAAGACAGTCATATACTCAAAAAGTAATGTAGGTCGACTGTGCAATGTGGAGACATAATGAGCCAAATATCAGATACTATACAATACTGTAACGCCCTGAAATTTGGGGGTCGAGCATAACTCAGCTCCCGAGTTCCAAAACATCACTTATGCAATATAAACAATGATGGATGTATGTTGTCTGTATGAGTGCATAAAACATGAAGTAGATTAAGCTAGATCAGCAGCCACAATTCAAGGATATTGAGAAAATGCAAGCGGAAGACTTAAATACATATATAAACTAAAATAATCCCCAAAAGATGCGTGCTCTGCCCAGGGCAATAAATACAACTGTCTCAAAATACATGTATCAAACTGTGCAAACACATTAAATTTCTAAGGGATTTGGTTCTAAATGATTTCTGCTAGAGGTGGTACTCGGGTCTAAGTACGAATCTTTCTAAGTCGTTACAAATACAATATGCAATTCAGAAGAGCTATGAATACCGTCAGCCTCATAAAGGTCATGTAGATGCAGAAACATAGCAACCCAAAATGTTATTTGCCGCGGATGTAATGTAATATGTGGTATGAATGAAATGATCAAGCTATAGCGTGAAGTCGGAATGATAATACATAGTATTGCAAGCTATAGGGTCCATCACAAGGGACTTCTATCCAAACTAGTCCCATACCTAAATTTGGATAGTCAAACTCAATGTGGTAGACTCCTGATCTCAGGTTAGTTGCGTGCCCCAACCGAAATCCTGGTCATTGCAAAGGTACACTTAACAATTAGTTGCACACCACCAGCTCGAGTGGATAGTGAATGAATGAATGAATGAACATAATGCTGAGTATGTAACTCCTGCTCTACAAATAGTATTGTACATCTCTGGGATCATCACTGGGGTCTAGTACACTCTACGCCAGCTTGCCGCCCCATTAAGTACACAATACAACTGGATAAGTGGAAGAGACCTCACTACCCGCCTACCAATATCGGCCCGACTCGTCGATAACAGACCCATTTAAGAGCTGGTCAGACTCAGCCACACCCCCTCTCAACTGACCACGACACAGTGGGAGATGCGGCCTACTGGTATACGGCCCTCATGCGCTCATATATATCTACTCGGTCTCGATGTTAAGGCATCTTCTAGTACTAAGAGATTTTAAAAATTTTTACCCAGGGTCATCTATGGCAGCCTGATGCTAATAACATATTTTTGGTGTCGCATCTAGCCATCCACGATATGCTTATAGAGGCTACAGCCCTGATGTCGCTATGGCGTATAGTAATTACAACATATAATGAAAGATGCATGAGTCATACAATCCAATCATGCATGAATCATATGCATATCGTGCGCTCATGTGAGACAATCTCCGCCTATCAGGGAATCTCATAACAACCTACCCAGTGAGATGCAATGGTCAACCACATCTCATGACAAACATGCAGATGATACGTATGGGCATGTATCATGATGCTATGTTGTCACATACTCATAATCAGTATCAAAAACCTGCATCGACAATCTACCCCGACAATGTAGACACTTAACCAACATTACCTCCAAGGAATGACCCACATAGAGCCTAACATATAGTGGATCCACATAGAGCCTAACATATAGTGGACCCATGACCTTACACAAGAGCCAAATATATAACACCGTGGGCCTCACTCAAGAGCTTAAAACACATCACGATGGGCCTAATATACATCGCCTAGCCTTCAATGCATCACAATGGGCCTCATCACATAGGCCTCATACACATCACATTGGGCCTTAAACACAGCTAAAAACACATCACAATGGGCCTCAAATACGGGCCACATATACATCACATTGTGTCTCAAACATGAGCTGAATGTACATCACAATGGACCTCAAATATGGGTTGTATATACGTCACATTAAGCCTCAAACACGGGACGAATGTACATCACAATGGACCTCAAATACAAGCCGCATATACATCACATTATGCCTCAACAATCGGCCTCGATATCTGGCCTTGGTAATCGGAATTAGTCTGAATAATTGACCTCGATAATCGGAATCGGCCTATACAATCGGCCTCGACAAATTTAAATCATCCTCGGTACTTAGCCTCGACAATCAGAATCGGCCTATACAATCAGCCTCAACAATCGAAATCGGTATCGACAATCGAAATTGGCCTCAACCTGAATAATCGACCTTGACAATCGGAATCGGTATCGGCCTCAACAATCAGAATTGATATCAGCCTAATAAAGGGCCTAAGGGAAGGTCACAATGTGGACATTCAACCATCCTTGCCCATCAATGTGGACGTTTAATCAACATTACTCCCAAGGAGTGGCCCACATAAAGCCAAACATATAGTGGGCCCACGGCCTCTCATAAGGGCCTCACATACAATTACAATGGGCCACATACAATCTCAATGGTCCTTACACAAGGACCTAATATACATTACCATGGGCCTCATCATATGGGCCGGAAATATATCACAATGAGTCACGTCCCATGGACCTCGAATACATCACAATGGGCCGCACCACTTAGGCCTCAAATACATCAGAATGGGCCTCTACCCATGGGCCCCAAATACATCACAATGGGCCTAACACACATCACTATGGGCCGCTCACAGGGGCCCAATACATATCATTATGGATCGCTCACATGGGCCTAATACACAACACTATGGGCCACATCAATGGGTCATGCCAATGGACCTCATATGCAACACATCAAGGTGGGCCTTGCACATATCAAATGGGCCCCAACAGATGGACAGTGCGCCTACTATACACACATTAAGGTGGGCCGCATAAGTGGATGGCATAAATGAAATGCGTACAACATGGTAGGCCTTGCGAATACACGGTAGGTGGGCCCACCGTCCAGCAAGATGGATGGTGCAGGTTAAACATATACATCACAGTTGGCCCCACAACACGTCCAGATGGACAGTGCTGAAATACAGTACATACATTAAGATGGGTCCCACCCCAGAAAATAGATGGACGGCGTGAATATACATGGGGTGGGTTACCACCATCCTGGGGCAGATGGACGGATAGTCAAAGTGGAGTCCACCGTCCAGCAAACTGGACGAACGGTGGATATAGAATATATACACTAAGGTGGGTTCCCATTTATTGGGGATGGATGGTACAAATATACATCATATGGGCCCCACGTCCCAGCCCATGTACAGCATGGGAAAGATACATACATCAGGGAGTCCCACGTGGATGGGGTCCACGTCGCAGCAGGTGGACGGATTGTTGGGATAAAATACATAAATCATGGTGGTTCTAGGGGCGTCCATTTTATGGATGGACTGGATATACAACCCATACATAAGGTGGGTCCCACCAATTGCACGGTGTGGATATGAAACACATACATAATGGGCACCACCGTCCATTGCTGGACAGTGTGCACACAAAACATACATCATGGTAGGGTCCACATGGGTGGACGGTCCAACTGAAAAACAGATGCACGACATGGAATGGGACCCACAAAACTTGCTGACCTCACAGCAACTGCCAGCTGCGTGGGTCCCACAGAACTTATTGACATCACTATAGTAGCTGAACAGCTGGAGTGATGTACGCTAGCCATCCCACTTCACAAGGTGGGTCCACATGTGGGACAGTGTGGGTAAAACACTTTCATTAGTGGGTCCCATGTGGGACCCACCATAACGTGTATTTTCCATCCCATCTGTACATAAAGTCACAGGTACCTAGACTAAAAGGAAAAACGAATTTCACATAGGTCCAGAGCTTCTATGGCCCAAAAAGGGTTTCAATGGTGGATGTTCAATCTCCACTAATTTCTGCAATCGTCCACCTAATAGATAGTATGGATATAAAATACATCAATGGTGGGTCCTACCATCCAGCCATCTGGATGGTGTGGATAAGACCCAAACATCACAGTGGCCCTCACAGCAAGTGCTTTTGTATGTTAAGCATGTCTTTATATGATTTAAGATGGTGTGGGCCACCTAAGTGCCGTGAACAGCTGATTTTTGGGGTGACCCACTAATTAAAGGGGACCCATCAAATGCACGATGTTGATGTTCAACACGCATCAAGGTGAGGCCTGTAGTGGGGCCCACGAACCTTACGTCCAACTAAGGAGCGGATGCTGCTTGCTGACAGCAACAACGTTTGCTATTGATTTTTTTTTGTGTTTTTCAAAGGAATTTCATAGGTGGGGTCCATATCAGGGCAATCCAACCCGTCCATTGGATTCTCGGGCTCAGGACAGGACCAATGAGCCCAATATTGGGTATGTTTTGATGCACAGAAACATTACAACGGGCCTAACGATTTTAACACTACATAACATTGTTTTCTACATTATGGCCCACCAGAGATTTAGATTGGTTTCATTTTTTAGCTCAACGGCTAAAATGATCAGGGAAAACAGGTGGGCAATGTGGATCGGATACATACATCAAGGTGCGGTCCACATCTAGTTGACTTCGACGACATGGATGAATCACTTTCATCAGCGGGTTCCACCGTCGGGTGGATATTCACATACATTACATGGTCTCCACCGTCCCTTGTTGGATGGTGGACGACATGGACAAAACGCATACATCAAGTGGTGTCTGTGTGAGACGTGGCCCACTTGATATGAATCAAGATGATATTTGTATATCTCTTCATCAGTTTCTGTCCAAAATGGACGGCCAGGGTGGGCCGTCCTCTGGACGTCAAGAAGGTGGGCCTAACATTTGGATGGCATGGATATAATGCACACTCATAGTGGGGTGTATCAGGGTGGGCCACACACATCAAGGGAGAGTGAGAGAAAGAGAGAAAGAGAGAGAGATGACAAGCGGTGATGGAGGGACCCCGCCACTATGGGTCCCTCTATGATATAAAGCATACATCAGGATGGGTCCTACCATATGCGGGCCCTCGAATCACAAAAAAAAAATCAAATCATAAATTCACCCACCTTTCCTTCTTCTCCTCCCTAGTGCTCCAAGGCTCCTAAGAAGCTCCTTCAGTGGTGGAAATGATGATCTAAGGGTTGGATGGTGAGGATTGAGGGGGGTAGGAAGTGGGCCACACCTAGCTCTCTCTTGGAAGGCTTGGTCGATGGATCTCTCCTTGGGTTACTTAGAATGAGAGAGAAATGAGAGAGAGGGGTGATGGATTGATAACGGATGGGTGAGAGGTGATGAAGTGATGGGGAGTGATAGGTGTGTAAGAGATGGGATGGAAATGTATGGCTATTGTTGACTTTGGGAAAGAGACAGGTATGGGTTGATGGGAAGTGTACTTGACTTAATTGTGTACTTAATTGATGGGATTGATGTGGTGTTCTCTTGGATTTGCAATTGTGCGGTATTTTTCCTCGAACTGAACGCGGGCCCACATCTCCTAGCCTAGGTATCGCATTGGCGGAAGAGACAAGGTATCGGAACCGTAGCGACGGGGCAGTCGCACTAGTACAAGTCTCAAGTCAAGCCGACTCTGATATAAAGGACACGACTCAGGATCACATAAACACTGATAACAGATCACAAGTCGCCAAAATTCGATCAGGAGGACCGCGGAGGCCTACGGAACTGTACCAAATAGGATACGGGTTTTACAGGTCGTGGGTGGTGCTCGACCAGTCGAGTGGAGTCGAGTAGGTCTCGACTCAAAGTCCAACATTCATCTGATGATTTTCTCCTAGGTGTTCGACCGATCGAGGGGGCCGGAGTCTGGATATTGTGTAGACTGAGGAAATCTGAGGCCCTTCGCAACAAGATACGGAAGGGAGTTTCCTAAACTATAAATAGGAATGCCTAAGGATTTTCTAGGTAATGCAAGAGGTTTCATAAAGCTTTATAAGGGTTTGCTAAAGAGTTTAGGGCTATCAAAGGTGTGTGCGTGTGTGTGTGTGTGTGTGTGTGTGAGAGAGAGAGAGAGGAAGCTTGTGGAAGGGAGGTTCTGCTCATAGAGGTGATCTACTGTGCACTTGATATCTCAGTACTTCTACATCCTCATAATCGGTGAGATCTCTCCGTTTTTCTTTTATTCTCTTACTGTTTATCTGGTCCTATGTGAGTAAAGAAGGTTATAATGTTCTACTTCAAAGTGGATTGTTGATCTGGACGAGGTCCCGTGATTTTTACCTTTTTTTAAGGTTTTCCATCTAAAAATCTCTTGTGTGGTGTGGTTTTTACTTTGATTTATTTCATTGTTTTATTATCCCATAATTCTGGTTTGTTTAGAGAGGTTAAATCATAAGGTTTTGTGCAAGGCCCCTAACATCGAGATCCTTGCATATTATACTTTTATTCCATATACATTAGCATTGAGATCTTATTTATTTAATCTTTACTTTTTCAAATTTGCTTAAAGAGTTATTATGTTTTTTGAATAAATTTGATTTATTCAGATCATTTATGGATACTTTTCAAAACCTGGGAGAGGGTAACTCATTAAGCTTTGCAGCTTACACTTTTAGAATTTTAAATTTTAAAAAAAGGATCTTAAAGAGGTGCATAAAGAGGGTAGCTTTCATATTTAGTTTCTTATAAGCTTTCTAATTTCGTTGTATTAAACATTAAGTAAAAGTTTAGATTATGAAGGTAACTTAAAACATAGACATGATGAAGATTTTAATAGTTGAGTCATGAATGTTTTATTTTTCTTTAATCCATGCATATTTGTTTAATTTTGAGATGGTTATATTCTATACATGGTAATTATGTGATGATGTATCTGTGTATTATGGAATGTGAACGTACAACATATAATTCATGTCTTTGGGTACGGGATCAAAGTCAGATATACCCATATGTCTAATTTTGAGGCATGACATCTACACCTGATTAATAATATTACGTAATGTGAAACAAAATAAATATTTATTTTAATGAGAGATAAAAGGTAAATCATATAGCTATACTTCTTCACTCAATCTTATTTTCCTGATGTGAACTTATAATAGGTCTCTAATTATAAGTTTCGTCATAAGGTCCGCTAATATATATATATATATATATATATATATATATATATATATATATATATATATATATATATATATATATATATATATATATATATATATATATAAAACATTTTTTACCCTCTCACTCTATCATACACTTTATCATGAATATTATGATGCACTATCTTAATGTACTTAGATTTCTAATGGTGTTTAGGATCATTCACCAAGTAATAATAGATGTATTATCTATACTCAACAATATAGGCTTACGAGAATCCAGTACGATACCCAAACCTTATGAAAATCTCTGAACTCATGTGCACTCTTGAAACAATAAAACATGCAATATACTTTGACCTCATAGATGATGAGTTGTTGATGTTTTCCCTTGCTCAACCTTGATATAACACATCTTTTGACTAAAATGCATAACCTAAAGTTGTCTTCCTCGCACCGTGATCATTACCCCAAGTGACATTTGAAAATGCTTGAAACTCGATATTCATGTCTCCATAACACAAAATTAGGTCTATAGTCCCTTTAAGATAACGAAATATGCATTTGATAGCTTTTCAATACGACTGTACCAGGTTACCTTAGTAATGGCTAACTATGCCAGTTGCATAACTTATATCCAATATAGTGCAAAGTAATGACATACATTAAATTGTCTATTGCATTTGCATATGGCGTTAAGAACATTATTAATTTCTAAGCATTGGTATGGAGACATGACTTTCTATTTAGTTTAATTATTTTTTCCATAAAAGTTCCAACAGCTTTGGATTATTGCATCTTGAACTACTCTAAGATTTTTTATGTGTAGACATTTTAAGTCAAACCCAAGAACCTCTTAGGAAGCTCTTCAATTATTTTTACCTCACGAATGATGTTGGTTTTACCAAGATCATCCATCTCAATGTTTGAGAAAGTTATTCTTTAGTCATCATCAATAATCGCATATCATTATCAATTAATAGGATATCATCTGTATAAAAAAATAATATTAAAAAAGATCATTTAGACTGTTTCACATATACACAATAGTCTTCTTAGATCATTATGAACTTAAAGGTGACAACAACTAAGTCAAACTTCATGTACCACTATCTTTAAGATTGTTTCAACCCATAAATAGATTTCAATAATTTGTAAAGTTTTTAGAGTTCATTTTATTTACAAATCTCATAAGCTATTACATGTATATTTTTCTATCTAAATTACAATTTAAAAATGCAGTATTAATATCCATCTGATATAGCTCCAGGTCTATATTTATACAATAGACAAGATAATGTGGATCAAGAAGAATTTGACAGCGGATGAAAAGAGTCTCATTATAAAGAACGTATTCAATCTTTATAAAAAATTTAATAACTAATCGTAATTGATACTTATCCACTATACCATCTATCTTTCTTTTGATTTTGAGCACCTATTTATTTCCTATTACTTTGCGATTGAGTGACAAATTTACAACTTCCTAAACTTTAGTTTACTTTATGAAGGTGATCTATTCATCCATGGTAGATACTTGGTCAGTTAAATTTGAAGACAATAATGTATCCTGATAAAAATCATATTCATCATCATAACAATATACTTCAATCTCGATCGAAAGTATCTTCAATGAATTAATCTCCCTGATGCACAGTCAATCTCAATGCATGAGTATACTTTAACCTTAATTCAAAAGTATCTTCAAAGAATTAAATCTCTTTCACTTTGACGCAATTCAACAACCTTTTGAGGTGAACATCAACTATTCTGATGAACAATGGGAACATCTCCATTGTAACAAACAGAGCTCCTACTCTTTAAAAATACATGAAAAATTTTAAAAAGTTATCTCAAAATTTTAGTTCTTTTGATATGGTATCTGTCTTTGAATGAATATTACATCCCAAGACTTTATCTCAATCCATCCTTTATGATACTCATGAATTAAAATATATCTCTTACGTGCATGAGATACCAATGAACACCCATTAAAAGATTTTACTATTAAGGTTAACTCTATGATGAGTAAGTAGAAAAATATATCCTAGAAATCTAATCTAAGGGAGTAAGTTTATTAAAGAAAAAAAATTTTCAGTCCACATCTCATATGGGATCTTAGAAATAGATATAGACAGGACTATTAAGAACATGGATGCTAATAAGCAATGTATTTCCTCAAAATGTGAAAAAAAAGATTGGTTTGTACAATCATTGATTTAACCATGTCCAATATTGACTTGTTCTTTCTTCTTATAACTCCATTTTGTTGTGGAACATAAGTCATTGTATATTTTCGAGTAATGCCTATACTTTCACAATATAATTTAAACATTTCGAATATATACTTCTTACCTCTATCAGATCTAAGGATTTTGATCTTTTTTTTTTCTCTAGTTAATTTTTCATTTTAGCTTTGTATTTAAGAAAGCAGTCAAAGGCCTTAAATTTATACGATATATAACACACATATCCATAGCACGAGTAATCGTTTATGAAAGTAATGAAGTATTAGCATCCATTTATAGCATATACATTTAGGCATATATATATATATATATATATATATATATATATATATATATATATATATATATATATATATATATATATATATATATATATATCGGAATTGACTATCTTTAATAGACTCTTAAACCTACTTACTTTGTAGAAAAGTTTCTTAAAAGTTTTTTAACCCTCGTGTTCACAAAATGACAGACCAACTCTAAACAAAGAACTTGATAAACAAAAATGAGTTGGTCTTGTCATATGGTCATTTTCAATGTGATATAACCTCACGAGTCATTTTATGGATTCAAATACAATTAATTCATTCAACATAATAGATAAAACAAGAAATGCACTATCACTATGTACATCTAAAATAAACATATTTGATACTAAACATTTCCATACATATATGAGGTTATTGAGTCTTAATGAAACTCTAGTTTAAAAAAATGAATATTGAAACCATCTAACAATGTAAAAACAAAAATCAAACTCTAACGCATAATCGGTGTATAAAGATTATCATGGAGAATTATTGTTCACCCCAACGCATATGGAGACAATAATCGACAATCCTTAACATGTCTTTGGCAGCGTTATTCACCATGTACACATTATAGTTCCATGTAGCTATAAGACAGAATTTCTCGAGTACTATGCAATCTCATATCACGTGTTTTATTGAAGTCGAATACAAAATTTACATATTATATAAAGTATCAATGAAAAGTATTTTAAAACAAATGCTTTAAAAAAAATATATCAGGTGATAGTAAAATTATCATTTTCTATTAGTGCATTGATGGGCATAATTGCCAACTTTTTTACAGAAAAAGCATACCACATTGGACAATTTTTTCTTTTTCTTTCTTTTTTCCTTCTCGGGATTATGAGGTATCGCAGACTTATATTTCTAGTTCTTGTGAATTTTCAACTGTCTCCTGACAACCCTCCTCGCACAGGATTCTACTACAAGAGTCTAGGCTTCATCTGACTAAATGGTATTTATTCCAACCTTACATACCAAGTTTCCGCAAAAGTCTTTCAACATTGGGATGGAATCAGTGTAGTTTGGAACCCTTTTGATTTAGAATCCATGGCTCGGGTAAGAAATGGTACATAATGATGATTTTGTAGTTCTATATCAATTGCACCTAACATTCCTAGAGTCTTTTATCATTTACTTCATTTTTCAAATATAATTCTTAATAGAGCAACCAACTAGCATCTTATACTCAAAGTAACCAACTGGCATCAATCATAAACTCTGCATCAGTCCTAAACCCTTGGAACTCAAGCTCTATCTCCCTAACATGTGTATCCAACTTCTTCATATATGAATTAGTTAATGTATTCTATATTTGTTAGTGCTTCAGTTTTGTCAGTAGCGTGAGTTAAGGTGTCTTAAATTGGTTGAGCCTCCACAGAAAGACATCAAAGACCAAAGACTTGAAGTATCAAGGCCGAAGAGACCAAGAAAACCATGAGATGCCTTAATAATCTTAACGCTATACCCCTTTAGGTCCAAAACAGCCTACCCTAGATGACTTGATCCATATATAAAAATCCTTGGCCATCGTGTTTGTGCTAGCTAGATCATGTGCAAAAGAAAGATAAACCATGTGCACAAGTTCGATTAATCATAAAATGTCCAGTAAACTTTTTGTTTGAAAATATAATTAAATTCAATTGATCGAAGTATCGCTCGATTAATCAACGCTAACCGTTATAGATCCATTGGAGCCCTTTTTTTCTGTAAAATTGTAAATCGGATCTTTATGTAGATGATGGTTTTGAGTGAATTAGAAGCCCTAATGTGTTACAATGCTTCCTAACACTCTTAGGCTATCACCCAAAGAGGTTTATGCTCTCTTTATTGTGATTAATCACCCTAGTGAGCATTCCAAGCTCCATTTGATAAAGAACGAGGTATCTTCCATTCTTTAGAATTTGACTCCACCTCCATAGGTAAATATTTGTTTAAACATTCTCTAAAATACTCATCTAAGTGAATCCCCAATTAGAACGAACTATTACATATATATAGGAGATTCAACCTCTCTCTCTCATTACTTTGGTAGCATCATTGAAGCATCAAATGCAAGGTAAGAAATTCAAGGAAGCAAAGGAAGACTGACTCCAAAGATCAAGGGAGCACAAGAGAAATGAATTCAAGAAGTGAAAACGCATCTCAAGCAAAGAGCATCAATGGGGCTCGATCCGACAAGATTGTTAATTTAGAGTTTATATATTCTTTTCTTGTGTAGGATTAAGTATAAAGTTTGTGACCCAAACATGAATAAGTCCTTGTATAGGCCTTCAAAGAGCATCAATGGGGCTCGATCCAACAAGATTGTCAATTTAGAGTCTATATGTTCTTTTCTTGTGTAGGATTAAGTATAAAGTTTGTGACCCAAACATGAATAAGTCCTTGTATAAGCCTTCAACGAGAGTGTACATACGAAAGTCTTTTTGTATGCATCCAACGGGAGTATACGTTTGTTAAGTTCTTGTGTAGGCCTCCGATGATAGTGTATGTTTGTAAGACCTTGTGTAGGCCTGCGATGGGATTGTACGCTTGTAAAGATTAGGGGTAAACCTATTTAAAAGTCTTAAGATAGAGAAATTAGGTACTCTTGAGGAGAGTGCCTTCACTGGAAGTAGAGTAAGGAAGTAGCAGAACAACTATACACGGTTGCTTATGTGGATGCATGTCTATTCTTTCTTATGATTGAATGTGTTTAATTCATATGGATGCATGATTAAAATGTATGTTATGCACTTAAATTGTAGCCCACAGAATTTGTATTTCACATCTCCTATCATAAACTAGTAGCTCAATTAGTTGAATCATTTGTATATAGTCTATATAGTTGGACCCACTTGGCTTGAAAGCACAAGTCTTAATTGTTCTAAATCAACCCACGAATAGTCAATTAAATGCCCTAACAAGATTCACTCATTCCTAGAGAAAGACAATAGGCTTCAATCTAAGCCCATTCCAAGTTACAGACAAATGTGGGGCCTACCTGCTTTGATCAAATGCCTATGGACAATTTATGTTAGCCTTCATATTATAACAGAAAATTGACGTATCAACGGTACCTCAAAAACCATTAAAATGCCACATTTAGAATTAATGGGCTAGACCCCGATTGGAGCCCACATTAAACAACGATTAACGCTATCCATGATTTTTTTCAAAGTGGAGCCCTTAATGAATGCCAGAACGGGGTCGAGATCTTTATGTAATAGACCCGAATCAAAGCAAAACCCACCAAATACTCAATTGAGGCCCATTTCCCTCTCATTTTCTTCTTCCCTTGGATTTGTAAAGAAAATCCATCTCTTAGATTTATTTTAAGGCAACCATGGCTGCAAGGTCTACACCGAAAACGAAGGGGCACGCTAGAGAGAGAGAGAGAGAGAGAGGTGCCATGAAGGTAGCCACTGTTGCAACCATCCGCCCACAGAATGCTACGACACGCACCGGCCCCCTTTTCCATATTTCTATTTCCCTTTTTTTATGGTTGGCAGTTTCTTTTTTCTTTTTTCTTTTTCTTTTTTTTTTCTTTTCTATTTCCTTTCTCATTTGCAAATACATTTAGTGATTGAGTTTTAATAATTAAAAAAAAGGGCAGATGATGATCCATATATGAAATGAAAGAAGCATTATAAAATTATATATAATAAAATTTTAGATTTTAATGGAAAAAAAAGGCCTCGTTGCTCAATGTTCGTAAACGGAAATCATAGAACCATCGCAAGTTGGTTTGAAATGACTCGACAGACCTAGATGGGTAAGCCTGCCGTATTTCACGGTATATGTACACGATATTGGAGACCTATGCACAGCCAAGTCCAGCCATAGGAAGCGGATTGCGTACTGAGTAAACTCTGTAGGGTCCACCATGATTTTCATATTCTATCTACTCCGTCCATCCATTTTAACAGATAATTTTATGGCTCGATCCCAAAAATGAGATATATCCAAGTCTCAAATGGACCTCACCACGGGAAAAAGTGTGAATTGAAATTCTACCGTTGAAAATTTTTTGGGGCCCATGGAAGTTTTGGATCAAGCTGACATTTGTTTTTCACCTTCATCCATGTCTGCATAATCTTATGAACAGGTTAGATGACAAATAAAAATCATAGTGGGCCCTAGAAGGATTTCATCGGTGGAAGTCATTATTTGCATTGTTTCTTATAGTGTGGTCCACTTGAGATTTGGGAATACTTCTATTTTAGACTCAACCACTAAAATGATCTTGAAAAACGGATGGACAGCGTAGATAATCCACATACATTCATAATAGGCCCAACTGAGTTTACTCAGTACGATAAAAGCGTAACTCAGTACGCAATCCTATTTCCCAGCGATACACCTAACGATTACAGGAGTGGAGATAACATAATAGGAGTTTGAATTAGCCCTATCACATCTAATCACTCTTCCCTATCCCAATCTCTTTCTTTGAATTAAATTCAAAATTTTAATTTCTCCAAGAAAATTGAAAGAGAGAAATAGAAGGGAAACTCACATGAGACCCACTCTACCCACTAGTTGTTACCCACAAGTGGACCCCACGGGTCCATATACAATAAGAAGATGTGGGGTCCACATGATGCATGAGGGCCATCCAACCTGTCCAAATGCGTCACCTCATTATTACCCACAGCTACAAAAATAATAATAATAATAATAAAATAAAAATAAATAAATTAGCCTTATCCGACACTTAAGTGGGCCAAAACACAAGAAACAATTGAGAGAGAATGCCCACCCTTGCCCACTAAAATTTCTAAGCAGCCTGATTTTCTCCTCACCCTTCATGCAGACCATATGAAGGGTCTGAATGTCCTAGATTTCATATACACAAGGTGGACCATCCATGAAAATCAAGGGTGGACATTCCCTCCCGTGATGTGTCCCACCTGATTCATGGATCAGTACGATTTTTGTACCTGTGGGCTAACATGTACTGAGCATGTGTGCCCAACATCTGTCAGGTAACACCATTGTGGGCCCAACATTTGTCAGGTACCACCATCTTACCAGTAGATCACCCTAAAAATAATATCAACTGATATCTAATACATTGATTTCTGCAAACCGAAATGAGATGAAATCATTTTTTAAGTGGCAGCCAAACAGGGCCTTAACCCATCTCCATGCCTGTACAACCCAGTGCATCTACATAGCAACATGACATGTGACCATCAGGTAGGCCCTACAATGTAGATGCCATGAACAAACATAAAAGAAATCATGCCCATCCACTAATCAGGTAAGGCAGTATCAAACAAATAGATGGCCAAGCTTCTTTTTTCTGTCGATGTTTTTTAGAGACATTGACATAAAGAAATCAGGCTGGTCCACTCATCAGGTAGGCCACAGTTCTTCAGAGAAACCGATGGCTAAACATTTTTTAGCCATCCAATCGTATGATGCCACTGCAGCCTACTAATCACCAACATTGCAAACATGAAGCTTGATGTGGGGCTGGAGATGCTGCTGTGGATCGAGGACTCCAACCAACAAACTCAAAAAGATTTTTTATTTTTAATTTTTTCTGTTTTTGAGGATTTCTCTACGTGGACATTGTGAGTTCATCAGTACAGGAATCAAAGCATCTTCAATCAACTAACCATTTGGACAGTCTTAGATGTTTTGAAATGCTACTTCGACAGCAGATCCCAAACAACTCCAGAAATCATATACCTACCAACCACAGACAGAAAATGGAAGAACAATTTCAAATTTAATATGTTGAGAGCGAACAACGAAAGCCAGGCATCATGGTGAAAAGAGCAAATGAGTAGAAAATAGACTAAGAACTCTCGTTTAATCTGCTCCCAGCTTGTGATGGAATTTGGCACAAGGCCACTGTCGGTTGACCAAGATGTCTGCTAACCAATGGACATCTGTGAATGGTTGGATTAAGGACGGAAGGGGTTGTGATGATGAAAATTCCTCTCTAACTAATTGTGGAGATTGTCAAGAGTGATCGGAGATGAAAAGAAGTTTGTGAAGCTGAAGCAACTACTTCTGAAATAACAGAATAAAAGCAACGCCCAGAGTGGGAGAGTAAGAGCCCAAAAGAGGATACCTCCTTTCACTAGTTTAAAACCTTGCATTTTTCCGTTTTGTCGGGCATAGGCCTGTTACCCACTATTGCCCGAGTCCTGAGGCCACTCATGCACACATGCATCACAGATCCCTGTGTGGACACTACCAGAAATTTCATGAGTTCACAGACTCTACTAAGATGTAGGAAACAGACCACTCCATGTGAGATAGATGAATGGAAATGGATGATCCTCAAACCACATTACAAGTATCAACTCGTGTAGTTACTTCTAGTCTTTCAAGGTGCTCCAAATCTAACAGTGTATTATTCTCATCTAGACTCCTGTTACTTGTTGATGTGGGACCTTTTGTACTTTGGGTGGTCCTACAGACTACCATGTATTTACCCTATTAGTTTATTAATATAAATTAGAGAGGGGTGTTATTGAACCATAATCTCTCAATTAACCCCATATTACAAGTTGACATGGTACTAGAGAGGGTAAAACCCTAGCTCCATCTTCTCCATTTTCTGATGCTTACCGTACGGGCAGAGGGCCATCCATTTCTCTCATTGATCCAGCTGGCTCTCTCCTCTCTTCCCTATCACTGGTGAGCCTTAAGTCGCTCTTCAAATACACCTATCACCAACTCCCTCAGGAACCCTCACCTCTCTTCCCTATCACTGGCAAGCCTTAAGTCGCTCTTCAAATACAACTATCACCGACTCCCCCATCAACCCTCGCCTCCTCTCTTCCCTTTCTCCAAGGGTGTACCCTTGCCTCCTCTCTTCCCTGTCTCCAAGGGTGTGGTTTGACAAGTTCAGTAAGGTGTTGCTAATTTATGGCTTCTATCAAAGTAAGGTTAATCGCTCAGTCTGCGTGAAGCGCAATGATAAAGAGTATGATAGCATTGGTTGTATATGTCAGTGACATTGCCATTACAGGAAATGACACATCTAGCATCTCATAACTAAAGAAGCTCTTCAGAAGCATTTTCAGACTTAGGATTTGAAGTTGCTTTGCTATTTTTTGAGCATCAAGGTCCCCAAATCAAAGTTGGGCATTAACCTTTTCCAAAGGAAGTGTGTTCTTAATGTGTTGAAGGAGATGGGCATGCTTGGATGTAGATTTTCTGATGCGTCTATGGAGTCTAGTGAGAAGTTATTGGATGACCCAGGAGAGTTGTTTGACGAACTAGGTAGATATAGAAGGATGGTTAGCAAGCTAATATATCTTACAATCACTCGACAAGATATTGCATTCACCATCAGCATTGTGAGTACAAACATGCACCAACCGAGAATTCCGCATTGGGAGGCAGTTCTTAGGATTCTTAGATATCTGAAGAAAGCATCTAGCCAGGAAGGAGATCTTATACAGAGCTAAAGGTCATCTTCAAATAGAGGCATTTTCTGATGCTGATTGGGTAGGTTTTACCACGGATAGGTAATCTACTTTGGGATAGTGTACTTTTGTTAGGGAATATTTAGTCACTTGGAAGAGTAAGAAGCAAAATATGATGGATCGTTCCAGCGCAGAGGCTGAGTACAGAGCCATGGGTTATGCCATTTATGAGCTGCTATGGCTCAAGTCCTTATTACAGGAGCTTCACTTATTTTCAGTTATTTTCAAGTGGTCCTATGATACATTATTGTGATAATAAGCAGCGGCCCACATCACAAATAATCCAGTCTTCCATGAGATGACTAAGCATATAAAGCATATAGAAGTCGACTTCCATTTCATCTGAGAGAAGATCACTTCCAAGGAAATTATCACATCTTATGTTCAGTCCAAGTCACAAGTTGCTGATATCCCCACTAAGGCCTTACCATACACACACTATTTTGAATCGTTGTTCCTTCACTTTGCGGCAAGACAATTTCGCTGATTTCCCCTGATTTCCTGAAGACTCGATTCAACATATATTTGTCCCAATCGATAGGAATTTTGGAGACGAATAGCATGGGAAATGAAGCAAATTTCGAAAGCGGAGGTTTGTTGAGGACCCGAGCTTCCTTCTTAGATTTCCTTCTATTGATGACGACGCACCCATCTTTCAACCTCCTATCTCCCGAGATTGTAGCCTTCAAAATGGTCGGAGCATTCCCGAGGAGGATTCCTCCATGACCGCCATTTAAGTGGAGAGAGCTTCTCCCACTCCGATTCTTGTTGTCCGTTGTCCTCCATGTTGCAAAATTCCATATGCCATTGACCCAAATCTATGTTGGCTATCACCGGGCTGCAGCCGGAAGGACCGTCAAGAATGACCTTGTTGGGTTCTCGAATCTGGCCTTCAGCTTCAAGCCAGGCATCCCATTCTTCTCTATTCAGCATTATCTCAGCAATATCCCCTGGCGATTCCCAGAGCTTCAATATTTCCTGCTTGAGGTCTACTTTACTCGGTAGTGCTAAGAAAATATCATTCGCTTTCATTTTTCCTCTTCATTAAACTGAATGTTCACAATTCATTTCATGTACATCCAAATGCAACCTAAGAAACCCTTTCTGACCTACGGCATCTAGTAACCAAAGTTCATAATATTTATTGCACAAAATAAAACAATACATTCAATTTTTCAAATCCGAAAAGGTACAGAAAATACTGGAAAAGCTGAAAAAAGAAAAAAAAAAAAAACGCAGACATTATAGATAGGAACTTGGAATTCACAACATAAGAAAATGATAAAATGATGAATCATATTCATTCATTTGTGAGGATGTAGATGAGTATTAATGTCAAGGAAACCAACTGAAAATAGAAAGGCAGAGGCATCAGATATAACTCTTGTCATATTTAAAGGCACGTGTCTGCACATCAGCATCAGGGTTCTTCGACTCGGTACAATCTCTTTCAAAGTGGCCCCATGGCAAACACTTACGGCATAGTACAATCAATCAAACGTCCATCTACACCTCGTTCAATTGGGCCTCTTTGCTGCCCCTGATAGTCATTGTTCCTTCTGATATTTAGGGCCCGTTTCGATACTACTAAATAAGTTGTTTTTTCTACTTACAGCAGTAGATAAGTAACTTATTTGAGATAAGTTTGGTTTATGATCAATTATTCGTAATCTTTTTTACTAAAAAGTTACTTGATCGCTTTAGCTTAATAAGTAGAAAACAAGATAAGTTAATTGAGGCAAAAGTAGCTTATCTTAAGTAACTTATGATCCAAACGCCCCCTTAATGACTTCTTTTAATTATACATCATGCTTCTAAGATAATTTAAACTGAATGCAAAATATAAACTTTAAATTATCTATCCTAGAATGTGGTAATCGAAGCACCAGCTAACACAAAAAGTCATGGACAATGGTATCAAAGAATAGGAGTGATTATGTCTGTTCTTCAATCACTGGCTGAAAATGGTCCTTCTAGGCTTCATTTGCTTCCCTCTTTTCCCCTCAACCCAAAAAAAATTTTAGCTCATTTCTTTGTGAGCATGCAGTCATGCTTCTAGCTTTTGTAGCCTCTTTTTATGTTGCTTGTTTCCTGTTTGTACAGAGGACGTGAGTTTGAGTGTCAAAAGTCATAGGATGATCCTAAGGTGGTATTATACAATTCCTTGGTCCAAAGCATCTACACGAAGCTTGGGGTTTTCAGTTTCCGCAAGTGGGTCCCATGGTTCACTAATCTAATCCATTGATGTGATTGACCCCACACTGGAAGACACATCCACCAAAACTCTCCCAATGAAATCCTTCTAACCCTTCAATTGGTGGTCGGAAAATTGATGGTTATTAAGAAATGCAGCAACAGCCCACATTCAATGAAAAAATGGCCAAAGATTCTATGGTGAGGATCTTCCGATCTGGGATTCATGTGCATGAGCCATCCAAGCAGCACCATCATATCATCAATTGGATTACTGAACCACGGGCCCACTTTAGAACTGAAAACCCAAGCATACAGTGGAAATTCTTGAACTTGGCATTTTAGACATTTCCTGACCTGTAAAGAGTGGAGGCAGGCTCCTTTCGGGTTCCTCTTACAGAGCCCAGATCAGGTAGTACATTTCTCTTTTGGCTCCAAAGCTTCTGTTTTGATGGTGTAGAAATCCAGCATCTCATCTTCCAAGGGATGGGTCTTGCCTACTATGACAAGGCAATGCAAAGGTGGTCCAAAATCAACTGCCAGTAATTCTCTCATTGAACCAGCAACCAGCTTCTGATCTTCACTTCCAAGGCGAGCGAAACCAACACACATCGATTCCTCATTGTAAGCTGCAAAGTAATGCAGTAGCAACAAAACATTATACTACTAATTTCCCTCCACAAGTTCCTCGAATATGTAAAAGAAAAAAGAAGAAAAACAATAACAAAAAGACCCTCAATAACAAAGCATGTTAATGCAAAGTGTGCATACAGTCGTATGAAGTTAGTCTTTTATCAATCAGGCTGTGATAAGATAAGCTGAAAATGGACCTAATAGCTCAAAGGAAAACACATTGAGGTGCAATAATATGCAGTTCTTCGTGGGATTGCATGCCTTGATGTAGAAGCAATCAGATTCAGTCTTATTGTCAATAGGGAGATGATTGACAATAAGGAGGGTTTATGTGATTCAGTGGTGGGATTTGATTCTTATCTTCAATAGGATGAGAGTTGGGTTCGGCCTAAATTGGACCATCTTGCTTTTGAGAAAATATCCAGAAGCAGAAGAGACAGAAGCATCAGTCAACAAGGAAGTTAAGATGGCTGTCTTTTCATTGGGCAGAGACAAGGTGCCCAATCCGAATTGGAATTCCCTATTTTTTTCATATCTTTTGGGAACAGGTTAACGATTATTTGATGCCATTCACTTTGCAATTCCTACCCATAGCCTGTTTTTCCAGCAAGATGGCAGCTTCTTTTATTGCTCCCATCCCTAAGATTGAGGGAGCTGAGAGTCTTAAGGACATTAGGCCCATCAGCTTAATTGGTGGCCCTTTCAAAACACTGATCAAAATCCTGGCAATGAAATTCTAGAAAGTTCTTGGTAAAGTCATCTTGGGGATGTAAGGGGACTATTAATGGTAGGCAGATTCTGGATGCGGTGCTTGTTGTACATGAGTGCATAGTTCCAAGATACAGACAAGGAACTGTTGGAGATATGTGAACTCAACTTGCAAAAAGCGTATGATCACATGGATTGGAAATTACCGGATAATATGCTTGAGAGATTAGGATGCAGGGTTAGGTGGAAAAGGTGGATTTAGGAGTGTGTTAGTTCGGCTACATTTCCATATTCACGAGCTCGAGATGGTTGTGTCAAGAGTATCCACTCTCCTCATTCTTCCCCGCAGTCATGCTTGGAGATCTAAGCAAAATGTTGGAGAAAGCAGGATAGGAGGGATTGCTGGAAAAAAAAAAAATGGGCTGTTACATTCTACCCCCCTAAAAGAAAATTTTCATCCTCGAAATTTACCCGAAATATTCTTCAAACAGGTGAGGATACTGCTCGCGCATTTCAGCTTCCTGCTCCTACGATGCTTCATCGGCTCCACAATGATTCCACAACAACTTGACTAATGATACCGTCTTGGTTCTTAACACATGCTCCTTACGGTCTAAAATGCGAACTGGCTTTTACACGTAAGATGTATCTTCCTAAAGCTCAAGATCTTGCCAATCGACAATATATAAAGCGTCTCTTTCATACTTCCTTAGCATTGAAACATGGAAGACGTTGTGAACACTTGACAGCTATGGCAGCAATGCGAGTCTATATGTTGCAGCTCCCACTCAATCTAACACATCAAAAGGTCCAATAAAACGAGGGGCAAGCTTTCCTTTGTATCGAATCGCATCAAAGCCTTCATTGGCGAGACTTTCGGGAATACATGATCCCCCACTGAAAATTCCAAATCACTTCTTCGGTTATCCGCATAACTCTTTTGTCGACTTTGAACTACTTGAAGCCATTTCCGAATGAGCTCCACCTTCTTGGAAGCATCTTGGATAATATTTGGCCCAATCAAAAATTTCTCTCATAATTCAATCCAACAGTTAGGAGCACGGCAGGGGTGTCCATACAATGCTTCATATGGAGACATACCGATAATTGCTTGATAGTTGTTGTTATAAGCGAATTCAACAAAATGTAAGTTATTGTCTCAACTACCTTGAAATCTTTTTTTTAAAAAAAACGAATCGGGCTGTTCTTCTGGCAAAGATTAACAACAAGAAATAGATCAGAGATGCCATGGGAAAGATAGGGAGATCTTTAGGCTTGTCCATTGGAGATCATTTGGATGATTATGTCGCCCTATTTCAGTGCATAGAGAATAGGGGGAGACCCATGGCCAAGCGGCCATCCGCCAGAAAACAACTGGTCAAAATCTCCACCAATCGTGAATTACAGCGTTTGGAAGCAAGTCCTGGGTTTAGATCATCATCACCGTACAAATCCAGAAGACAAGGTACCCGGGGCAATTTTGTTAGCCAATGAAGATAATTTCTTGAAATGTTAGGGGTGTGGGCTCCAAGCAAAAGAGGAGTCTGATTAAAGCTACTGTAAACAAATGCAATCCGGATGTTATATGTTTCCAGGAGACGAAAGTTCCCCTCTTTAAAGATAGCCTGCTCTCAACACTGTGGAAGGCGAACGGTGTCAAGTGGGTATCCTTAGATGCCATTGGATCCTCGGGAGGTATTCTGATCGCTTGGAAATCTTCCAAGTGAGAGCTTCTCTCTTCTGATTGCAACGCGTGGTCGGTTTCTGTCAAACTCCAAGATAAGTCATCTCCCTGCTCGTCTTTTGTCTGTTGTTTATGGGCCTAACAATGACACAATCAAGGAGGACCTCTGGAGTGAGCTGAATCGGGTCAGATAGTCTTTCTTAGGTCCGTCTTGTGTGGTTGGCGATTTCAACATCACCCATTACGCAGGCAACCACTCTAGAAAGAGAAGGCCGACTCCTACTATGCTTCGATTTTCGGAGTGGATTCAACATCAACAGCTAATTGATCTTCTATTACTCGGTGCTAGATATACTTGGACCAATGGACGGGTCGACTCCATTCAATCTCACCTCAACAGGTTTCTTGTCTCACCCGAATGGATAGAGTCCTTCCCTCGTCTTCAACAGTCGGCTCTCTCGAGAACGACATTGGACCATTGTCCAATTCTTCTCTCTGTGGAGGAAGAAAGCTGGGGCCCGAAACCTTTCAAATGTAATGCGGCGTGGTTTCAATCTGAGCACATCCGTCAGAACATTGTTGAATGGTGGTCGAATTTTAAGGTTGATGGCTACGCAGGGCACAGGCTTCTATGTAAAATCAGACTTCTCAAAATTAAGATTAAAGATTGGCGTCATCACGTTCTTCAAAAAAGAGAGGCTGAAGTTAAGTCTTTGTTGTCTGAATTACAGCATATTGATGGTGAGGCAAAGGTTGCCCCGCTTTCGAACGAAGCTCAGCTCCGGAGAATTGGCATCATCCGGAATTTATCGAATATAGCTTTCGAAGATGAAGCGTCCTAGAGAATCAAATCCAGAATGAAATGGATCGCAGAGGAGGACAAAATACTAAGTTTTTCCACAATATGGCCAACATGCAAGCTAAGGCGAAATCCATCCTCAGTATTTCAGATGACGGAAACATAATTGAGGACAAAGCTGAGATCGAACGTATTGCCATTTCTCATTTTAAACATCCTCTCATTGAGGAAACCTGGAAGAGACCGCTCCTTGATAATTTAGTTTTCTCCTCTTTGGAGAAGCCTGTGGCAGATTCGTTAGAGGTCCAATTCATTAAGGTGAAGTTAGAGGTCCAATTCATTAAGGTGAAGGTCAAGGCTGTTGTTGACGCCTTAGGGGGGGATAAGTCTCCATGGCTAGATGGGTTTTCGATAAGCTTCCACCAGATATTTTGGGAGGTTGTTCGTCATGACGTCATGTCTTTTGTTCACGAATTTCACGCAAGAGGAAGGCTCTCGAAGGGATTAGGAGCTTCTTTCATTTCTCTCATTCCAAAAGTTTCAGGAGGTACCTCTTTTCTCAATTCCGTCCGATTAGCTTGGTGGGGAGTCCATACAAAATCCTAGCGAAAGCTCTTTTCTCTCGTCTATCAAAGGTTATCGGCAGCCTCATATCCCCTCACCAGAACGCATTTATTAAGGGCAGACAGATTTTGGATGGAATTCTCATTGCTAACGAAGTTTTACATTCTTGTCATAAATCCAGTTCTTAAGGTATCTTCTGTAAGTTGGACGTAGTCAAAGCATATTATCATGTCAATTGGAATTTTCTTCTTTACATGCTGACTCGAATGGGTTTCGGAAGCAAATAGAGAAGGTGGATTAAGGCTTGCATCAGCTCTGCTCATTTCTCTATTATCTTAAATGGATCTCCTAAGGGTTTTTTTAAAAGCACCAGAGGACTTCAACAAGAAAACCCCCTCCCCCCTCCTCTTCCTTATCGTTGGCGAAGCGTTGTCCCAGATGTTGATCAGAGGGCAGGCGTACGGTCTCCTATGCAACAGTACAATGCCAGGACTGCCAAATCCCATTGTGCATATTCAGTTCGCCGATGACACTTATTTTTTCCAGAGCTTCTTCGAGCTGCATCACAAATCTTGTTACCACGCTGCATTGTTTTGAAGACTTAGGATCAATATGAGTAAATCGAAGATCCTCGGGATCAATGTGCCCCAGTCAATGATAGAATCTTTCACTGAGTTGCTCGGATGTCAGGTCAACTCTTTCCCATCCTCTTTCATCGGTCTCCCCCTGGTTGTTGGTTTCCCCCCTAAATACATGTGGGATAAAGTCGTATGCAAGTTTCACAAAAAATTATCGACGTGGAAATGTCGTTATTTATCTTTGGGTGCGCATTTGACACTGATCAAATCTGCTCTTTCTAGTCTCCCTCTATTTTATGTCACTTTTCCGATGTCCAACTAAAGTTAGGAAGACGATCGATAAAATTAGGAGGGACTTCCTATGGTTCGGGAAGGAAAATCAAAGAAAATTCCATCTCCTAGAATGGAATAAAGTCTACAAATTATTTAAGGAGGGAGGTGCCAATGTTAAAAATCTGAAAGTGATGAACGCTGCTTTGCTCAGAAAGTGGTCATGGAGATTTGCGACTGAAAAGGAGGCATTATGGAGTCATAGACCTTGATTGTTAAAGGGATATATGGCTCTTCTATAGGCAGATGGCGGCTGAAACACTCTTCGTATTACAAGGCTTCGCATGTTTGGAGGGGTATCTTAACTGCTAAAAAATCAGGTGATCGAAAATTGTAACTACACTCTTAGCAACGGGTCGTCTATTCATTTTTGGAAAGATCTGTGGGTGGGGGAAATTCCGCTGCTGTCTCGTTTCCCTCAAATTTATCGCCTTACACCCGACAAAGACATTGCTATCAACAGATGCTATTCTCCATTCAAGGCGCAAGTCGTCTAGTCTATTTCGTGCATCAGGAATCTGAAGGATGATGAATTAATCGAATTTACAAATCTTCATGACCTTATCTCAAAAACTGTTCCTTGCTGCGATCAACCCGATGAAGTTGGGTGGAAATTAGATAAATCTGGCTCATTCTCTGTTAAATCTTTATACTCCTTTCTCCTCCCCTCCGCTCCTCTTCGCCAAGCTAACCCTTTCATCTGGAAATATTTGGCCCCTCCAAAATTCATTTGTTTTGGGTGGCTTGCGGGTCAGAACAGAATTCTCGCGGTTGACAATTTGGTTAAACGGGGTGTGCAGATAGTGAATATATGCGTGTGCTGTATGTGGGAGGCAGAAACTGTCAACCATCTCCTCATCCATTGTCCTTCTTTTCATCAGCTATGGAATGATATTTACAACAGGTTCTTGATCTACTGGTGCACTCTTGAAACAGCTTTCGACCTCCTTGCGGCTTGGCATGGGCCTAATTTTGGGAAGCTCAAATTTGTAGTTTGGCGCATGGTTATTCTTGCCATGTGGTGGGCCATTTGGACAGAACGAAACGAAAGATGCTTTAACGATAAGTCTTCGTCAATTTCTTCTGTGGGGGACAGGGCTATGAAGATGGTTGTGGAATGGGCAGCTAATGTTAGGGATTTGTCAAATTTCGATTTGACCTTTTTAGGTTGATTGGTAGTTTCTACTATCTCAGCAGTTTCTCCTTTCTTTTTCCTTGTTTCTGTTTTCTTTTTCTTCCCCCTTTCATTTCCTTTGCACCTTTTAATGAATCTTACGTTTGTTGCCTTAAAAATAAATTTAAAAATTTAAAATTAAAAAAAAAAAAAAAAACTACCTTTGAAATCTTCAAGCATGCACATAACAAATCTTCAAGTATTTGGTTCACACGCTCAATCTGTCCATTGGAATGTGGATGATAAGTAGTGCTGGTCTAAAGTTGTACCCATGGCTTCTAGTAAACTGGTCCAGAATCACGAAGTAAAACGAGGGTCGCGATCTGACACAATGGAACTAAGAACTCCAAGCAATCGCATGCGCTTCCTCCAAAATATCTTAATTCAATTCTGGAACATTAGGCACACAAAGACGATTGTTATACCGAACTCCTTTATCTTCCCACACTTTCCAAATGGATGCCTCGTCACCTTTGTGCTTAACCATCATTTTCACCAACCACTTGTCATTTCCTTATGCTTCTATGATTCTTTCCATTAATGCCTGTAGTTCAACATCGAAGTCCTTCACATAGTTCATCATCTGCCACACTTGAACCATTAGGCTAGCTATGGTTTGTTGCTTATGTTGCTTCCTTCTAAGGGCATCTACCACAAGATTTGCCTTACCAAGATGATATAATAGCTCAAAATCATAATCTTTCAGGAATTCGACCCATCTTCGTTGCCTCATATTCAAATCTTTCTGAGAGAACAAATATCGAAGACATCTGTGAAAAGATCAAACCTTTCGCCATACAAATATTGTCACGAAATCTTTAAAGCGAACACAATTGTGTCCAATTCCAAATCGTGAGTCAGATATTTGCGCTCGTGATTCTTCAGCTGCCTTCACGCATACACAATCACCTTATCTTCTTGCATAAGTACACAACCAAGGCCCAAAATCAATGCGTCAATATATATGACAAATTTTACTCCCTCCTTTGGAAAAGTGAGAACAGGAGTAGAGGTTAAAAGCTTCTTCAAATTAACAAACACTTTTTTTGCATTTATCAATCCGTTTAAAAGGCACACCCTTCCGAATCAGACTTGTTAGTGTGCCAGAAATTTTAGAGAAGTCCTTGATAAACCTCATGAAGTACCCTGTGAGTCTCAGAAAACTCCTAACTTCAATTACACTCTTGGACTGCTCCCACTTCATCACTGCTTCAATCTTGGCTATATCAACCGCAACACCATCCTTTGTGATTACATGACCTAGAAATTTAACACTGCTTACAGAATTCACACTTGAAGAATTTGGCATATAGTTGATTGTCCTTCAGAGTCTGTAGCGTTGTTCTCATACGCGTTTCATGATCTTCGCTGGTCTTCGAATAGATTAGTATATCATCAATAAACACGATGAAAAATTGATCAAGATATGGCTGAAATACTATGTTCATCAAGTCCATGAACACAGCTAGGGCATTGGTCAGCCAAAAGGGCATAACCAAAAATTCGTAGTGCCCATAGCGTGTCCTAAAGGTCGTCTTATAAATATCCAACTCCTTAATATGCAGTTGGTGATATCTTGATCTTAAATCTTTGAGAAATAATATGCTCCTTTCAACTGATCCAATAAATCGCCAACACGTGGTAGGGGATACTTGTTCTTAATCGTCACTTCATTCAGCCGACAACAGTCTATGCATAAACACATATTGCCATACTTCTCAAAAAGTACATGTGCACCCATAGTGAAGTACTGGGCCTGATGAAACCCTGGTTCTTCAATCCTTCCAATTGTTCCTTCAATTCCTTTAGCTCAACTGACGGCATTCAATACGGCTGCATTGATGTTGAGGCAGTGCCTTGCAACAGATCAATACTGAAGTCTACATCCCGTCAAGGCAGATCCAGGTTTATCCTGAAAAACTTCAGGATAATCTCTCACAACAGGGATTTGTTCCATGCTCAACTCTGGCGACTCCTCTTCCTTCAGCACCATAATACACTCCACATTATTATCTTTCTGTACTCCCAGGATTTGAAAAGATTCTTTACCAAGAATAGAAAATGTAGTGGTCTAAGCACGACAGTCAATCTTAGCATGGTTAGCGGTGAGCCAATCCTTTCCTTGAATGACGTCATATCCTTTCATTTCCATAACCACTACATCAGTTGGCATTATAATACTACATATATTGATTTCACAGAACTTACATATTTTGTTCAAGGTAACCGTTTTCCCAGTTGGTGATTCTACGGTAATTGCTTTACTAAGGTTGATAGGTTTCAACCCTAGTCGTTTCAATACAACACTTGCAATAAATAATATGGTGGCTCCAGAATCAAACAATATAGCAATAGGTTTATCGATTACATCGATTGTACCTTCTATAACATTGTTATCTATTTCTGGTTCTTTGACAGGTGTTATAGCATATACTTTGGCTTGAGAGGGTTTTTGCCTGAAGGGTTGTCCTCGGTTCTGAGATACCGGAGGTCGAGCTACTTGCTAACGTCGATTCTACTAATATTGTTGTGGTCGAGGAGGCAAGGATCGTGATGCCTATGGATAAGAAAGCAATGGTAGAGATGCATGTGAAGACTGCTTGGACTGCTGAGACAGTGCAGGAAGTTGCAACCGAGGGGGAATCTGTTGAAATGGTTGGATCTAGCCAATATCCCCGAGTCGGGTTCTGCAAAAATGTGCTTTGTTTTCGTACTTCCCGCAATATGTAACAGTTCACCGAAAAGAACTGATCCTGACTACTGTGCTTGAAGCTAACCACTAGTTCGTTGCCTCTTCTCTAATAGCTGTTACTGGCCTAATCTGACTTCCTATCCCTTTTATATGTACTCGAGACTTCAAGAACCGCTCACTATCTCTTTCAGCCCGAAGAGCCTTGTCAACAATTTCAGAATACTTTTTAATATCTTCACAACAGAACTTGGTTCTAATATTTTCACAAAGGCCCTCAGCGAATTTCATGATTTTGTATTCCTCATCTTCCATCATCTTCAGAACATCTTGATAGTTTAATGAATTTCACCTCATATTGTGTCACTGTCATCAATCCCTGCTCCTGTTTCAAAAATTTAGCCATCTTTTGATTACGATAGGCCTTAAGGAAGTATTTCTCATTGAATTTGCCTTAAAATTCTCTCTCAAGTCCACACACGGTCAATTGTGACCATCCTTTTAGCCGATCTCCACCAAACATCTGCTTCGCTTTGAAGCATAAAAGACGCCAATCGTACATTCTCAGCATTAGGGCAATTCATCGCTTATAATATCTTCTCGACTTGCTTCAGTCAATCTTCTACTACCGAAGGATCTGCAGTACCTTTGAACACTGATGGCCATAGCTTTATGAACAATCAAATCCACTTCACGCGTCTACTCAGTCCTAACTGGTGATGCCTGATGATGAGCTTGAGGTGCTTCGTTCAAATTGGCCAACATGTTCCATTGAACTCCAAATTGATCCTGTTGTTGCTTCAACATGGCGGGCATTTGACTTGCTAATCCAAATGCGGCGTCCCACGACTGCGTGTTGGGTCCGTCAAAATTGGCACGCATTGCAGATGAGGACAGAGGCAATTGGGTGCTTGCTCCAGCCCCACCTTTTTTTTTGTGTGGTTTAGCTTGTTAGTACACACCCATGTCAGTACACACTCCATGTTAGCCACCCCCGCTAGGGATCGATACCAAGACCTCAAGTGTTGAAACGAGGTATACCAAGACCTCCAGCCCCACCTTGATTTGTTGCAGGTGGAGGTACAGGATTCTGCGGTCCCTCTTCAACCTCATCCCCTTTGACTACATTCTCATCATGTTCTGTATTTGTCATTTCATCTTCTTCCAAAATAGTGGTGTCCACTACTGGGTCGTAAGGAAGGGTAGCATTAGTAGAAGGGATTAAGTCATGGATGCTACATGTCTTATTAGGGGCCATGGTTTTCCTATAAGAAAGGAATTTTGGAATTTAGTAGTGATTATGGATTTTTAACTTTACATTAAAAAAAAAAAATGTCCAAATAAAGTACTTCAGATAAAATCGTTATTTTAACCAAAGGTAATTATCAAAATGAAAGACGCTGTCAGTTAAACTGACAGGACACCAGTTTTGGGCAGATTCAATTTATGTTTGTTGGATGTGGTTATAATCACTATTTAATATACTTAGGGATTTTAAATTAAATCTAAAAAAATTTTGGGATCCTATTACAAGTATATAGCCTCTTTGTAAAATTTTAACTCAAATCCTCCAACCACAATTTTTTAAAAAAAAATTCTTGCAGTTAGACCTGTCTAGAATTTGATGAATTTTGACCAGCCTGTACTAACTTCCCAAATCAGCACAGTGACTATCATATTCGAATTTTCTAATTATTTTAATTTTAATTTAGACATGTCTATCTTCGATCAGGCTTTTGAATCACCTTTGACCGAAGTAGTACCTTTATAGTTACGAATTTTACAAGTTAGGTGATTCTTGCTGCCCATTGTTGTCCAGCAAGACTTTGTGGACTAAATATCTTGAAAATTCATTATAGTTCAAACTAACCCATCTCAACACAGAATATACTCAAATTAGAGTGCAGGAAACATCCAACTTAGCTTCTAAGGTCCTTTTTTTAAAAAAAAAAATTTACATATCAACGAATACGGAACCCTAATTTTTGTTTCTACATTCATTATTTCACACAACATTTCGATAGAAAATCCCAAGCGTTATGTTTCTAATTTCAAGGGGGCCTACTAATTATGTAAATGAGTGGGCCACATAACCTACAGGTCACACTAGGTTTTACAAAAGGCCTCGCTCTAATACCATTCTGTCACGCCCCGCAATTCAGATACTGAGTGTGTACCCTCAGACCTGAGTTATGGTCCATGACTCATACATTCAGTGTACTTAAATCAGGGAGTCACATCATTTTAATAGAGGCATAACATAATCTAAATTCTACGTTCTCATTAACATCCATCAATACATTCATATCAACCACTAATCCATTCACAAATATTCACGACCACACATCCATAATAATCAAGAATACTAACATATTTCTATCCACTCATTTGAGACTTTTATTAAGTCATTATTCAGAATCATCAAGGTATTCAAAAATTATAAAATATAAATAAGAAGCCATTTCGAAACAGAAATGAGAATAATTATAAGAAACACGTCCCATTTAATCATTCAACTAATCCAACGTTGTAAGCTCGTCTTCGATTAAATATGGTCATTTTTCCTGTGGATCATCCACTAATTTGGCCCCATGCTCTTACTTTTGAGTCATTATATCTGCTTCAATTCCATCTGTACGGTTTTTCCATCAATACACCGTCAACTGGCCAGGCCCAGTGAGTGAACCCATCATGCTTCGTGCACGATACAATTAAAATAATAGACACAAGCAAAGCATAAAAATCAAAAATACAACGCAAATGATGTAATTAATGCAAATGTTGTGAATGATGCTGATGATGCAAAGTAGGCATAGGCAAGGCCCGCATTCCCCCCTAGCTCAGATAATCAAGGAGATTTTTGGGCTTACCCCTTATGTGAGGATTACTCATCTCACCCATGGCTCAGATCATCATGGGACCCATTCAAAAATTAAATTAAATTAAATTTTGATTCCAGCATTGGAAACCGAGTGCAATTTCTAGACGTTGGAGACCATCTTGGGCCATGAGATTGTGGACCCCACAGTGATGTGTTGTATCCACCCCATGCATTTGGTTTGGAAGGCCACTTTGGGCTCGGGGTGTAAATTTAGGACATCCAAAATTTGTGTGGCTCGTACCATAAGAAAACAATGGTGGTTGTCCGATAATCTTCATGGTTTTTGTGGCTCCCACAGATTTCGGATTGGACCGAAATTCCTTCCAAGGTTCACCACAGTGGTGGTAACCATGTAATCAGTTCGAATCCTTATAGTAGGACCCACGTTGGAAAAAAAAAATGTGTTATATGTACATAATATAATATATTTCTACCATATGTATTATAGAAGGGGATGTGGATGTATGGTAAAACTTATCCAAACTACAGGCATGTTTAGTACAGCACATCCACATGTTATAATATGTGTCATCATAGCATGCTATTACAAGATCCAAGCCATCCATGTGGTGGGTCATCTTATAAGATATTTAGTCTACCTTTTTGACTGGGATAGATAAGATAAACTCTATCCATTAGGTACATTACCTTGTAAAACCTAAGAATCACTTCCATTTATAGCCTCGGTGATTAAAACAAATCAAGAGCTTTATGAACTTGATCTTTTGTCATCCATTCATTTTTAATATTGTGATGCATTATATATGGATTATAGGTATTCCCTAATTTGCTCCATCAGATTTCTCTCTAACTTTTCTCACAAAATCATTAGGAGAGTGATCCCAACATGTTTCCTCACGATATGATTAAAGTAAATTGTTGTATTGCTATGGTTGGTTGCATTATGATTATGATTATGAATGACAGGATTGAATTGATTATGGACTAATTAGTGCTGAGATATTATTGGAATTATGAACATGTGAAATTCCTCTCACATAGAGAGATGTATGTGACAATTTATATAATTATTGATGCATTAAACACTCATGCCTTGCATAGTTAACTCTCTTGTACGGTTACCTAAGGGACAACACATTGTACCCACTAGAAGTCCACTGTATGTGGAAGCCTGCCCAATGGGGGGGATGCGGGCCTTGCCTATGCCTACCAATGGTAGAATCCTGTCGAGTGTATATGTAGGTTATCAATATCTAACCCAAGCAAGTGGATGGTTTCTATTTATACTCACTTGATGCATCATCAACATCTTTAATAGCATTCGCATTAATTATATCATTTGCATTGTATTTCAAATTTTTATGCTCGATTTTTATGCTTTGCTTGTGTCTATTATTTTAATTGTAGAGTGCATGAACCATGATGGGTTCACTTACTATGCGTAGCCAATTGACAGTATATTGATAGAAAAACCGTACAGATGGAATTGAAGCAGATACAACGACTCAAAAGCAAGAACATGAGGCCAAACTAGTGGATGATCCACAGGAACAATGGCCATATTTAACCGAAGACGAGCTTACTACGCTAGATTAGTAGAATGATTAAATGGGCCATGTTTCCTATTATTATTCTCATTTCTGTTTTGAAATAGCTTCTTATTTATATTTTATAATTTTTGAATACCTTGATAAACCTGAACAGTGACTTGATAAAAGTCTCAAATGGGTAGACGGAAATATTTTAGTTAGTATTCTTGATTATTATGGATGTGTGGTGGTGAATGTTTGTGAATGGTTAGAGGTTGATATGAGTGTATTGATCGGGATGTTAATAAGAACATAAAATTCTGATTCTATTATGCATCTATTAAAATCATGTGACTCATTAATTTAAGTACATTAAGTGTACGAGTCATGGATTGTAACTCGAGCCTGAGGGTGCACACTAAGTATCTAAATTGCAGGGCTTGGGCGTGATAGGATCCCAGGTAGCAAATTTGGGGTTCCAGTTTGATGATCATATGCTTTTATTTTGCAATGTTGAGGACGAATAGGTCGATAATTTGAGAACAATTATCCGGTGCTATGAAGAATGCTACAAATTAATATCCAGAAAACGTGAATTTGGGGGCTTGGCAAATGTCTTCGGCTATAGGGAAAGTAATTTCCCAGCATCCTATCTTGGCCTTTCATTGTGCATTGGGAAACCAATGAAGGTTGCTTGGGATAAGATTGTGGAGAGATCATGGTGTGCTGTAAAGGACATTACGAGGCCGAAAAGGCCGTTACGTAAAGGTAATGGTGGCAACCGTTACACGTTACAGGGTCGTAACGGCCGTTTTGGAAAAAAATGACTTGCAATTGTCGTAACAGCACATTACATCCCCTATAAAGGCCATAATAGCCCCATAATGGTCTATTACAGGACATATATAAGTTTTCATGCTTTTTAATCAACATTACGGGATAGATATAGGTTTTTCGGTGGTTTTTTCAATTAAAAAAATAAAATAAAAGAGAGAGACTATAACAACCGTTATGCCCCGTATCGTAAAAGGTAACGGTGGTGGCCGCTATGGCCACTGTCACCGTTACGGAACACCTTAGGAGAGATTCATTCAGTTCGAAGGGGAGAGATAGATATCTCTCCTTAAGGAGGGAGAATCATTCTCAATAAGGCGACCTTGTCCAATATGCTTATGTATTACATGTCCTTGTTCCAAAGCCCAACGAGTGTGATCAGCATGTTATAAAATATTCATAGGAATTTCTTATGGAAAGGTTTAGAGGAAAGTGCAGATTCCACCTGGTGAATTAGGAGGAAGTCAGCAAACAAACTAATGAAGGTACCACTGGCATTAGGGAGCTGAAATTGATGACTTTTAGCCTTCTTTTAGCGTTTTAAGCACTACATTGGACTTGTTGAAAGCAATTTGAGCTTCCAACAAATTAGCAGAGAGCGTGCCATTGTCATCTGAATCTCACTGCCCTATAAAGGATCAAGCCAGAGCTTGTGCAACTTATTCATAAGCCTCGTGAAGGACATCATATCCTCATCAAGGAGATTGCTTTGTAGAATTACATTCCAAAAGATGGCGCCCCATACAATCATAGCAATCTGCAACTTACGCCCTTTTTCAGATGGAAGAGGATGGGAGAAAGCATACGTCAAAGATTGATACTGGAATAGCAACATTAAATCATGATAATGGAATTTTCATTGCATGGGAAAATCATCGTAAGTGTTCACTGTGAAGTACATTTAAGAAGAAGAAGAAAAAAACTCTTCCCTGATTGAGGGATTTAGATTGAATTTAGCTTTTTCGGTTTCATGTTTAGAGACACGTGAAGAACAAAAAACTTTACAGAATAGTTTCAATGTGCTTTAAAACATGATGATACATGGACCTTTCATAAATAGTGTTACATTTCCTTATTTAGAGAACTCATTTTAATACCAATTATTCTCGAGATTTTTTTCCCAAGAAATAAAAAATGAACAAGATGATACTTGATGGATAACCTGACATGAGTCAAGAAGATGGTCAAGGTTCATGAAACTTACCAGATTCTCCACTTATTTGTTCAACCTCCAAGAGCTGTTCAATGGCAGTGTTTATTGTCATATATTTTGGTGGTTCATAGCACTTTCTTCCTCTGGAAATATTCAAAGTGCAGGGAGCAGGAAGAGCATTACTACAATCAGTTATACAAGAAAACTAGAAACCAAAAAAATAAGAAAGCAATGATTAAGGACAGCAAGAAACCAAGCACATGCTTTCAATGGAAGGCCATTTAAACAAGCATAAATATCAAGTCATGCTTGAAAACTTATAGCCATTATTCAGGGCCATAAGAACATCATAGAGATAGAGATAGAGAGAAAGAGAGGAGAAGAGAAGACACATCAGTTCAGAATACCTGCACAGAGATTCTAATGATGGCTCTTTCACACGTATATCTGCAATTTGTAACATATTTCTAATGAGATTCTCAGGGGCAGAAAAAAATAAATACATAATTGAAAGTGTAATTAATCACATGGTGGTGAAGAAAAGGATTAGAAGAGAAATCTTGGAGAAAGGGTTGTTTAGAGAATAATCCCTCCGACACCCTAATGATATTTTATTAACCCTGATGAACATAAAGGAATGGTATCCTGAGTGAGCAGTAAAGCATATACACAACACCATTACAAATAAGACTTTATATGCATATAAAATCCCAAACACTTGGATGCACATATGCACGCAATTTAGTCTCCTACACTCCCCCTCAAGCTAGAGCAAAAATGTTGTACATGCCCAGCCTTACCATAATTGCTTGAAGATGCGAATGATAAATAGCTTTTGTAAGAAGATTTGCGAACTGATCATGGGTTCAAACATGAGTATGAAGAAGCCCAAAGGATATCTTCTCATGAACGAAATGACATTCAATGTCAATGTGATTTGTTCTTTCATGAAAGACCGGATTGGATGCAATGTGAATAGCTGCCAAATCATGACAATACAACAGAATCAAAGTATAGACAGACATGCACATGTGACAAGAAGAGACTGAGTCCAAATAACCTCAATGGATCAATACTCTGCTTCGACCGACGAACGAGCAACCACTAACTGCTCTTATCTTTTCACACAACAAGGTTTCCTCCAACAAACCAGCAGTAACCAAAATGGAACGATGTTCTTCAGAAAACCTAGCCCAATCTACATCACAATATGCCTGTATGTCGAGGTGACCACAATCGGCATACAAGAGTTCTTCACAAAGAACAGATTTCAAGTAACAAAGGATTCTGTATACGGCATCCAGAGGGTGACGGAAAGGAGACTATATTACCGAATTAACCATGTTCATAGCGTACGCAATGTCAGTTTGAGAGAGAGTTGAGTCTAGTGGTATGACTCTCGCTTAGGGTGCGAGGAGTCCTGAGTTCAATTCTCGGAATGCCCCATGTGACCATTATATCTTTGGGTCCTTACTCATGCCTCAGTGGTAGACTAACAAGAGTTTTAACACGAGGTCATGGGTTTGAGTACCCATGTGGTGTGAGTGCATGTCAGGAAAAAAATTAAGCTCCACAACTAACCACCAATACATATGAGGGTCATTGAGAGCTATAGACTTCATATGATGAAGAGGGTGGTTAACCTCAATTAGCGTAGACAACGGTTGAGCACCCAACATCCCTGTCTCATCAAGTAAATCAAGAGCATATTTCCTTTGAGAAATAACATACCTCCCATCGATCAGCCAACCTCAATCCCAATAAAGCAATTGAGTAAGCCCAAATCTTTTATCCCAAATGATATAGACAGAAACTGATTTACATTAGCAATCGCACTTTCACAACCACCAGTGAGAACAATATCATCCACATAGACAGCTAAGCCAGTGAAGGATCGACTAGTGTCTTTAATAAAGACAATGATCGCACGCACTTCTACAAAATCCAATCTAAGAGATGCCTATGCTTCTAAGGTCTAAGGTGAATGTTTGAGACCATATAAAGCCTTCTTCAATCTGCAAACTTTCCCTCTCATATTAGATGGCCAAAAGCCAAGTGGGAGAGACATGTAAACTTCCTCATGGAGATCGCCATAAAGAAAGGCATTCTTCATGTCAACCTGATAAAGAAACCAACGTTTGTGAGATGTTAAAGATAGAAGGACACATACAGAGTTCAACTCAGCAACAGGGGCAAAGGTCTTGATGAGGACATCATGCGCATGCGCACGGCCCCCACCCTACGCACGTGCTCAAGGAGGAGGAAGGCCCCACTATCGATCTGAATCGACGACAACATATATGGAGGACCTCTTAGTTAGGGGGTCGTGCTATGGAGCATTAGAGTGGACCCGATCATCATAGTGATTCAACCATTGGTTCTCATGATCGTCACCCAATACCTTAGATGATCTAGGATTTTGAGTTTTGCTTATTATCGTTATTAGGAACATCATGAATAGTTTTGATTGTGTTGATTAGCTGTTATTTTTGTTACTTCGTCTCTAAGTAATAGTGTGCGCACATGGCGTGGCTTTTGGGGTTTAAGGTTTTCTTATAAATAGGCAACCTCATGTAAGTTTTTTTTTATTGAAGATTATGAATAAAATTCTGCGTTTTCCTGCTTCTCTAATTCACTGAGTTCAGAAAATCTAATTGGGTGCGAAACCCTCCCTTCTTCGAAGGGCTAATTACCGGGGTGCGAAGCCACACCCATCCCAAATCGCCCCCACCTCCTACGCTCAATATTCATCATCTCCCACAGCCATCCAATCTTCAAATCCCCCCTTTTGCAGCCAATCCTTCCTTTATAGCAAATTTGCAGAATCAGGCCGTGCAGGATGGTTGAAACTTCGGCGGAGCACCGTGCACAGACCGAACGTCAGATCAGCCTAAAATTTGGTGTGTAGGTGGCCCACCCCTGGCTGACCACACTCAAGCTTTCCCTTTTTGGGTTCGTGGGCCCCACACACGTGCATCTGGACCCGGCGGTGTACACACGTGGATCATCTCGAGTTTGTCTCACTCCTCTATTTCACCCCTCACCTTATTTTCCTAACCCTAACCATAAATAATCCTAAATCCCAAGTTTTATTTCACTTTTGCAACCCTAAGTTTTTCCGAATTGAAACATGTGAATCCCTTGGATTGGGGAATAATCCTTTGCATATGTGGATGAATCTATTTTCCTTTGAGCATTGTTTGGTCTATAATTTTTTATTGATCCATCCCTAACATGTGTAGGCTTGGACCCTCATAGATTCCCCTTGTTGAATGCTTGACTTTATGTGAGATGTGGAATTTTTGTGATTGTTTCTAAATGAGTATAATCTAAAGCCTGAAATCTTACATATCATATTTAATTTTCATGTCCTGCATCAAATTTGGTATCAGAGCTTAGGATTTTCATAGGGGAATGCATTGCATGTTTAGGGTTTAGTCTATTCCCGTCTATTTTGCATCAAGTCTCATCAAATAGGGTTGTTTAAGACCCATCATTCACAACATGGAGTGCTGAATTTTTTGTTGTCAGAAAATCCCCAATTTTCATGGCTGAATTTTCTGTTAACGAACTAATTGGGCAGTTATATTGCTGGAATTTTAGTAGTGTTGTGTAGTTTCCCTCATATAGAGTCCTATGGAATCATTTAGTCACATTTAGATGCATAGTGAGGGTCTTTGAGTTGAGTGAGTAGCTGTATGCCCACACATACTGGTCAAGGTTTTGGCTTGCAACCTACACTAAACATGGAGCAATTGCAAAAGTCAATGAACAATATAACCCGGCAGTTTAAGTTTTTAAGTAGGCGCTTGGAACAACGTATTGACCAATGCTTTGAACAGCTTATGTGCGCATTACCCAACTAGAGACCTCTACTCAGGCAAACCTCACCATTGGGGAAGATGCCCAATCTCAAGCAAGTGGTCAGGAGGATAGACAAAGAAATGGAGGTGGCGAAGGAATTAGTCATAGGCGCGCACCCCTGCACCCACCCCGCGAGGGACATCATGATCGCTATGACCCAAATGCGCGACTCCTCCAAGGAGTTAAGAGTAGAGGCCCCTACGTTTGATGGCCACTTGGACACTAAAGCTTTTCTATATTGGTTGGCAGATATGGACCACTATTTTGAGTGGTACGACATGTCGGATGCTCGTCAAGTCCGATTTTCCAAGATGAAACTTGTGAGCCAAGCCAAGAGGTTTTGGGCTATATGGAGCGAAAGAAAGAAAGGTCGAGGGAGCCTCCAATAGTCCATTGGGGAGAAATAAAATAAACTCTTTAAGAAAAAGTACCTCCCTTTCTCTTATCACTTGAGGTTTGTTGAAAAATGACACTCTTCGACAAGGTTCCATGAGTGTGGCTAAATACATTGAGAAGTTCAAAGAGTACTTGACCCAGTGTGAAGTTGATGAGGATCCCGTACTCACTCTTGCTCGATTTAAGACGGGCCTCCGTTCTGACATTAGGAGAGAGTCGTTCACCAAGGACATAGACACTCTTGAACAGATGTATCAAGTAGTGTTAGAGGTCGAGCAATACCTCAAAACACCTGTGGAAAGGCGATTTGAGCCTCGCGATTCTAGCATTAAGGCCAACCCTTCTGCGGCTAAGCCTAGCACTGTATATCAATACAAGCCTTCCAGTAGTGTTCAATCTGGGCCCAAGGATGATAAGGGTAAAGGAGTTATCGAGTCTAGCACATGCAAAAGTGATGTGACTAGGTATTTTAGATGTCAAAGATTTGGTCACTTTGCCCACCAGCGTGGCACGAGAGAGGGCGTCGAGGTGTTCCTTATTGATGGACAAATAGAAGTAGTGCACCCAGAAAGTGACGGTGAAGGGAAAGAATATGAGCCAGCAGAAACCCCTAGTGATGAGGAAGAGGGAGCGCAAGAGTTTGCAACCCTTGCAGTTGTGCGTCGCGCCTTTGCACAAGCAAAGAATACCAACGATTGGCGCCACAACACGACCCTCTATACTCACGCAAAATGTGGTGATAAGAGCTGCAAGATGATTGTGGATAGTGGTAGTTGTACCAACTTGGCATCAACTGGCACTGTGAGCCGTTTGGGCTTGGAGCTTGAAGCCCATCCTCAACCCTATAGAGTGTCTTGGTTTTTTTTTTTTTTTTTTTTTTACACACCACCACACACGCCGTATTGGGATTTCACCACTTATGGGTACTCGAACACTTGACCAGGTGTTGAAACTCCTAAAAGTATACCACCGAAGCAAGAGCAAGGACCCTGTCTTGGGTTGATGAAACTTCCAGTCCAATCTCGCACCGATGTCTTGTTCCTATTCAGTTTGGATTATATAAAGCCACACTTTGGTGTGATGTTCCTAGGAAGCCTATTGATCTTGTCCCTATGTCTGTCCCATAGGTCATCAGAGTCTGCAGAGTCCTTTGCACATCACATTCATTCATTGCATCAAGAAATCATGGGAAAGATCAATACTAGTAATGAACATTACAAAATTTCTGCAGACCAACATAAACAATTCAAGGAATTCAATGTAGGGGACTCTGTGATGGTCCGTATCAGGCTAGAGTGGTACCCTCATGGAGCTGTTTGTAAATTATACGCGCATAGCACTAGACCATTGAAAATTATAAAACGAAAGTCTCAATGCGTATATGGTAGATCTTTCACCTTCCATGGGAATTAGTTCCACATTCAATGTGGAAATCTAGTTGCATTTCAAGGGACCACTGATATATTGTCCAACCTTGCACCGAACCATCCTTATTCCCTAAACCTTTCTCTTGATTCATGGCCTCTTCCCGACCCATCTTCCCAGCCTCTACCTCTCATACCTACCATTCCCACACCCAGAGAAGAGATAGAGGATATTCTGAACCATCAGATAGTATCGACATCGGACGACGGATATCAAAAGTTTCTGGTCAAGTGGAAATCACGCCAAACTTCAGACAATGCATGGCTCATTGAGGAGGAGCTTCAAAGACTTGATCCTAACATCTTGGAGTGGTTCAGGAGTTTTGTTTCACTAGTGGCAAAATCTTTGCAGCTGAGGAGAGTTGATAGGGACATCATGCGCACGCACACGCCCCCCACCCTACGCCCGTACTCGAGGAAGGGCCCACTATCAATCTAGATCGACGACGACATCCATGGAAGGCCTCTTAGTCAGGGGGCCGTGCTATGGAGCATTTGAGTGGACTCGATCATCATAGTGATTCCACCATTGGATCTCATGATCGTCGCCCACTACCCTAGATGATCTAGGACTTTGAGTTTTGCTTATTATCGTTATTAGGAACATCATGAATAGCTTTGATTGCGTTGATTAGTTATTATTTTTGTTACTTCGTCTCTAAGTAATAGTGTGTGCACATAGCATGGCTTTTGGGGTTTAAAGTTTTCTTATAAATAGGCAACCCCATGTAGGTTTTTTTTCATTGAAGATTATGAATAAAATTCTGCATTTTCTTACTTCTCTAATTCTCTGAGTTAGGGAAATCTAATTGGGTGCGAAACTCTCCCTTCTTCGAAGGGCTAACTACCGTAGTGCGAAGCCACACCCATCCCAAATCACCCCCACCTCTACCTTCAATATTCATCATCTCCGGCAGCCATCCAATCTTCAAATCCACCGTGCAGAGACCGGACATCAGATCAACCTGAAATTTGGTGTGTGGGTGGCCCACCCCTGGCCAACCAGACCTAAGCTTTCCCTTTTTGGGTTCTTGGGCCCCACACGTGCGGGCAAGATCCCACGCACGTGCGTCTAGACCCGGCCACTGTCCACACATTTGGATCATTTCGGGTTTCTCTCCTCTATTTCACTCCTCTCAGCTTATTTCCCTAACCCTAACCTTAGATAATCCTAAATCCCAAGTTCTATTCCACTTTTACAATCATAAGTTTTCCCGAATTGAAACATGTGAATCCCTTGGATTGGAGAATAACCATTTGCATGTGTGGATGAATCTACTCTCCTTTGAGCATTGTTTGGTCTATAATTTTTTATGGATCCAGCCCTAACATGTGTAGGCTTGGACCCTCAAAGATTCCCCTTGTTGAATGCTTGACTTTGTGTGGGATGTCGAATTTTTGTGATTGTTTCTAAATTAATATGATCTAAAGCCCGAAATCTTACATATCATATTTAATTTTCATGTCCTGCATCAGCTCTCCTGATAATTAACCCCAAATTGTAAGTAATCCCTTTCGCAATAAGACGAGCCTTGTACCAACTACCAACCAATAGACCTGTCTAGATCATGTTTCTGAGCCATCCCACAACATGTTTATCAGTGGGACAACCAATAATATCACATTGTACTATTCAAAAGCAGCCATTTTGCCCTGTCATTGCGGCTTTCCAACTAGGATCAACCTAGGCATTTGTAACATTGGTGGGAATAGAAACAGACAGGATGGAGAAAATGAAAGCTTTAAAATAAGGTGAAACAGAATGGTGAGGCAAAAAATTGCCAATAGGTGAGAGGTACAAGAACATTTTTTCCTTTCACAATGCAATTGGAAAATCTGGAGAAGAAGACAGTGTTCTGCAAAACAAAGGGTATATGGTGTTCAGGAAGCTCTGAGGGCTTGTTCAAGTACTTCCTTCTGGTATACACCTTTAGCAACTTGTCTACTGGCTCAAAAATAACTTCACTTGGACCCATAAGATCATCGACAACAGGAAGAGAAAATGCATCACTACCAAAAGGAGTAAAGAGCAGTTGTCTGTGTGGAGAAATAGCGACCATTTTCAAAGCACATAACGCCCTTGGAAATGTACCTTTTTCAAGTCACAAGACAATAGCACTTGCATCCTTTCTAGGTGTTGCACATATCCCAAGAACAGGCACTTAATTGATTGAGGACTGAACTTGTCCCTAGGGGATCCTAAAACTTGGACAAAACATGGACAACCAAAGGTTTTTGTGAGAACAGAAAATAATTGCAGATCAAGACATAACAATTTTAGAGGATAACTATTTTCAAGCAATGGGGATGGCATCCTGACTACCTCATCCTAGATGATCTTCACAATATGCACCCTTAATAAGATGGATCTAGTGACCTTCAAAAGACGACAATTTTTCCATTTTACAACTCCGTTCTCCTGAGTACACGGAAAAGATGTCTAGAATCCTACATGATTAAATAAGTAAAATTGAAGATCATGACATAAGTATTTCTTAGCATTATCAGATCGAAGAACTTTTATCTTCTGATCAAACTAAGAATAATTTTATGAAAAACTTTAACAATAAAACGGTACTCCACTTCTAAATATCATCAAATAAATCTATGTGAATCAAGAAAAGTTATCAATGAATGAAATAGTACTTATAACAAAAAATAGAAGTAACAAGGGTAGGGCCCTACATAGCAAAATGAATTAAATCAAAAGAAGTCAAACTTAGGAGTAAATGTAGTAAGACAATGTTTTGACAACTGACAAACACCATGTTTGAATTCCATGTCTAGTTGAAATTTATTGGGGAAAAAATCTAAGGCAGCTAATGTACAAATGACCTAAGGAAAAAATCTGGAGTTGGACAAGCTCTTTATTTTTAAGACACGATTCCGAGACGACTAGTAGAGATGTCACCAGCATCAAACAAGTACATCTCTCGATATTCACGCGTCCACCACCAATCCTCCTCTTCGTTTCCAAGTCTTGTATAACACAGTAGGATGGGAAGAGCGTAACACAATAATTAAGTTGTTTAGTTAGATCACTAACAAACAATAAATTGGAAGGAAAGGAAGGCACATGAAGAACAGATGGCATCATGGATGAGGATGGTTGATAAGCTCCTCTCCCAAAAGCCCTAGAAAGGAACCATTAGCAAGTTTGATGTACCCATGGAAGAAAGACAATTGAAGAACTTGCAGATATGATCAAAACAACATGTATTGTTAGCTAAGGAAAATGACTCGTGGTAAAGACAAGATATACTTTGACCAGACGTGCTCAGAATTTTATTTTTTTTTTACTTTGATTCTTCAGTGGATATGGGCACAAGGTCAATATCTCCATTTAACACCTCCCGTATGTAGTGGTGGTGCACTTCGAGGTGCTTCATCCTTGCATGTTATTCATAGAAAGATAGATCCATCCATCTATCCTCTCTGATTTATATTTTGATATCTCGAATGCGGCAAACGTTACCTTACATATTGGCCATATGATCTGTAACACTGGTGTGAATAATCCAATACATGGAAGGATGTGAAGGGACTGCAGAATGAGCATATGTACCTAAATAACTACTAAAAGTACTAGCTGAATAAGAAGTCCAAAGCTCAGCCAACTCCTAAGGAAGATCATTGACGATCTTGCAAAGGGCACTAATTTGATCCGTGGAGCTTGACAGATCATCTAAAATTTGCTCCCCCTCAACTTCAACACTGTTAGCCACAGTATTTGCAAACGACTGTCTTTTATATATATATATATATAACAAAAACTTTTATTAGAAAAAAATGCTGAAGCGGATAAAATACAAACCCAAGCACAAAGCACAAAGCTAGAAGGGAAGGGCAGTCAAGGCTGCCTTAACACAAACCACCCACTCTGAAACTAGCCTTCTTAACCCTTCCAATAGTCACATTCTTCAATTTGGAAATATTGCAAAAGCAACAACAATTATTCCTTGATCCCCAAATGACCTAGAGAACTGCCATCAAGAGAAGCCACCAAATAGATTTCATAGCCTTACCACCACCGCCGCCGCCATGCCAGGCCCATAATAAGTCTTCCACTGACGTAGACATAACCCAATCCGTGTGAAAACATGAGAGAGTGGTCCCAAACTCTAGTCACAAAAGGACAGTGAATGAAAAGATGATCAATTGTCTCCTTGCTCCGCATACACATTAGGCAAATGTTGGGAAGAACAGGCGCTCTTCTTTGGAGGTTGTCGACCGTCAAGATTCTCTTCTGACCCACCATCCAAACAAAGGCCGCTACCCTAGGTGGCGCTCCATAAAACCAATAATGGAAAGGGTGGCACAGATCAGTAGACAAAGGAATCCAAGAGATGAGGTTGTAGAGACCTTTGACCGAGAATTTGTCGGACTCGCTTCCAACCCACACAATACCATCTTCTTGGAGTGGATCTAGCCTTACCGGATTGAGAAACTCCAACAAATTGAGAACCTCCTCAAATTCGGCATCCGACATATTTCTACAACAGGGAGGGGACCAAACAACCTTCTCCCCATCCCTAGAAAAGCATCCCACCATGCTGACATACCTATCAGGAGCAATTGTCTTTGTTAATATTATTCGAAAAGGTTTGAGACTATACTTTCTCAAATGGTCCACCATGACAAGGCTTGGACCCTGCTACAAGTGCAGACATTTCATGAACAATTGAAGGTTGCACACCCAAAGAGGCCCTAAAATGAGCCTCCCCTCTAACATAGCCCCTGGAGAAGGAAGAGACTCTCCCAAGGAGCTGAACGCGTTGAGGCTCAAAATCGGGTAGTAGCCCACCTAGAAACTCAAATACATATCATTGTTCCATTTGCTGCTTAGAAGTAGCTGATTGACAGTGATCAAGCACCTACTTCTGCGTATGTTGTAAGAGCAGCAAAATATTCCTCTATGGAAGATTCACCTTGTTGCATACTCGTGATCTCTTGATGCAACTAATAGACATGAGCAATATCATCCCTTCGAGAATACGTTCTGGCAACTTCATCCCATACTTCTTTAGTTATTTTGAGCATCAATCCACAGCTTATGTTAGGATACATAGAATGAAGAAACCAGGACATAACTGCAGATCATTGCTTTCCCAATCATCGTGGATTCATGATGGGTCATCTATGGCTGGCTTGTTCTTTTCCCGCTTGTGGGCTTTTTAATAAATTGTTGTTTCCTCTCAGAAAAAAAAAAAAAAAAAAAAAACATCTTGGTAGATTGGGACTAGTCAAGGTAGTTATGGTCATTGAGCCTAATAAATATATAATGGTAATTATTAATGTTGGATTGCAAACTGGTTGTGTGGACCTCATAAGTACTCTAGTTTTCTGGTCGTTTGAACTCATATGATCTCCCAAAAAGAAACAGAGACTTGCACTAACAACGTGATGAATTTAGGGGAAAAAAATCAACTACTACATTTACTCAAGTGGCATGCCCACTCACCCAAAAATCCACATGCACTATTGCATGGTATTGTAGCACGGTACTATAACGGTACTATAGCCACACTGTAGCATGTGGTGAGGTAACTTTATCTACAAGATCTGATTGCTTGGCGGACAATGGAAACAAAAGGCAAAAGAGAAGAAGGAGAGGACAGAAAGGAAAAGGAAGACGGAAAAAAAGAAAGGCAAAAGAAAAGAAAAGATATGGTACAAGAGGGAAAGTAGGTGGTGGGGATCTTAATGCTCTGATGCCATGTAATTAATCACATAGTGGAGAAGAAAGAAGAAGAAAAGAGAACCATGGAGAAAGGGGAAAGGGTTGTGTAGAGAATAATTTCCTCCCACACCCTAGTGATATTTTGTTAACCCTAATGAACATAAAGGAATGGTGTGCTGACGGCGCAGCAAAGCATATGCAGAACACCCTTATAAATGAGACTTCATATGAATATAAAATCCCAAACACTCAGGAGCACATACATGCAGATGCACTCTACTCTCCTACAAAGAAACAAGGAAATCAGATCCTATTTGTCAGCATTATAGTGTGCTTGTATTTTATTATTTATTTTTCTATTTTCCCCACCAGCACTCTATCTACGGAGAGTGCCTTCAAGATCCAAATGCACTTTGAATTTCTCAAGTGGTAACAGAATGTTTTTTCCTTTTGATGGGTCGCACAAAAATGGTAACAGAATTTACCATGATATAGGAACACAGTAACAAAAACAACCATCCTTCGATAGCATAATGATCATTCAATGAAAATCATCCAGGGAATGGGGACTGACAAGTTCAGTTAAACGACACCTCTGGATGGTGTCTGATAAATAAATAGAAAAGTCGGTAACTGCAGCAAACAAGGGAGGGGCAGGGAGGACTGGTGACATGCAGCTGCAATAAGTATTGACCTCATTCTTATGAAACATCCCCTTAACTAAGCATTATCAGAGGGCTGTTGGTAATTGGAGAGCTAATGAAGCATCTATAAAAACTCACCTAACAAACAGAGGGTGTGCAATCCAAGCTGGCGGTTTCTCTGAATCTTTTCATAGAAACTGTCAGGCCGCCACGTCTCAGTAAAGAATGGTATTGAAACCGTCTCACCATAGCGGTAAAGTTGCAAACCACAAACCCCAACTGCATTCATTACTGATGCATTGTGAACAACCTTGACTTCCACCCCCAATTTTTTTGCCCGGACAACCATATCAGTGTGCGTTGTTGCTCTGTATTCACAGTAGGAAGTCAGACAGCAAGAAAGGGGGAAAAAAAGTGAAGAATAAACAGGTCTTAAGTAACAAGTCTCACATGAAGCAGAAAATTACTAGTGAAATTTATTTTGGACTTGAATATTTTATTTGGGCTACTTCTGGTTCCTTTGAGCATGAAACAACTATAAACCGTAAGTTTTTAGGACATTATATCTGAGCACTATTTTTCAGAATATGACAGGTCAACTGACACAAGCAATAAAGTCATATTGATGCTGCTAATCTATATGATGCCTTAACAGCTAACCTATTTTCCTGCCTCAGACATAAATTTAGCTTCAGTGACTTTCCTCCAAACATATTTGGTTCCTCTCCAACTCCATTAGATACCAATCAAACTAAAATTTTCCAAGAACGTTGTTTCTTCCTGAATATTGGCAATCCGTAAACCACCCTCCTCAGGTTTCGAAACATCAATCCACCTAGTATGATATGTGACTCTCTTCTCAACCTTCCCCAAGTATATAGTAGAACCAAAGAGCAAAATGGAGTAAATGCAACAACTAGAAACTTGACAGGCCAATGATCCCAAAACTTTGTAGTTTGATTTATGATACATAACCAAATATAAATGAGGCCAGCAGTCTTCAAATCTATATCCTCATTATCACCATCATCAAACCTTGTCCCAACCAATGTTCGGTATCGCATTGCGTATCGCACCCTTGGGATACGGATATGTATCGGTTATTGCATGGGATATATCGGTCGCATCGCATAATGTATCGTTGTTGTTGGAAACATTGGGAAATTGGTCAAATTTTTCAATGAAATTTCAGTGATTCTTAAAAAAGACATCAATACACACTTATAAATCAAAATATTACAAAAAACAAGTGCACATAATAGGTTTTCTTTGTATGAGGTACTAATCTATGCATTGTCTAACTAAATTGATGCAAGTATATTCAAAGTCTATTCATATAATTTACAAAAGTAAGAAATGTCGAAACATAAGCAATACATTCAAAAGCAAAAGAAGAATCACTAGAACAGGTTACATACATGTTTGGATTTATGTTTGGACACAAAGATTGCAACCGATTTGTGAGAAATTGTTTTTTTTTTTGTTTTTTTTCAATTTTCCACAACTCAACCCATCTCCTCCAAATCTCAAAATCGAAGCTCCTAATCCATGATTTTTCACGTGGATTTGTAACAATTTGACACTAATTTAACATGATTAACAACAAGAAAAAAAAAAAAAGGATCGAAAATCGAAAATGCTCGCCGGATCGAAAGTGTGGGATATATCCCACTACTTGTAAATTTCGTATTGCATAGGTGGGATACAAGATATATCATAGGATATATCAGCCGAGATTGTCGATACTTAAAATATTGGTCCCAGCTATTTGGGGTTGGATTTAAAATCTTGTTTTGCTGATCATTCCCATCTATGGTTCTATCCACAATAAGTCAACAAGTCTTCATAACCCTTCTAACTACATTGATTGAAGTCCTCTTACGTATTCCCTTAGTCCTCATTCCAGGCCCTTCAACCCTAATCAATGTTCTCATTTCTCTAGAACCATCTCTGGCCACACTGCACATGAAGTATCCCAATATGCTCTCAATCATTTCATCTCTTATTTTATCAATCATTTTGTCTCTTTATAACTGACCTCTTTTTGCTAATTGTCTTTTGTACCTCATCCTACCACCACCACTTTTCTTTTGTCCCTGCCTTTCTTCCCTCTAGATTCCCCAAACACCTTTTTGGTCACTTTTTTATATATAGTCAATCATCTCTATCTACATAATCCTTAGCCGCAGCTTCAAGATTCTACTCGCTTTCTATCATAAGACTGGCATTTCCCCTTTTAAGCTCCATCATTAGATAACTCTTTCCAGGCTTCAACCCTAATCAATGTTCCCGTTTCTCTAGAGCCATCTCTAGCCACACTGCACATGAAGTATCCCAATATGCTCTCAATCATTTTATCGCTTATTTTATCAATCATTTTGTCTCTCTTTATAACTGACCTCTTTTTGCTAATTGTCTTTTGTACCTCATCCTACCACCACCACTTTTCTTTGTCCCTGCCTTTCTTCCCTCTAGATCCCCCAAACACCTTTTTGGCAACTCTTTTTTATGTAGTCAATCATCTCTATCTACAAAATCCTTGGCCGCCGATTCTACTCGCTTTCTTCTATCATAAAACTGACATTTCCCCTTTTAAGCTCCACTGTCAGATAACTCTAGCCCAAGTCTCTTCTTTTTCAGCACTTAGTGCACATATCTAAGACTACTAGCCTATGTTGCATTGTTAGAGGTTAACCTGGTATGACTTTAAAGTCCTTGCTTGTTGACAACCCTATGCTTCTAAGCAGGAAAAAAAAATCCTAATTATGACAAGTATAATGCACTCTTCAATGTCACCAAATGCTCAGTCTTTAATTACAGAGAAAAAATTGTCAAACATCCCAAATAACCTTTAACCATACTTACAAATCAAAAACAGTCGCAACTTCCTACAAAAGAAGAGCTTTTTTAAGCCCGTGTGCAAGTATAAGAAGCTCATCTATAGAACTCCATCATATGGATCCATTTGTCTAGATGCCCTAGCCCAAAAATAAATGGATGGGCAGAAAAAAAAAAAAAAAAAAAAGGCCAAGTTTTTCTAACTCATCCACTTATTTCTAACATTTTGACCCATTTGATAAGTTGACCAACCTAATTTATGGGAAAAACCATCTATACAATTGGGATAGACGACTTGGATCTTGCACCAATTTAGGATGTATGCACATGTGGTGGCATGTAGATGGGTTGCCTTTCACATGCCCTCAAAGGCTCAAACTATTCCACTCCAAAATAGACTTCAAGTTAAGTGTAGAAGTTCAACTATAAGAAACTTTCTCAAGTAATCCAAAACTAGTTCTAAACCATCACTAATTTACTCAACAAGTTTCAAATTTTAAAACATATTTTAACAAACCCTTTTCTCTAACCAAACTCTTAATGTGGCCCAAACTAAGTAGCATTGTAATCACCATTACCACTCCTAGCCTTATACCAAACTATTACCAGGTATATAGGATTGGCTATATGAATCCTGGTTTGCCAATCAATCCTATGTAAGGCTCTATCCTTGAAAGGCTTTCATGTCCCTTCTCGCCACCTCAATCCATATCCTTTAAATTCTCATCCTCTCTTTATGCCCTTAATCCTAATCAATGTTTCCCTCCTTACTAGAGCCGTCTTCGGTTATTGTTGCACATTAGTGAACCATCTCAATTCACCCTCCATCATTTTACTCATTTTGCAACACTCTTTAGCAGAGAATGACCTCATTCTTAATCTGATCCTTATCTCCCACACATCCATCTCAACACCCCTAGCTTTGCAACAAACTCAATCTGTACTCATTTTTCGAGGTCTCTTTAGAGCCTGTACACAATCTTCTTCTTCCACTCTTCGTCATTCCTCCATTGGCTTTCTGTTGATATTAGCCCCTTAATCTCATGTTCATAGAAATAAAGCTTTCAAGGAACCAGATTATCTGGTCAACCAGGAAATACCATCATTTTGAATGCTCTTCGACAATGAGTTAATCCAAATATCCCACACTCATTAAAGCTGCCCTCTCCAACTTGCATATTTCAGACTTACAACCTTGAAGAAAGACCTAGAGGAAAAGGTCTTGTTTAGTGTAGTCATTATTGTAAAATGAAATTTAAAGAAAAGACCAAAACCATGGAGACTTTCCTTTATCATTTCCAAGATTAGCGACCTTTCTTAGATCTTAAACATATTGTTGTCCTCAACTTCAAAGGTGGAGAATTCTTTACCATTGATTTGATCAATGACTTGCCCCCTTGACCAAGGTGTAAACGGCCACCACCATTGCCGTTATGATACGGGCCATAACGGCGGCCTTTTTTTGTTTTTTGAAAAAACTGTTACTGGACCGTTACGTGGCCGTTATGGCCTGTTTTTTCTGTAACGGTCATTTCGACCCCATAAAGTGTAACGGTTTACGTAACCAACTTTGAATACCTTGCCCTTGACGCAATTTTGCCTCTTCTATTTATTTTTTTTAATTTAAAAAAAAAAAAAAAAAAAATCATTACTTACAAGAAATTCAATGTATTTGGCATTTAACTATGGTTGCATGAAGTGTGAAGTGAAGAAGCAATAAATTAAGGTGTGGGAAAGGGGAAGCATCTATTGCAAATGTTAGCAAATATAAACTAGTACAAAGCGGAAGCAAGAACAGGAGCCCAAAGCCTTATACGTGGTGGGAGCAAAATAAAATCTCGATTGCAGTAATCAGTTCCAATTTAGTTAAGCAATAAAATATCAACAGTTTTTAATATCTCACTAAGTTTAACAAAGAACACCAAATCAAGTGAACACATGAAACCCAGAAAAAAAAAAAAAAAAAAAAAAAAAAAAAAAAAAAAAAGAGGCAAGGTTAGTTCTTCATCATCATAGCTTTGTCCCAGATATTTTGAGATTAGCTTTACGAATCCTATTTCTCCAATCATTCCTATCTAAGGTGTCATCCTCAGCAAGTGAACAAACCTTCATATCCCTCATATACACCTTGATCAACATACCAAAACTGGCTGTCACTCCACCGGTTGTAGGAGATGTAAGGATTGATAAATAGAATAACTTTTTATTTGATTGATAATCATATAAAGCGGAAGATATTTTAGCCATTTGCATCAAGCTCAAACTTCCTTCTTGCATGCGTGTTCCTCCAGAAGCACACACCATAATAACAAGTAAAGATCTATTAGTAGTATACTCGATCAAATGGGTGATTTTCTCGCCTACTACGGATCCCATACTACCTCCCATGAACTCAAAATCCATAACCCCCATTGCTATGGGAATACCGTTTAGTTGACCCATGCCTATTTGAACAGCCACAGTTCAACCTGTCTTTCTTTCCTTTAGGTCTTCCAGACTTCCACTCATCCTCCTTTCAAGCCCATCAATTCTAATCAAAGAGTCAAAATTCTCTTCTTTGTAAGAAGGGCCTCCAATTTTCAAGTACATGATCGAACTAACTGAATATGCTCTCCTTCATTTTACTTCCTATTGGACCTACTCTTATTTTTTGGAATACCTCATTCTAAATCCTCCACTTGCTGGACTTCCCACCATCAAACATCCTCATCTTTGCAATGCTCATCCTTTGCTGATGTTCCTTCCTAATTGCCTCCGCCCCACATAGCATAGCCAGTTGAATAGCTACCCCATAAAAATGTGCTTGAGTTTCATAGGTATGCAGACAATTAAAATATGCCAAATCAACAATGTAACATACCCAAAAGGGTCTCCAACAACCAAGAAACCTACATCAGACTCGCAAGCTTCTGATAGCATATCATCTGCCCTTTCCTCTACCATTTCTCTGTCTGCAAGGATAACCGGCCTTCCATACAGTTCCTCCTGCAAAACCAAATTCTTCACTATCTTTGATATATTGTAAAATTTTCCAAACAAAATAGAAGCCACAATAATGTAGGTGTGTCAAAAATATGAAAACTCATGGGGATTAGATCTTCATGACTAATAACTTACGATGCATGTTTGGCTGTTTGCAGTTCCCAAGGCTGACAAGATGCACTACTAGCAAATTGTAGTTGAGATAAGAACAGAAAGGTCATTTTCTTTCTCAACCACATTTGGAGGAAGAAAAGGTCAAAAGTCACTAGCTTGATTAGTGCAGGTACCATTTTCCTCGCTGCCCCAAATAACAAGCACATTAAGCACACTTTGGAAGCCCCGCTAACCATAATTTGGCAATACACCGAAAAGCTAACTTAGCAATGCACAAAAGAAAAACCCATTTTGATAATGAAGTTAAAGAATGCTTGCAACAAACGTAGTTAAAAGTTGTGAATTAGAATGATACCACCCACACTTTGTCCATTTCCTCTGCAATGAGATGCAAATTGCAGTTCAATTCAACAAAGTATCAAAATGCACCCTAACAGAACTTAGTTGAAATGTGAATCGATATTCAAATCCAAAATCAAACAGCTTCATGTCCTTGCATACGCTTAAGGTAGAGTTTGGAAGTACCCTCCAATTGACTTTTTGATAATGAAGTTAAAGAAAGCTTGCAACAGACGTAGTTAAAAGTCACGAATTAGAATGATACCACCAACACTTGGTCCATTTCCACTGCAACAAGATGCAAATTGCAGTTCAATTCAACAAAGCACTAAAATGCACCCTAACAGAACTTAGTTGAAATGTGAATCGAAATTCAAATCCAAAATCAAACAGCTTGATATCTTTGCATATGCTTGAGGTCGAGTTTGGAAGTACCCTCCAATTGACTTTTTGTTGAATATGTTGGTGGGTTGACTTTGTTTGGAACATGATGAACGTTTAGAGAGGTGCAAAAAAAAGAAGGTTCTGTAATTCTTTCTGTACTTCGCCATCATCAAAATAGTACTTGTTATTTTGGCAGGTGCATTCTGCCCACCCAGTTTCCCATGGTACATCCACTGTACCCAATTTCCAACCAAAATGACAACCATGGCCAACAAGGATATGTGAAAATATGATAAATAAGAATTTTAAAAAATAATAATAATAAACATGAGTAAACAAGAGGAACTATGGGGTCCAACTATACATTTTTCTAACTCAAATGATCCAGTACATGTAGGGCTATCGTTTGGTGACCAAATCGAATATCTAACTAGATACAAAGCCAATGGAAGCTACATCGAAAATCTGAAAGATTGGAAGATCCTAACCATCAAATCAATGGTCAACAAAAAGCTGGTTATGGAGATGGTGCATATTCATATAAAAATAGTTCAACGATCAAAGGTAGAAACATCCCAATGGGGAGATTTTCAAGTGTCCCCCATCCATAGTGAGGTCCATCCTATAAACGGCTTGGAGCCTTCAAAGAAGTCACCGCACATACAAAATGATGCACATCAATAAATAAATACACACACACACACACACACACGGAAACGCTCACCTGCAAACCAGTTCGTATGTACTACATACGAACTTTTTTGAGAACTCATCATATCTGATGAGTCTCAAAAATCTGAACGGTCCACATGAAGCAAAACCTCATGAAACCCCCTAGTACAAAATTTTACTTTGATCCAAAACGTCGGTGGGCCATGAAAAATGCAAATAGTTTCTTCCCTTGATTTGAAGTTCTCTTTGCTATGGCCCACCAGAATCTTAGATCAGGGTGAAAATTCACCCCCTAAGGTTTCATGGGATTCCACATCTTATGGACCATTCAGATTCAACACCCATGACACGTGCAAAGGTGCGCACGTGCGTAGGTGAGCATGCCTATATATATATATATATATATATATATATATATATATATATATATATATATATATATATATATATATATATATATATTGTTTGTTGATGTGTAGTATGCCTATCATAGTTCAAAAACTTGGTGACTCGAGTCGAAACTCAACAAGTCAACTCGACTCAACAAAATTTTGAGCCAAGTCAATGTGAAACTCGCTAGTGATCTTGACTCAGTCGAGACTCAGCCAAATTCATCGAGTTGACTCGCTAACTCGGTTGATTGGGCACGACTCATACCGAGTCAATCTCTAGGTGATTGCCTTTCATAATATAAATAAATAAAAATAAAAATAAAAGTGCACGGTATGAGATTCAAACCCCTCTCTTTTTCTAAAGAGTCAAGCAACTCCACCAACAAGCTATGCAGTTCATTCAAGATAATGTTGTCAATTTTTATAATCATGGGTGTTCTTATTAATTTAATATTTAAATATCGAGTCGAGCCTTCCAGTAGACACGACCTGGGTGGACATCGAGTTGAGTCGAGTTTTCATGTTTTTGAACTATGATGCCCATAATTCCTCTTAAAACAAAGGGCTTCCCTATGGCGTTTGTCACTTCCATCCCCTCAACCATCACTCATCAAGCAAACTCTATACCGGATTTGCCATATCCATAAATACATTGACCAAGACAATCATAACAATTCCATCGGACAACTTTTTGGGAATAAAATATATGGTTACGAAAACTCAACCGAAAGTCATTGACCTAACCCTAGGGTAAGAATTGTCCAATCAATGCAAATTTTGTATGTGGCGCATCCAAGGGCCTATATGTGGCTAGTTCAGAGGTCTTATTTTTAACTTTTTTAAGGCAATTGTTACACCATAAGAAACTACATTGTGGAAACCGGAAGATATTTATTTCATTGATAATAACATGAATATATAGAAGAGATGGGAGATATGTAGAGATTTGGAGAGGCCTCAACAAGTACATCTCTTAAAAATATAGAAGATTAATCTAAGAAGATTATCCAAATCTACTCTAACATCCCCCATCAAGTTCAAGGTGCTCTGAAAGGAGGAACCTGAATTTGAAAGGTATGGTAAATATTTGTCAAAAAACAAAGGGAAAAACAATCAATGATAACATGGTGATGAAACAACAAGTAGCACGAGGCAACAAAAAAGTGAGTATCATAAGGCAACAAAGAAACAAGTAGCACGAGGCAACAAAACAATGAGTATCAAGCAAGCACCAAGCAAGCACTTTTGACAATTTCTAGGATGTGAAGCATTGGCACTCCAACAACTGACGAATGATCTAATGGCACTACCTGTGGCCAGGATTTCCACCATTACACTTCTAGTGGATACATACTTCCATTAGCTCTGGACGTTCCAGCAACAAAAAAAAAAAAGGTCCAACACAAGTTGACACAATAATGGAGTCTAGTCCGCATGCCCCTCATAACAACAGGTCTGGTCCATAGGCCCGGCACCAACAAGTCCAGTTCACAAACCTTACACAAACAAGTCTAGTCCATACGCCCGTTTTTTTAAAAAAAAAAAAAAAAAGTTCTAAAATGCCCGACACAAACGAGTTTGGTCCATACGCCCAGCACAAACAAGTCCGATCCAAAAGCTCAAGTACGAAGAAGCTACATTGTTAAAGGTGTATGGGGCAATAGACAGTGGCCCTACGAGTGGTGGACAACGATCCTAGATGGGCAATGACAAAGGTGTTGTTGGATGGAGGTCAACCTATGAGGCAGCAGAAATGGTGGACGACGTCAACCAACGGGCTATCACCTAAAGAGGACAACGCCTGGGTGAGACGCTCGAGCCAGCAGGTATGGCCACTAGATCGATAATGTAGGAGGCAAAGAAGGGATTGCTAGCAAGTTAGGGCAATCAAGTCTAGAAATAGTTGTAGCAGGTGAGATCTACCAGAAATAATGAAGATGGGCAATGGTGGCTTCAGAAGCTAAGGTTTACAACAAAGAAGAGAAAGGTTTGTAGACCTGACGCCGAAAATGATGGTGATCGCTAATAGAAAGAGGATTTTGCATTGGTAGTGGAATGGCAATGGCAGCAACAACAACAACAAGGAGCAGAGATCTAAGAAGACAAAAGTGGGTTTCGAGTGATGAGTTTTGTATACAAACGGTTGCAGTCAAGTGGAGCGATGATCAACTGCTATCACAAGCAACAATGGAGACAAGTGATGGCTACTAGAAATAATGGAGATGGGAGATGGCTACTGGAAATAATGGAGATGGGTGGATGATGTGACGATGTCGGAATCATTGGCAGAGGCGGTGGTGGTGACGATGAAGCGGTGGTGACGATGTTAGACACCAATTGGAGGCAGCTGTTGTGATGCAATTATCTTGATGCTTGCTATGGGTGGCCTGATGAAATGGTGAGGGATTCCACCAATGATGGGTGCGAGCAACTAGCAATGGGTTCGAATGCCAAACCTGAGATGAAGAATGGTGTGGCAGTGGACGACAGTGAGACAGGCGATGCAAACTGCTAATAGAGGATGTCGAGGATGGTGACAACGGGCATCTGGGATGGCGGTAGTACGACTACCGGTGGCAAGAAGGGGGAGAGAGAGAGATGGGAGCTAGGGTTTTAACACTATATCTAATACCATGTTACCACATAAGAGACCATTGTTCAAATTGTCCCCGATATTATCCATATCTCCAGCTCGACAATACCAATAACACTAGTAGCAATACTGATAACACTATTAGTATCAGAAATTCCAAGTATCGGCAATGTATCGCTAATTATCGCCAATATTTTCGATTGTGTAAATTCTAGGTGTCGCTTGTAATGTTAATGTATCGCCCCCAATATTTTTTTACTACGTAAATTCCAGGTGTCGCTTGTATTGCCATTGTAACGATGATATTTCGCCAATGTATCGATATCGCTAAAAGCATGTTTATTATAATAAAAAAATCCATTTCAAATTTTTTTATGGGGGCATGGTTATATGCGATGTTTAATTTGTCGACGATAATACCAATAATATCGTGATATTATCATTATCGCAACATGAGTGATATCAAGCCCACAATCTTTCGTTTCCTTTGCAGTTATTGATAATTTCTCAACGAAATATCGTGTTGTCGATATTATGAAATATTGATGCATGTTTGGATGGAATGTTGGATTGTTGGATGGATGGATGGGATGCTTGGATTGATTTCTTACGACAGCACATTCTTTTACAACCCCATTAAATGGAAACTTATAATGTATGCATTTGTTTTGCAATTTTTTATTCCTAAATAAGTAAGCAAATGTGTATTTTAGCATCTCATGAAGTTTTGCTGAAAAATTCCACCGTTTTCCCCATGTTCCCCAATGTTTCCCCGCATTCTTGGTTATCAACAATATTATCGGTGATATCGATATTGTTTCAGTATCCTCTACTAGTGAAACTTGTAGCGATGCCGATACTTCGAACACTCGAGAGACTACATTAAGATATTCATTTCATTGAGAATAACATGAATATATAGAAGAGATGGCAGATCTATAGAGATTAAAAGAGACCTCATCAAATATACCTCTTAACAAATATAGAAGATTCCTATTATAAGAAGATTATCCTAATCTACTCTAACAGTACCCATGACTTTGAAGTGAACGAAAATGAAACAAGAGAGAAAAATAGGATGGATTGCTTCGAGGCTAAGACAAAAATGAGTGACCCTCTTGGAATTCCAACTCACAAGAAAAACAAAAATACAATCTACGATAAACAAAGATTATACACGAAAGAGGATCGGCCCTTCCCCATAGTAAAACATTTCCACCCCAAAACTCGATCTGGATCCCCAACCCCAAAGGAACTACACTCTCCATGTGTTGTGCAATTGTGGTCTCATCATTTGCCCAATCAACCATAGATGCGACTCTTCCTTACAAAATGCAAAAACTGAATTTGTTATCAAATATCCCCCTGTTTCTTTCCTTCCACACCCCCACATTATTGTGAATATAAGAATTCTCCAAAGGATACCCCCTTATTAGAGCAAGCGCTCCCCCCACCCCCCCAAAAAAAAAAAAACTTTAGTGAGATCCATCCCCAAACTAGGAAGCTCCCAAGATATGCCAACAAGATTGAAGAAATGGTGTCACTTCTCCCTTACCATAAAATGGTGGAAAAGATGGTCCACCAATTCAACATCCTCCAACACAAATAGTAGATGTGAAGGAACGAAATTTGTCTTTCTACAAATTTTCTAGGATAAGTATTTTGTTTGCAATAATCATCTAAGCAAAAGCTTCCACCCAAGGCAGAACAGAGTTACCACAAACTCTAGCCCATGGGGAGTTAACCTGATGTAAGCCAATCACATCATTGGGCCCAAGACCCATCAACCAAACCCAAATCCATTAGGCCTAGGCCTAGGCCCAGGCCCAAGCTCCACAATTGGCCCATCGGCAAGGAGGACCAAGCCTCCTAACTAGGCAGCATAATTCAATCAACCAGTTATGCAAAACCAATCAATCAGCCATGCAATAGAATCCCAGTAGATCTTTCTTATCTATCTAGCATCTTTATTTGATTAGTCTTCTATTTTTGTAATAAATGCTTAGCTGTCAATGACACTAAGAAAATTTCCTTGTACATCCAAGAAGTCCATTAAAGGGCCTCACATGAGTATTCTTAAGCCACAATGTATTCAATAAAATTCTGAATTCATTATCTGCTTTAGTTGTGATTTTTGTGTTAAGCTTAGCTTGGAGGTGACTACATTAGGTGGATCCTTTCCATTTGATTAACTGTGTCAAGTTTTGGCAAATTGATATCAAAACAAGTTCCAATGACTAGCTTGGAGTTCCAAATCAATAACAGCTGAGTTGATCATCCCTTATTCTCGATCCAATTCCTAGCTTCTATTACTTCTCCCCAAATTTGCATTCAGATCACATTATTCTACTTCCAGATTCTTGAATCATAGCTCTTCATCTTTTCCTTTACTTTTTTCATTGCATCTATTCCTTCTACCCCATCACTATTTCTTTTCTTTTACAAAGCCCAGATGTCCAATTGGCAAGGGGAGATGGGTAAATTTTCGGTAGACGCCTACCCTCCTAAACCAGTCCTAAACCTCTTCCTATTGACAATCCAAATCCAACTCCTATTCCAGCCCATTAAAAGCCCAGAAATCCAACCCATTAACAGTACAAATCCAGCCCTTATTCCAGCCCATTAAAGGCCCAGAAATCCAGTCCATTAACCATCCAAAACCAGCCCCTATTCCATCCCATTAAAAGCCCAGAAATCCAGCCCATTAACGGTCCAAATCTAACCTCAATTCCAGCCCATTGAAAGCCCAGAAATCCATCCCATTAACAAGTCCAAATACATCCCCTATTACAGCCCATTAAAAGCCAAGAATCTAGGCCAATAACCATCCAATCCAGCCCCTTCAACCCATAGCCTAGAATCCCAGCCCATTGCCAACCCATTGTTCTAGCCCAAAAACCGCCCTATATTTTGCCCATTACTCTAGCTAATTAACAGCCGATAATCAGCCTGGATATTCTGTCCATTACTCCCCATGGTCACATCTATCGAGGGAGGTTTAACGATCAACAACGAGCCAATTGCATCACTGAGCTATTCACAAGGGTAACCAGCTTGGAACCACTGCTGACCAACTACATGTAGAGCAACTTGACCCCGCCAGAGATCCCAATGGTAACCCAAATCCGCAACTAGGTTTTCAGCCAGAACCTTTGGTGAATCAAAATGGTATTGGTCCCTGGGATTCTGTTTATTACTTCATGCAACGGCTCTTTACAGGCCTACAACAACTTAATTGAAACACCAAAGAAAGACGATATCACCAAGAAAGTACAAGTTGAAGCTCCAGAATTCACGAGTCTTCTTGATGCAAAGACTTTGTTAACCGAATTACATGCTTGAAGATTATTTTGCATGGTACGACATGGACGATGTTCAATGAGTGTCTCTTGTCAAAGTCAAGCTGTAGGGCTCAGCAAGAATCTAGTATCAAAGCATTAATGACAACAATCTCATCATAGGGTGCCTTGTTATCACTAGGTGGGCTGACATGAGAGAAGTTGCAAAGTAAGAATTTGCCTTCAGATTACATGCATACTCTTCTTCAGGAGCTCCTTGCAGTTGAAGAGGGAACTTTGTCAATGGATGACTACACTAAGAAGTTCAATGAGCTTATTGTACATTGTAAGCTTGCAAAGATCGACCGCATAACGGCTAACCGCCATGGCACTATCTAGCAAGGATACGCTAGGAAATCCAACACAAAATGATCATGTATGATTTCGAGTCGATCAATGTTGTTCATCAGAAGGCTTGACGAGTTGAGCAACAGCTGCTTGCGACAACACACTCCAACACTTTGGTTCTCTAGCCGAGGAGCCTTCTGTGAGAAAAGAATTGGATCCACATCTTAATCAAACTCCACTACAAAGCTAGTGGCCACCTCCCTACAATTTACAACCATGCCCACAAATACAAACTTCACTTGTAAGGCAATCAAAACTCATGCAATGCCCTCCACCACAAAATTCATACCAGAGGCAACCAATGCTATAGGGGCATGACAACAGAAGAAGTCCTAATCTTAATCCCCTCATTAGGCAAGATTGGTAGGATGTTGATCGTTACCATTGTGAACAAAGAGGACATTTTTCTAATGTGCGTATTTTTCTAATGCGCGTTCGCAAACTAGGAACCTTCATTATCGCAGTAATGAGAGTCCCTACTACCAAGACAGCCCTAAGTATTACGACAAGCACATCGAGATGGAACAGCCCTATGTAAAACTTGCATTGTAGCCCAAAGACCCCCCCTATTGAAACTCTGATTGAAGCCGAAGTTGAAAGTCCCACTCTTATTATATGCCATCTCCTTATCACCAATGAAGCGAAAGACTGGTAATAGACCATTATTTTCCATACGCAAGTAAAGTGCCAAGGTAGGTTGTGTAACATAATCATCAATGGCAACAATACGATGAACATCGTCTCACAAGAGGCAATTAATAAGCTCAATTTGCCAACTGTAAAGTATCCGAGACCACACAAGGTTGAGTGGTTCGATGACACTACCATCCCCATGACTCAAAGGTGTTTGTGTCAAAATCAGTGTTTATGAGGACGACATTTGGTGTGACATAATTGCGATAAATGTCACCCACATCCTTCACAGTCGACCTTGGCTCTTTAACCAAAAGGTACAAAGCAACAATTAGGCTAACACACATACTGTCCTATGGTGAGGTCATCGGATTCACCTTCAGACGGTGCAAACTACATCACCTCATTCATCTATGCCATCATTGTCACCATTAGCCACTCTCGTGTTCTCAACATGCAGAAGTTTGAGGAAGAGAGCAGGAGAAATGTGCAATGGTCACTCTAGTGACAAAACAGGTGCAAGAGCTTGTTACTAATTAGGATGAGTATATTCCTAGTAAAGTCAAGACCATGCTCCATGACTTCTAAGATGTAATCCCTAATAATTTGCCCGAGGAAGTGCTTCCGCTATGGGATATTCAAGACGCCATGGATTTAGCAAGTTTGTCGTTATCTACTTTCACGACATTATTGTCTATAGTAAGTTGAGCAAAAACACCTCAATCACTTGAGCCTTTTCTTCAGAGTCCTTTTTCGTAAGCATTTCTACATCAACCTTAAAAAGTGCACCCTCATGAGTACATTTGTGATCTTCTTAGGGTCATTGTCTCATCACGAGATGTAGAAACAAACCCTACCAGGGTGAAATCCATTGTTGATTGGCTGACGTCTACCACTATCTATGAAATTTGTAGTTTCCATGGCCTTGCCACATTTTACAGATGCTTGTACTGAGCTTAAACAACATCATAGCTCTGATCACCAATTGTAGGAAACAAAGAGTTTCGATGGCCAAGTGCAACAACTAGAGCATTTGATAAAATCAAACTAAGATGACAAAAGTTCTGGTTTTGTGCCTTCCGAACTTTTGAGAAGGTGTTTGAGCTAAGCTGCAACACTTTTAACATCAGCATTGTTGGGGTCATCAATTAAGAGGCCATTCAATAGCATTCTTCAATGAGAAGCTCTGCAATGCAAAGCAATTATACTCCACTTATGACTTAAGAGTGCTATGCCTTTGTTTAGACTCAATGGCACTAGCATTTTTTAGTGGTAGAAACTAGAGAGTGTCTTATACTCTAATAATGAAGCACTTAAATATCTAAACTCTCAACAAAAGATGAGTGGTCATCATGTTAAGTGGAGCCCCTATCTATAGAAGTTCTCCTTTGTCATCTATCATTAGACTGGCAAGGACAATCAAGTTACTGATACCTTAAACCATCATGCTAATTTATTATCATCGACATTTATTATTATTTTGGGTTTTGAAGAGATAGGACACGAGGACGCGAAAGACAAGGATATTGGACATATTTATGCAGACATTCTTAATGGAGAGCATGCAAGACATCCACATCAACATTCATGATGGCTACTTGTTCCAAGGGACAGCTTTGCCTACCAATCACGTCCATTCACAAACACGGTGTGAGAGAATTACACGCCAGTGGGTGTAATGGTCACATATGCAGGATACCGGTCCTTTGTCACACCATTCGTGTACACGTGTTCCAACCCACACCATTGATAGACCATCCAGCGCACCCCAATGCACCCCAACAACCCCACTCAAGTGATTTGTCCCAGATGACCTAGAGACCTCCGTCATGAGAACCATGTCATCACTGCGGTCGCAACGGCGAAAACCGCACGTCAATCCGACACCCAAGCACGAAGATATGATCATTTGATCAAAAACCATGAAAATTGTCCAAATTTGTTTTGGCCCACCAGGTCTGTCACGCCCCAAATTCAAAACCCAGGCACTACTATGTATAAACTGGATAATTGGGCTTTTTCTTGAGTTGCTTGTGCATGTGGCTTGTGGGCCCAATATGATGTATGACGTGAAAGATATTAGTATGTTGTCATTATGTTTGAGATTGTACATTGTTTCTACTTGATGGTAGGATGTGTGGGGTCCACTTAGTTGTGGAGTTGGATGCACACCATAGAAGGCCTTGTGGTTGGAAGTTTATCCCTTGGAGTTGGCTTAGTGGTTTGCCGAGTGAGACTCACGCTTGACCTATGGCACCACGTGCCTTGCACGTAGTCCAAGGTCGATGAGGGTGTCACACTCAGGTGGGGCACACCTATTGTTGGTTGAAATGATAGATATGATCTAATTAATGGTGATTACGGTAGGGTTAATATCGATTATGGTGATGATTTAATGGATGATGAATTGATAGCATATGCATTGTTGATGAATGAGTAGTTGTTTATGATAGTTGTGACATCATCTATATTAATCATGAAATGGAAGTGATCTTCATGCTAATGATGATGATAGTATGTACATATATATGATGACAAAATATGCTAGTTGATCACCATGCTTTACTTGATGATCATTACATGATGATGAGGTTGATATCCTAGTTGATCATCATGCATGTGTTGATGCCCATGACGATGATATATGTATAATCACTATGCTTTAATTGATATTGATTACATAGGAGATGATATTGATATCCAAGTGACAATAATGAACACGTGGATGGTCACGATGATCACATGCATGCGATAACCCCGTTTTACTTGATGCCTGAATGATGATAGATAAATGATGTTGGTGAACTTAAGGATAACCTCATGCATGATAGACGCCTAATGCCTAGGGCATATATGATGCTAGTGTTGGATGATGGCCATGATATTGATGATGCATGTGAATCCTTGTACGTCATGCACTCCATGCACATGCTTGCATGACTTAGATAATTCGGTGTAAAATGTTGGTATGACACTTGATGATTTTTGTAGCATTACATTAGTGAATGGTGCGAGGGTTACACTGATGTTTGCTAATAGTATTTTATTATATTGACATGACACTTTCTTTATATTGACGCGACACTTATTTTATATTAGAGGTAGCATTGCTCTTACATTTAAGTTAGCATTGCTTTATTTTGATTTAACCATATTTTATGTTTAATGTGGTATTACACATCTCATGCATAGTGCTTATGATTGTACGTTATCATATCTCGTTCGCATCATGCTTGCATGACTTGGATAATTGCCAATTCATGATTTTTGACTTGCCTATATGTGGCAAGGCCGCATTGGTGACCCTACAACTTGGGAAACTTTCAGGAAACCCATAAGAGATGGGACCATCCTGCATGTATGTATGGCTTACATGACATGGTTGCATGACTCGGATGATGGACTCATGCATTCACGCATTGTATGATGCATTTGCATCCGCACCCTAGAGACATCAGGGTTGTGGCCACCACAGGATCATCATGGTTGACAGCTTGAGTATGGACATCGGAAATTTAGTGACGTTTACTGGGCACGTAGGATGTCCCTGGGTGAAAGTCCCTAAACCCGATCCAAAGTCAAGACCAAGTTGATAACATGAGCGCCCGAGTGCCAAATACAAATAGGCCGCATCTCCCAGTGTCGGGGTCAGTCGGAAGGGGGTGTGACCTTATCCGCCCAAGTGAATGAGGCTATAAGCTAGGCTGAGCCTAACCAGCTCGTGAAATAGGTCCGCCATCGGCGAGCCAGATGGGGATTGGAATACCGCTAACGAGGTGGATAGTGAGGTCTCTTCCACTCCCTAAGACATGCGCGCAATGGGGCGGCAGGCCATTGTCAGAGTGTATTAAACCCCAATGATTTCCAGTGATGATAACTAAACTGAGATGTGGACTTACTTAGTAGGACTTGCACGTCTGCATACACCTAGCTAGTGTTCGAACTGTCGGTGTCGCTACAAGTTTTGCTAGCAGGAGATAAAGATATAATATCGTTATCGCCGATAACTGAAAATTCGAGAAAAAAAAAGAGAGAAACATGAGGAAAATGGTGGAATTTTTCAGTAAAACTTCAAGATATGCCTAAATACACATTTGCATATTTAGAAATTTAAAATATATATATATATATATATATATATATATATATATATATATATACACACAAAAAAATGCATTACATAACTGTAGGGCCCACTATTTCCCATATTATGGTCCACCTACAATTGAGATCTGGTTATTTTTTGGATCATGCCCGAAAATGAGTTTTCAAAATAAATGGATAGAGTGGATATAAGGCACATGCATCACAGTGGGCCCTACAGTCAGGGATTCCACCCATAGTGGATCCAAAGATCCATTAAAGCCGCACCCCAAAATCCCTCAAAATCGGGAGCCCACCTTGATGCATGCACTGTATATCCATGCCTTCCATATGTTTTTCCAGCTTAAATTAGGGTGTGGTCCCAATAAATGAAGAACCAACAATTTCAGTAACCACAACAAACAGTGGTCATTGAACATCCACCGTGAAAAACTTCATAGGCTCCACCGTAATGTTTGTTGATTATCCAACCTATTGATAAGGTCAAACAAACCTGGATGAAAGAAAAACAAATATTTGTTTGATCCAAAACTTGTGGCCCACAAAATATTTTTAATGGCCAATAACCACTGTTTCATATGGTGTGGTCTTCATGAAAATTATATATGTTTCATTTTTTGGACCATGCCCTAATTTAATTTGGAAAAACTGATGCACGGTATGGATATACAATGCATGCATCAAGGTGAGCCCTACGCAAGGGTCCCACCCACATCGCTGGTTCCGGTGTCTTACCAAAGTCCCACTCCAAAATCGGAGACGGAACACAACACCGACCTACTTGGTGTGTTGATATTACCAAGTTCTGTTGGCCCCACAATGATGCATGTGTTATATCCACACCGTCCATTCATTTTGCAACCTCAAATTCAGGCATTGGCCGAAAAATGAGTAAGATTCTAATCTCAAGTGGACCCTACCACAAAAAGCAGCGAGGACTGAACATCTACCATTGAAAACTTCATGGGGCTTTCAAATTTGGATCTACTTAAGATTTCACATCAATTCATAAAATGACCAGTAAAAACTAATGGACAGTGTGGATATACAAAAAACACATCAACATGATCCTGCACATTAAGGGAAACACCCACTAAAGTATTACTTGCATAACACCTAATCCACTAAAGTAACGTGAGAGCATACTTTGTAAATTATGTGGGGCCCACCATGATTTGGATGTCCTATCCAAACCGTCCATCCTTTTTAGAAAGAAATTTTATGGAAACGTACCAAGATCTAAGCATATTAGAAGCTTAGGTGGACCCCACCACAGGAAACATTGTGAATTGAATGCCTACCATTGAAACTTCTTCGAGGCCACACAATTTTTTAATCAAGTTGATATTTGTGTTATCCCTTCATCCTTGCCTTTCCATCCTTATGAAAAGGTTTGATGACAAATAAACATCACCGTGGGCCCTCAAAAGGTTTCAACGATGGAAATCATTATTCTCACTGTTTCCTGTGGTGTCCATTGTATCTTTGGATATGCTTCAATTTTGGGCTTAGCCCCTATAATGAGTTCGAAAATAGGATGGATGGCGTGGATAAACCATATACATTCAGGGTGGGCCAAGAGAGCCTACTCAGAACGATAAAGCATACTGAATATATCAGTACGCAATCCGCTTCCATGAGGCTTTAAAAAAATTATTTGTAGGGGAGGGAATTTTGTCAAAGAGGGGAATTTTGCAGGGGAGGGAATTTCGCCAAAGAAATGGGGATTTTCAGAATGAGGATTTCGTTTGCATTGAAAACTCTCTCATCTCATAAAGGGGGATTTTCGATTGAGGGTTTTAAAACCCTAAATCCAACCCATATCGAGAAGAAATCCCCTAAAATGCTGAATTTTTTGCCGAAATCATCCATCTTGCAACGTCGAAGGGAAATTTTGAGATTTTTCTTACCTCTATCGAAGAGGGAGCTATCAATGGATGTCAGATCCTCTTCTTCCGAGTTCCGATCAACCAGGTAATACCGAAATCAAATCTTTTTTTTTTCTATTAATTTTTTTCTTCCAATTTTTACTTATTTACGCAAGGCTACAAGCAATATTCTTGGCGATAATCCAAATTATCGACAATAACGAAAATTTCACCGATGTTACGCCAATATTTTGGAGAGAAACGAAAAACTGGGGTGTCGGTGTCACTAGTGCAGCGACATCGATATTATCGGTGATATTTCGATAATATCGTCGATAATTTAAACACTACACCCAGCATCCCTTTGCATTTGCATCACTTGCACTTCCTCCTGCCCTCTCGGCTTCACATGGCATTGCATTATCACCATGCTCTAGTTGTGTACTCCATATATAGATGTTGGGTTGTACGGTGTAGATTGATTGAGATTTGGGTGAGATTATGATAGGCGGTTTAGAGTATGTCCCTTCGCAAGGCTAAGATTTCAGTTAGGTATGAGACTAACCTGAGATCAAGAGTTTAACATATTAAGGTTTGTTATCCAAATCAAGTATAGGATTGATCTGGATAGAAGCTCCCCGTGTGGGATTGCACACTACCTTTTTGACCTCACATGTGCTAACTTATGGTGTATTGTGTGTAGTTGATGGAATGCCTTCATTGACATTGTTATCCATCCAGCATCCTACCTTGGCTACTCAATGCAACGCTTACTCATGAGAATGTGTCGTATGATAAAACATGTAAAGCTTAACTATTATATGATGGCTTACTGCTCTCATGACTCATAGTCACATGTTTTATATCATGCTTAGTAATGATAATATGCTCATCTACAAATTGAACCATGATTATTTGATCATTATGGTAACATGCCTACTCATGGGAACCTGCTCATCTATAATGATATTCTTAGTTGTGACAATACATCCACATGAGACAATATACTTAGTTGTGATAATATGTTTATCCTTGATAACATGCATATCCATAATAACATGCTCACCTATGATAGCATGCTCACATGTGATAACATGCTTATTTGTGATTATATGCTTGTTTATGATAACATGCTGATGGTTGTTTTGTATGTTTTCACGAGAGCACCTCGACAAGCCGTGTTTTACACCCGGCACGCCGTAGACTCACAAGCTGTGGTTTGCTCATACAGATGATTTATACTTTTTAGGATGCATCTCGTATTAGGGTGTGAGTAGGAGCTATAGGGGCTTTGTTATCTCCTCCCTTATTGTTGCACTGATGCACCTTCTTATGTGTAACATGTCGAACAAGTTTGTTTCTTGGATATGTGTTGATACCATGTACAAAATATGTAACCGCTCAATTAGATTAACCACTCCACACAAAAAAACTCCTCCACCATGAGCTAGGTTTGGCGTTTGGGAAGTTCGTTAACCGTTCACCAAGTCCAGCGAGTGGCGAGGACATTGCTCTGACCCGAGTTCAGGCTTGGGAAGTAGTAGTGCCAGGGTTCCGAATTTTGGGCGTGACAACTTAGGTCATGATAAGACCCTAACCCTCGTTAGAGAGATACTTTTGGCCTCGTCTAAAATTGGATATCGTGAAGATCTACCAATTATGCAAGTTTTGTCAACTCACAAGGGTCAAAAGAAAAATTGTGGAGTGTATCATCCTCTATCGATTCCACTCCCACATGCTCTATGGGAAGATCGCAGCATGAACTTCATTCTACGTTTGCCAAAGACTACCTGGAAAGTTGACTTGGTCTATGTAGTGGTTTGACAGATTTTCAAAGATGGTTCATTTCATAACATGTTCGACACATTGTTCGAAGTATCCCTGATAGTATCTGTATCTCCAACTCGGCGATACAATAACACTGATAGTGATACCAATCACGTTGGTGGTATTAAAAATTCCAAGTATCACAATGTATCACTAAGTGTTGCCAATGTATCGATATCAACAATATTTTCAAGTATGTCAATTTCAAGTGTCGCTTGTATTGCCAATGTATCGACATCGCCACTGTATTGCCAATATTTTCCACTGTGTAAATTCCAAGTGTTGCCCTAATACATTAATATCAGCAAAAACCTATTTATTAAAAACATTTCCATTTCAATTTTTTAACAGGTTCATGTTTGTATGCAACATTCAATTTGTCAATGATATTAATAATATTGCGATATTATCATTATCGCAACATGGGTGATATCGAGACCACAACCTTTTGTTTCCTTTCCAGTTGTCGACAATTTATTGGTAAAACATCGTGTTGTCAATATTATGAAATATGGATGGATGTTTGGATGGAAGGTTGGATGGTTGGATTGCTGGTTGGATGGATAGATGGGATGGCTGGACTGATTTCTTTCGACAACACATGCGTTTAGGCTCCCATTAAATGGAAACTTATTATGCATGCATTCTTTTTGCAATTTGTTTATTCCTAATTATACAAAATGTTAGCATCTCTTGAAATTTCACTAAAAAATTCCACCATTTTCCCCATGTTTCACCGCATTTTTGGTTATCACCAATAATGATATTGTTTCCATATCCCAGGCCAACAAAACTTGTAGCAATTTTGATACTTCGAACACTAGTTCAACTACAATAGATGCCCTCAAGATTGCTCAATTTTTTTTTAAAAGGTTGTTCATCTTCATGAGCTTCCAAACACAATTGTGTCAAAACATGATAACAAGTTCATGAGCTATTTTTGGAAGACTCGTTAACTAGCAATGAAAAGCAAGCTTTAGTTATCAACATCAAGTGCCTACCACCCTCAGATCGATGGGCAAATGTGTGTAATCAAAGCAGCTTGGACAAGTTATTATGGTGTCTTGTCCGTGATCATATAATTACATGGGACCTTGTAATACTCCAGGTTGAATTTTTCTATAATAACTCGATCAACGTATTTACGAGAATGTCACATTTTGAAGCAATGACTAGTATACATCCGTGTTTTCCAATCAATTTGGCTCTTCTACACAGTCGAGATCAAGCACAAAAGGTGATGATTTCATGTGCAATATGCAGTAGGTGCATGACAATGTTCAACATAATATTGCCACAAGTAATAAAAGTTATAAGTAGCATGCAGATGCAAGACGTCATTTTGTCAAATTTGCAAAAGACGGCATGGTTATGGTTCATATTCATCTTAAACGATTACCCCCCGGGGTCCTCGAAGAAGCACCATCCTCGTAGTGTAGGACCATCAAACTCATAAAGAAGATTCGTGTCAATGATTATATTTTAGATATCCCACCAAATTTACCTATTGGTCATACTTTCAATGCAGAAGATCGTTCCAACTATCATGGGGCACCATATAGATGATATCGATGATCGCAAGCCTGACCAATTTGCCACCTAAGACAATCATCGATGTTCTTGACAACTAGATCACTTCCACACGTCAAGGTGGTTACTAGAAGTTTCTCATTTGTTGGCAAGGATGGCCTCTATCCAATGCTACACGGATTACTACTACAGACTTCTAGCCAATGTTGTCAAAAGCGATCACATAATCGCATAATGCCATCCATATGGCATATGATATGGTCACATATACCATATGGATGGTATGCGATCGCATATCGCATAAAGCGATCGCATATGTGATTATGAGATCGCATACTATCCATTTTTTCTTCCGGTTTTTTTTTCTTTTAAATTTATCGCTTACTTTCCATTTTTTTTCAATTTTTTTATTTCTTTTAAATTTTTTCAAAAACAAAAAGTTATGATTGCTTATGCAATTGTGCGATTGCATAAGCGATCGCAGAGGATCGCTTATGCCATTTAACAACATTGCTTCCAGTGTTTGAATCCTAACCTTTGTGAGCAATGTTGGGCTATTAACTCGTAGGAGTCCTTTCAAGCTGAGGAGAACTGATGCAAGCCAAATCACATCAATTGGGCCTATGACCCATGGGTCGGGCCCAAGCCTAGGCCTCACAATTGGCCCATCAGCAAGGAGGCCCATCAGCAAGGAGGCCCAAGCCTCCTAATCGAGCATAATCCAATCAACCAGCTCTACAAAACCAATCAACCAACCATACAATAGTCCCATTAGATCTTTCTTATCTATTTAGCATTTTTCTTTGATTAGCCTTCTATTTTTGTATAAATCCTTAGTTGTCAATGACATTAAGAAACTTTCCTTATACATCCAAGAAGTCTATTTAAGGGCCTCACATGAGTATTCTCTGGGCACTTTTGAATTTAATAAATTTCTAGATTTATTCTCTAATTTAGTTGTGATTTTTGTATTAAGCTTAGCTTGTAGGTGCCTATGTTGAGCGAATCCTTCCCCATTCAACTAGCTATGCCAACTGCAGCGTAACCTCATCACCCCTGACAAAACAACCAAAGGACAACTCAAACCATCGGAAGACCACATGTAAATCTTTCGATTTGGCCCATGCACATCCACCTAGTGTTCAATATACAAAAGTATTGGTTGATACACTCGGTAGTGCAAGTCAATGAAACAACCACGAAATTTAAAGGGCAATATGAAAAATGCCGTGTATCAACAATAATATTGTCAATACAAGCCAGTGTATCGCAATATCAGTATTATTCATATATCAGCAAGAACAATGTATCCTAAATAAAAAGTGGTGATCAATGTGAGATACTTCACACAAGTATCAATTGACACAAAATAAATTGCGACAAGTGTCTCAAATAGCGCCCGTAGCATAGCGTAGCCGTCACGCTATGTAGTGTAGATAAATAGCGTAAATCCCTTGTAGCATACGCTACAGAGGTCATAGCAAACTCTACAACTACGTAGCATGTAGCGTTTGTAGCGTACACTACAATGTTTTTTTTGTTTTTTCTATTTTGATTTTTAGTTTTACTTGTTAAATGGTGTAAAACTCATCTCTCAAATAAAATATGGTGTAAAACTCACATCATGAAAAACTTAAAATGTAAAGTTAAAGTCAAACCTTTTCTTTGTATACTTTCACTTAAAATGGTGGTGATCCTTTGTTAAAGTTGGTATGCAACTCACACATTAAAATACCTTTAAAACTAAACTTAAAAGAAAAAGGGTTTCAAAAGAGGGTTTTCGAAAATCCCTTTTTGTATTGATGACATTTGTATTGTACTCAAATATTCTTAATATGTGGGATTTTTATTTATTTTCATATCCGTGACTTGTGACTTGCAGTTCCAATTAGACTATTAATTAAAGTGGTTTGCTCATAATGTTGTTGATGTGATGATTATTTGATTTGGTTTATAACTTTATATATCCGGATTGGCTTTTCGTAAGTAATAATTAATAACTTTTTTTGGCATGCTTATACTTGAAAAATGAATCATCTTTTAGGCATTTTTATATTTTTTCCTTTTTTTCTTACTATTTATCATGTTTTTCCTATTTTTAAATTAAAAAATAGAAGTATCGTGTAACTCACGCTACACGCTACAGAGGGTTGAATGCTACGCAACAAACTACTGCTATTTAAAACACTAATTGAGACATTCAACTAAGAGTTTAAAAAACAAATCCTAAAAATGAAAACACTTTTTTTGCCCTTTTCTGGGGAACATTTCTCGATGTGTGTTAAATTTTAATAACTCCACTTAAGTTGTTCCATATCAAAGCACAAATTTGCTAGAGAAATTGTGATTCGAGAATGTATTGGGGACAAAACCCCGAAGGTGAGAATGGTTTGTTTAAATTCAATGTGCTTTCAACAAATTAGCAAAAAAAAAAGTAGTTTCATGCTCTCTTTTTTTTTGGGTTGAAAATTCTTTATTAAAAAACCTACTAGAAGCACAAAAAGAATACAAAACCGCCCCCAAGGGACAGGACCCAAGATCAACAATTACTCAAGAGAGCTTTCCACTCGATAACTGAAAACCTAGTTGACTCAATAATCGCATCAATCGACCGATATGAATTCTGAAAGCAATGGGTGTTCCTTTCTCCCCAAATCGCCCACCACAAAGCCGGCAACGTCAACAACCAACTTTGACGATCTATCTTCCGTCCATAACCCCCCATGCCAATCCCACAAAAGCTCTCTTACTGATCCCGGCATAACCCATGCTTCCCCAAACTTCCCTAGAAAAAAGTCCCAAAACGTAGATGAGAAACAGTAAAAGATAAATAGGTGATCTATAGATTATGCATCATTTTGGCACGAGCTACACATATTTGGAATTATCATGGATCTCTTCTGCAGGTTATCGATTGTTAGAACCCTTTTTCTGTCCACCAACCAAGTGAAAGCCGCAACCTTCAGAAGTGCCCCATAGAACCAAAAGGGATAGGCAAACTCTTTCTGAGTAGCCGATACATACCTCGTGAGAAGCTTATAGATAGACATACCAAGAAATGCCTAGAACTATGATCCTTCCACACCAAGGAATCCGCATTGCCTAAAGGTCGAAGATCCTGCAAACAACCCAATAAATCAGCATAGTCATCTAATTCGTCATCCAACAACGCTCTTCTGCAAGGGGGAGACCACGAGATAGAAGACCTGTAAGAGGAAAAGCAATTTCCCACCTTTAGGCTATCGTTGGGGGCAAGATTGGCCAAGTTCAAGTAAAGAGTATAGAGCAAAGAGTCGTCGAACCAATCATCTTTCCAAAATATGAGCCTGCATCCACCCCCCACAGAGAAAGAGACACCTCGCCAAAAGTCCACACCAATGGCAGAAATAGATTTCCATATGTAGGAGGCTTTGTATAAGGATGAGTGTCTGATCTCCCAACCCCCCCTCCCAGAGGCCCTATTAGTTTGGGTTTTAAGTAAGATATTTCAATTTTGACGGTGGAAAATGGCAAATTTTGGAGAAATTCGAATTTCCTACATTATGAAAATATGTATAAATTTACGAGTGTCGACTGATCACATATTGAACACTCATTTTTTGGAAAAGATTATTTTTAAATGATTAAAAATACCTTTGGAAACATTAATAGAGATAAATAGCTAAGCATTGCCCAAAGTGACCACTTTCGATATCTTGGGTTGACAATGTATGAGAATGGAGAGATTAAGAAGGATGTTGTCATAGAATTCAAGCAGGGTGGAAGAAATGGAGTAGAGTTTTATGTGATTATCGTGTACCACTCAAACTGAAAGGGAAATTTTATAGGATGCGAATGTTAGGTAATTAAGGAATGGCGTGTTTATAGGATGGGTGTAGCTAAAATGATGATATTGAGATGGTCGAGTGGTAAGAAAAGAGAATTAGAAATGAATGCATTTACGGTAACTTAGGCGTAGCACGCCACCAATAAGTAATAAGATGAGGGAAAGTAGACCTAAAAGGTTTGGTCATGTGCAACAGGGACCAAAAACTACGCCAGTTAGGAGGGAGTTGGCATAAGTTGAACTCTACAAAGGCAGGGGAAAGCCCCAAAAGGATGTGGGTGTAGTAAGAAAAGACCTGATGACCTTTGGTCTAACTAAAGTATGGCCCCTGATAGAGTGGAATGGCATAATAGGATTCATGTAGCCAACCCCAATTAATTAGGATAAGGCTTAGATGATGGTGATGATGATGAACCAAATATTATTGTTTTCAAAAGTATTAGTTAACAAAATATTTGTTAGTAAGAAATAATTTCTTATTAAAAAAATTGTGAACAACGAAACATTCTTATTGCTTACTATATAACAACTATGTAATGGGGAGACGATTACATGTTTGTTTACTAAATAATACTTATCATTTGAAAATATTTAATACACAATCATCTAAGGTAATCTCAAATGCAAGGAGAGCAGCCTGAAATGGAGTCATTTGAAAATATTATATTAATGAAAATAATTTAAAATTAGAAAACAAGCATACTACTGTTATTTAATGTTCTTATTGTCTTCTCTCATTCTCCAAGTAATCTAAGATGTTAGGAGGAAGGGAGCCTAACATGGGAAGCCAATTGAGGGGAACAAGATCAACAGAAGTGGATCCCACTGGCAAGAACATGAAGGACTTCCCTAATGTTCTGAAGGAGGTGAGAGAACAGCTAAAGGAGGTGTTACATTCTAGTATTGCACATGAAAAGAGAAAGTTGCACATGACAAGGAGACCATAAAATAATTGCAAAGTCCTATACAGCACTCGACACCGAGGAAGACTTGTATGAAGAGTATGATGACATTAACTACCTAGATGACTATGGGATATGGCGGGACAGATCGGTGCATGGTTAGGTTGTACATGCCCATGTGCAGACAGCATGGGATATAAAGCAGATGCAATAGGCTGAGGATTCCAAGCTACGTTTGAGGAGACTAGACGAGATTGGTGGCAGCAGTTGGGGAAGGTAGCAGCAGTAGGGGTTGGTGGTAGCAGTAGTAGTAGATGGAGTGCTGGGACATCAAGGGTGTCTACCATACACCACATCCAGAGCACTTAGGTTTCATATCCACCCATGGATCCATCATTCTATAGGAATGAGAGTACGAAGTAGAATCAACTAAAGCGTGTTTGAAGTAAGGAAAACATGAGAGAGAGAGAGAGGATGGGTTCGTCTATTTTGAAGCTTTTTATATTCAATCATGTTAAAGCGAATAAAGCTGGCAACCTACATTTTAAGGATATCATTGATGAAGTGTTGTGCACCAGCATAAGTGTGTAGGCTCCAACACCATAAAAGATTATAGGGAATCACTTGTCTGAGCAGATGAAGGAGTATTATGTAGCTTCGATGAAGCCATCGTGGGAAACATACAGATGATGTGTGATAAATGGAAAAGGCCCACTAAATTGTCAACGATAAGTTTTATGGTATACCATAGAGGGAGGACAATATTTATGAAGTCGCTCAGTGCGTGCAAACACTCGTGTGTGCATGTGTATGTATGGAGTGATGAAGGAATCATACAAGATGTGGGGTCAAAATATTAACCAGATCATGACAGATAATTGCAGCACATTTGTAAAGGTTGCAAAGGAGCTAACAAGTGTTTTCAGTAGCGTAGTGTAGCGAAATCGCTACATAGCGTAGCAAATAGCGTTTATCACCTGTAGCATGCGCTACAAGGTCGTAGCGTGCAGCGCAGGTAGCATGCGCTACCTGTCAGGTATTTTTTTTTTGTTTTTTCACTACATGAAATAGTGGTGAACTCACACCACAAGCACAACTTAAGTTAAAAAAGAAAAAACCCTATTCGAAAGGCTTCCACACCCAACCAATTGCAGCCGATGCAACTCCTCTCCCCACCCTTCCATCTAGAGATCGAAAATCCCCTTACAAGCCCAAACTGATGTTTCCGACGCTGCTCCTCTCCCCACCCTTCAATGTTGAGGTCGAAAATCTGCTGCCAGGTGCAAACTGGCGCTACTGATGTTGCTCCTCTCCCCACTTTTCAATCTTGAGTTGGAAAAACTGCTTCCAGACGCAAACCGATCGCTATGGAGCTTCAACATTTGCAGTTTTCACTGATTCAATCCCATCTTGAGACAAAAATAGGTACGCTCGTTCCTTTTTTTTTGAAATTTTTTTGTGGTATGGCCAACGTGGGCCCCAATGAGGTGCGTGAAGGGGTGGGATGAGCATTATTTTCTATGGTGTAACCCACATGGGACCCACTAAAGTGCGTGAAGGGGTGGATGTGCATTATTTTCTATCGTGTGGCCCACGTGGGGCCCACTGAGGTGCGTGAAAGGGTGGATTTGCATTGTTTTCTATGGTGGGCCCATTGTGGTGTGCGTATGTTGATTTTTGTGATTCACGGATTTGTTTGTGACGTGTTTTTTTTTTTGGTCAAGTAGTGAACTAAAGAGAGAAGAATGTTTGAAGAAAAAGAGAGATTTTGCATGGAAATATGTGGCTGATAATCCACTTGGACAATCTCATAGAAATTATGTGCTATGCAAATTTTGCGATCAAAGATGTATGGGAGGCATGACTCGCCTAAGCATCATTTGGCCAGAACTCACAATGGGATAAAGCCGTGCCCAAAAGTGACGGAAGAAGCTAAGGAGGAGTGTAGAAAGGCTTTAAAGGAATATCATCATGGAAAAAATAAAAGAAATGAGGTATTTCGAGATATTGGAAGGGGGGGATTGACATATCTTTCTAGTTTTGGCTCTGCAAGTGATAGCGCTAGTGCGGGTAATGATGCTTTCATTAGCAGCCAACTTGGTAGCGGATCTTCTGGTAATCAACCAATGGCAAGAGCAAGGGGTCCTATGGATCAATTTGTTAGCAGTGAGCAACGTCAATGCACATTGAATTCAAAGTGGAAGAACGAAGAAAGAAAAGAAGTATTGTAAGACCCGTATCCTAATTCGCACTGTTCCGTTGATTCCCGCGACCCTTCTCGTCAAATTCCGGCAATCCGCGACTTATGGTTGACGTTGCGCACGACCGTAAGTCGTATCCTATTCATTTGAGCCGGCTTAATCCGAGACTTGTATCATTGCGACCGCACCGTTGCCGCGGTTCCAACGCCGCAACTCACGCACCGATCCGATACCCAGACGATGAGATACGGACCCACGTTCAGTTCGAGCAAAAACACCGCGCGTTGCAAATCCCAAGGAATCTCTACAAAGTGTCCCATCAATCACATCAATCAATCCCATCAATCACCTCTCATGTCAAGTACAAGCACCCATACTTCCTTTCTCCACAAGTCAAGCAACCACCCAAGTCAACTAACACATCACCTCACCCATCACTCACATCCATCAACCATCACCCCTTCACATCACTCCATCTCTCATTAATCACACCTCTCTCTCTCTCTCTCATTTCTCAACACTCCAACTCCAAGCAAGGAAGAGAGAGCTCACGTCCAAGCTCTCTTCCATGAGAAAGAAGTGATTTTAGTGGCGCACTTCCCATCTCCAAATCCCATCATCCTAGCCATCCATTTCCCATCTCCACCATCAAAGTGAAGCTCTAGGTGACCGGCTATCCAACGGACCAAGAAGATCAAGAGGTTGGTGCTCCTGTAGGGTAGATTTTTCTTGTCTTTATGGTGGACCAAGTGAGGCCCACCGATCAATGGTGTGGATCTCATTTGGGACCCTTATTTATGGCCGATGGACCACTTGGATCATCATGATCATTCCATGTCGGGGCCATTCTCCATGGACCCCCATCATGATGTTTATTTTCACTTAGAAAGGTCATCTAGACCGTCCATATCGGTGGAGAATGGATCTCCACCGTTGATTTACATTTTCAATGGTCCCATGTGCAAGGGATCCATTTATTGTATAATCTTCTTGTAAGGGAGGGCCCATAATGACGGGGTCCCTCTATCACAAGCCGTGTCCCACTCTCCATGTCTCTCTCTCTCTCTCTTTTATTTTATTTTATTTTATTTTATTTTATTGCAATAGGATGGTGTGGCCCACTTGAATAGATCCCATCTTGATGTATTTATTTTATCCAAGTGGGGCCCACCTTTCACGCCATTCCCATGCCGCCCATCATGTGGTGGCCCACTTCATCAGGGCCTACCATTTTCAAAAAAAAAATATAATAAATGAAATTATATAACCGTCCAGCGTCTGGGACGCTGGACGTTGTGAAGGAAAAAGAAAAAGGAAGAATGAAAGGAAAGATTTTGGGGTGGCCTCCTTGCATAGGCCCCACCCTGATGTTTATATCCGATCCGAGCCGTCCATCCTCTTACCCACGGCATTGTAGCCGTTGGGTAGAAGTTTGGAGCTGATCCAATCACCTGGTGGGCCATAGCGTCAAAGGTCGCACCTTTACCATTCAAACATCACTTTCTTAGTTTATTTCACTTCCATGCATCAAAAAAATTCAGACTCTGGACTCATTTGGAAGGCCTCGGGCCACTGATAGTAATGGCCGGAGCAGATTTCATTTTAGCGAGCCCCACAGGTGAAAAACTGCGGAAAAACCGCTTTTCCAAATTTTTCTTTTTTTTTTTAAAACAAGCAGCAGAGGCGCTGCTGCCTCTAACTTCACGCAGGACGCCTGGCGTCCTGCGCTCTCCAGCGGGCGGGCGGACGAGGCCGACCCACGGCCCTAGCCGTGGGCCCCACCTTGATGTCTATTTCATCATCCAACCCATTCATTAGGTGGGCCAGCCTCCTGACGTGCCCCCCTCCAAAGATCAGACTGATCTGACGCTCGGGTGGCCCACACCATAAGAAACAGTATTGATTGAGTGCGTACCATTGAAACTTTTGGTGGGCCACAGAAGTTTTGGATCACGATGATATTTGTTTTTCTTCCCTTCATCCAGGCCTTTGTGACCTTACCAACAGACTGGATGGAAGGTAAACATTATGGTGGGCCCCACATGGGACCCACAGTGATGTGGTGCCTGAAATCCACCGTCCGTACTGTAATATATGTGTGGGTGTGTGTGCGTGTGTATGCATGTGTGAGTGCATATGTGTGTGTGCGTGTGTGTATGCGTGTGTGTGTGCATGTGCAGATATATATAACGATATATATATATATATATATATATATATATATATATATATAATATTATATCACATATAATCTTGTATATATATATACATATATTGTTTATAAATTATATATTAAACATAATATGATTATGATGGTGGGCCTTCATGTGACCCCCGCCATGATGCATGTGTTGCATCTAAACCGCCCATTTATTTGTTGTTGTAAAATTATTTCATGGCTTGTGCCAAAATGAACTAAATCTATGGTTCAAATGGGCCACCATGGTATGTGTATAGGGCCATGTTGACCCATTCATGGCCATTCATTTAGGCCCACCTTGGTGCACATCTAAGACCATGGGATTAATCCCATTTGGCATGTGTAATGTCCATGGGATTAAGCCCATTTGGCATATCTAAAGCCCATGGGTTTCGGCCCATTTGATATATACAATGCCCATGAGATCCGGTCCACTTATTCTATATAAGGCCACGGGATCTAAGCCCATTTGGTACATATAAAGCCCATGGGATCAGGCCCATTTGATGTGCATGGGGCGCAAATGGAATGGCCCATTGGACATATTTAAAACTCATGTGCGTAGTCCCACTTTGATGTATTTCATGGCCCATGAGTCATAGACCATTGCAATGTACATAAGGCTCCTTGGCGAGGCCCATTAACGTAGTCATTTGAAGAATGTAAGGCCCATGCAATTCGGCTCATTTGATATATCCAAGGCCCAGGGATCGAGGCCCAATGGATGTCCTTAGGGTCCATTGCAATGTACGTCTATCATGGATCGTGAAATGATATTTATGGTAAGCCGTGCCTAGAAAACAATGTTGGTTTGACGTCCACATTGTATGTACAATGTTGGTTAAATGTCCGCATTGTAACTTTCTTTAGGGCCCATTGATAGGTCCATAACCGTTGCTATTCATTGCCTTATAACATGCTTAGAATAATCTCATGACTCATGCCCATACGCATCATATGTATGCTTGATATGAGTAATGACTGATCATAGCATACGCCATTAGGCAGACCATCTATGGGGCTCGTTATGTGACTGAGCGCCCCACATGATCGCGCAGTACGCGCTGGATTGCTGCATGTTTTGACAGCGTGATTCATGCATCTCGCATACGTATGACTTGATCACTGCACGCCCTAACGACATCAGGGCCGTGGCTCCACAGGTACATCGTGGATGGCCGTATTGGATACCGGAAATGCATATTCTAGCACTGTGGGCACTTAGGATGTCCTTGGATGAGAGTCCCAGAACCTTTTTGGTACCAGGAGATGCTCCAACGTCTAGACCGAGTGGATACACGAGCGCCCGAGTGCCGAATCCCAGTAGGCCGCGTCTCCCACTGTGTCGTGGTCGGTTGGAAGGGGGTGTGGCCTTATCCGCCTGAGTGAGAGGGCTATAAGCTAGGCTGAGTTTGACTAGCTCGCAAATGAGTCCGCTATCGACGAGCCGGGTAGGTATTGGCATACTACTGGTCAGGCCGATAGTGAGGTCTTATCCGCTTGCTTGACTGTGCAGCTAGGGAGGTGGCAGTCTCTGCATGTGTATGGGACCCCGGTGATACCCAGAGAGGAACTGTACTGATATACGCATTTGAGGAGTACCGACTTGCTTGGATTGCATTTCGCATATGACATTTGGCTATGTAGGCCTTGCATTGCATCGGTGTGGCCGATGGCATCCATATCTCGCATCATGCCTTGCATTACATATCCTTGGTATTTTCATGGACTTACCACATACTTCCGCATTGTTCTGATACTGTACACTTGGCGTTTGCCTTACGCACACACTTACACCACCCTCTAAGCTTTTGTAAGCTTATGCACGATAGTTGCGTGCAGGTAGTGTTGGACGACAGCAGCGCTGAGACAGAAGCGCACATCAGGACCCTTTTTGGAGCTTTTTGATCACTTTGTATTTCCCTTTCTGCTTTGTACTTAAAATTTTGTTATAGTGGATATGTGGTGATGTCGTTTTGTGACTTGGTTATGCTTGTGGTTATGCTCATTACAAAAAAAAATTTTATTCTGAAAATCCTCCTTGCGGAACCCCAGAATCAGAATCTGGCATTTGATTGTCAGGAGCCGAGAATGGGGCACTACGGAGGCTGTCGGCACCGGATTCGGCAATCGGGATTCATGTGAATCCGATTTTCGGATTTGGGACGTGACAAGTATGCAGGGTGATTGGAAGATTTTTTTTTTTTTTTGGAATGCTTTGTCATTCAACCTGTGTAATAGCCCATACTTTTCAACGTTGTGTGAGGCTATTGGCAAATTTGTACCAAGATTGAAGCCATCATTTATGCATGAGATGAGAACATGGCTACTAAAAGAGGAGGTTGCTAATACTAATAGTTTAATGAAAGCATACAAAGCTTCCTAAAAAACTTATGGATGTTCAATTATGTCTGATGGTTGGACGGATGGAAAGAATAGAAGCATCATTAATTTTTTGATTAATTCTCCGATCGGAACAATGTTTTACAAGTCTATTGATGCTTCAGATTCAATAAAAGATAGAAATTTATTATTCAAATATCTTGATGAAATTGTGGAAGAAATTGAAAAAGAAAATGTGGTCCAGGTTATCACGGATAAACATTCAAGCTATATGAGTGCTGGGAAGAAGTTGATGGATAAGACGAAAAAGATACATTGGATTCTGTGTGCTACACATTGCATATATATGATGTTAGAGGATATTGGAAAAATGAAAATATATTCTGAAACGCTTGAAAAAGCAAGGACAGTGACCAAGTTTATTTATGGGCATAGAATTGTATTGGGCATGATGAGAAGCTTCACGAATAACCATGAGCTTCTACGGCCGGCAGTAACACGCTTTGCAACATCATACCTCACCCTTCAAAGTATTTATAAGCAAAAGAATGGTCTTATAGCCATGTTTGCATCAGAACAATGGTGTTCATGTTCTTAGGCTAAAAAACCTAAAGGTAAAGGTACGGGTTATTATAATGTTTGATCCAAAGTTTTGGCCTAATGTTGCCTTATGTGTTAAGAGCATCATGCCATTGGTAAGCGTTTTAAGAGAAATAGATTCGGAAGAGAGGCCAGCAATGGGGTTCATTTATGAATTGATGAACTCAGCAAAGGAGAAAATTGCATTTAATTGCAATGATATAAAAAAGAGATATGTTCCAATTTGGAACAAAATATATGAAAGATGGACTCCTCAGCTTCATCATCCTCTACATGCAATCAAGTACTATTTGAATCCTCAAATACGGTACTCAGATAAATTCTCTACACACCCTGAGATAAAAAGGGAGTTGTTTGAGTGCATGGATAGGATGATCCCCCATGAAGAGCATGCTGATGTTGATATTCAGTTGGATGAATATGAGAAGAGGGGATTTTGGCTCTCGCCTTACACTTGAAACCATGACAAAGCGTTCCCCAGGTAATTTACAATTTTATATTTTGATATTTTCATTGTTATGTAAATTATATTTTTATAATTGGTGAAAGTATTTAATTAATTTATAAATTATAACTAATTTATGTAGCTGATTGGTGGGAACGCTTTGGAGATAGAACTCCACAGCTTACGAAGTTTGCAATATGATTTTTAAGCCTCACATGCAGTGCTTCTGGCTGTGAGAGAAATTTGAGTACTTTTGAACAGGTGACTTTTGTACCATTCAATATTCTAAATTGGCTAATTTTTATTTAGTAGATTAGCAAGTCTTTGATAATTGACTGACATAGATCATCACATGATCAGATCCACACAAAGAAGAGAAATCGGCTAGAGCAACGAAAACTCAACTCTCTGGTATATGTGATGTATAATATGAAACTTAGATAAAGAAGCATAAAGAGAAGGGCAGCAATGGATCCAATATTGGTGGACCACATTGAATCAGATGATGAATGGATTGCTGAGAAAGAAGGCCCTGTTCTCCCAACTGATCCATCGTGGCTCGAAGATCAAAATATGGCCTTTGATATTAGTGTCATTACAACTATTCCGGAGTCTGATGATCCAATTGACAGCAATGCACCATCAACATCTAATATTTCTGAAGAAGTTTGCCCCCCACCTTCCTCAAACAAAAGGAAGACAACTACTTTAAGTAAGTGTTTATAGTTATAGACTAAGTTACATGAACATTTTTAACAAAGAAAGTAAAAGACCAATGAATCTTTTTTTTTTAAATGTGCAGGTGGTCCCATGGGAAGATTTCTTACTCCTATAAGAGAGGAAGGAGATATAGGAACAAGTGTTCATGGTGTGGATGATGTACATGCAGATGTAGATGTTGATGCTGAAAAACCTAGACCTGGTGACGAAGTGAATGAGGATGACGACAACGACAATAGCCTATTAGATATAGAAGATGACATTTAGAGTTTAGACACTAGAGTCTAGAGACTAATTATTATGAATTTGAGATGTTGATTTGAGAAATGTGACATTTGTATTGTACTTAATGCTCTTAACTTTGGGATTTTTATTTTGAAGAATGTGACATTTATATATTTTGCTTTTTTCTTGCTATTTAATATTTATCTCATATATACATATATATATATATATATAATAAAAAATAAAAAATATAAGTATTGTGTAGCGCTACGCTTCGCTACACGCTACGGAGGGTTGAACGCTACGCAACACGCTACCGCTATTTAAAACACTGGAGCTAACAAAGAAGTACTACTTGTATTAGGCCACGTGTAGTTCACTAAATAGATTTGATGCTCAAAGCAATACGGAAAAGGCCAACTCTGACAAGTGTGATTGAAGACACAAGGATAGTGATGAAATTAATTTATAATCACCCTTTATACAGGCTATTAAAGAAGTCTTCTACATGGTATTTCAATCAAATCTTACAACTTGGAATTTGTCTCTCTTATTACATTTGTTCTTTAGTTGTTCTACATCACTCTCCCCTCTCAACTTTGCACCAAACTTACTTATACCTGTCCACATGTCAGACCAAACACCTTTAGGAGTCACCTGGTGGAACTTAACCCTCTAGGACAAACCATATTTATGACCATAAACCATTTGCCTCCTCCCCACGACTCCACTACCACTAATGACGAAAAGCTCAATTTCTTCCCTTCAAATACCAATCCCAATCCTTCCTTCCGTCCCTTTTTGACTTTTGAACTTCTTGCTAGTTCATAAGGTGGCACCCATGCCCCACCCCCTACCTTCCTAGAGTAAATTTCTATGAATCTGCTCCACCTTCTTCCTCACAATAAGAGGCATGTTGAAGAGCCATAAGAAGTACTCTCGGAGAATCAACACTGAGGATTTGATAAGTGTCCTGCCCTCTAGGGACAGATTTCCTTTTCCAAACCACTAATTTCCTTTCAATGATTGGTTAGGATGTTTTAGACAATGTGTAAGGAGTTGAAGCATTGACAAGTTAAGGGACAATCATAAATACAATTCGATAAATCATCAATCCAACAAAGAACAAGATCCTTTAAAATAATGAAAGCTAGATACAGAACTAGATCAAAACAAAACAAAAGACTGCAAGCCTCAACAAATACAAGCAGATGAGGATTGGAAACTTACCAAGGTAGAAAGACCATCTGATGAGAGACCAAAAGAGAGAAGTGAAGTGTAGGACTCAATGTATACTTTGTGGCATTTCTTCACGGCATTGAGGCCTCTTAACGTTATGTCTTCAGCGTCACCCAAACCGAGACCAATTATATACAACATCTTACTATGCTTCCGTACTACAGAACAATTCACCAAAAGTGATGGAAATTAAGTCAGCGATCCTACAAAAATTAAATTATAATAAATCTATGAAGTTTTTGTTCTTTAGTGTAAAACCCACTTGAAACATGGATGCTAAATATTCGATGAAAAATCAATCAAAAATAACATCATATGCTTTAGGAAGAAAATAGGGGCAGTTTTTAGGAGGTTTCTTGAATCAAAGATGTTTTTCTCATTATGATAAATGGGTGGAGAGCAGAGAACGAGAGTAATTCAATCATTAAGAGAACTGAGGCCCATTTGGATGCCAGTCCAAAAATCATTTTCTCGGATGGGAAATCAGTTTCTAACATAGAATTCTTTTAGAAATGGTATTTGGATGACACTATTTGTTGCTTTATTATTGTTTTCTTAAATGTTGTTTGAATGAAAACTTTCTAAAAAAATCACTTGTTGAAAATGTTCCAGATGAGTATAGAACAGAGCCACATTCAACTCGGGGTGGCAATGGGCTGGGTAGCCCACATGATTCAACAAACCAGACCCGGCTTTGGGATGGGCTTGAACCTCACTACCAGCAACCAATGTTGCCATGGCCCCAAAATCCATCAAGGAAGAAATGAAAATAAAAGGATAGAAGCAAATAGAAATACATGGTTTAGCTAGAATAAAAATAAAAATCTCCTTCGTCTTCAATACTCCCATATATTCTATGTGGGCCCATAACAAAACCTTAGGGGCCGTTTGGATGCCTGTAACTTCTGTAAAATGTAAGAGAGTTACCGTTGACTTTCTTACAGTTTGTGTTTGGCGGAGAAATGTTACAGGTAACAAAGTCTCAACCTGTAACTTTCTATCAGGTAAGATTGCAAGAAATGTAAAAGGGGAATTAGGTGTTTTTCAAGTCACAGGTTACTTTGTGACAGGCAACGGCTATCCATTTCGAAGTTAGGAGAGGGAGGTGGAAACGCAGCTGCATTGAAAGTACACCTACCTGCTCTGACCCAACGTCTCCTTCTCCCTCTCTCAGCGTCTCCTTCCCTCTCTCTCTCTCAGCGTCTCCTTCCCGCTCTCTGCTCAAAGTAAGCCCTACCTAGCCCTTATTTGTTTTTCTTTGAACTTTTTCCCTTATTCTTTCCCTCGTCATCATATTTTTTATCTTTTGCGTCAGTGCGGAACGGGCGGACGCGCATTAGATACTGACAGGTTGAGTAGCGAGACTCGCTCCTGAAGTGACGTCACCAAGTTATGTGAGACCCACCATGATGTATGTGTTGTATCCACACCGTCCATCCATTTGGATATATCAATTTATGTCATCAGTCAAAGAATAATTCAGATCCAAAGATCGAATGGACCCATCACAAAAAAAAAAAATTGGAGAGAGTGACACCCACCATTAAAAATTTCTAATGGCCACAAAAGTTTTAGATCAAGCTGAAATTGTGTTTCTCCCTCTTTCATGCCTACCTTAACTTATGAATACGTTGGATCTCGGATAAATATCTTAATGGACCTTAGGAAGGTTTCAACGTGGGTGTCACTCTTCCCACTGTTTCCTATGGTGGGGTCCACTCCAGACTTTGATCTAATTCATTCTTTGTCTCATGTCCTAAAATGATATCTTCAAATGGATGACGGTGTGGATACAACACATACATCATGGTGGTCCCACATCATGGTAAGTCTCACATAACTTGGTGACGTCACTTCAGCCGCGAGTCTCGCTACTTAACCTGTCGGTATCTAATGGGCGCTGTTTGGCCGGGAAGGTTTCCAATCCCAACCGCGGGCTACGGTGTTTCCAATCCACATCGTCCATCCGTATTGAAAACTCATTTTAGAATATGATCCGAAAATTGATGCTGATCCAAACTCAATTGGGCCACACCACAAAATGAGAATATTTATTTGCCATCCAACCAGTTGATAAGGTTACAAAGACTTGGATGAAGAGAATATTATCTTCGCAACTTTTGTGGCCTACCCTAAGTTTTTAATAGTCTATTACTATAGGTTCATATACTGTGGTCCGCCATATATTCATATTTTCTTATTTTTTGGATCATGTGTTAAAATGAGTTTTCAACACAAATGAACAATGTGTATGTTAGGAAAATACATCATAATGGGCTCCACAATTTGGGATCCCACATACCTCGTGGATCCACTCCAGTTTAGCTAGTGACGTTAGCCAATAGCTAAAGCACCATTGGTTGGTGCCCTCGTGGGCACCACTGTGTTGCATGTGTTTTATCCATGCTATCTTTCCATTTTTTTTCATATCATTTTAGGGTTTGATCTCAAAATGAGGAAATTGAGGTATATCTCAATCTTAAGTGGACCACACCATAAGAAAATGGTAGTAATCGAATGCTCATGATTAAAAACCTCCTGGAGCCTACTATAATGTTTATTTAATGTCCTACGTAATGATTGGGTCGTAAAGACCTAATGAAGGAAAAAAACAAATATTAGTTTGATTTTAAACTTGTAGCCTTGGGAAGTTTTTAAGTTATATATAAGTGAGCCCACTTTTATATGTTTTTTAATACGCGAGCCTACTTTTATGACTCATCTAATAATTAGTTTAGCTTAAGAATTAATTCAATTATTTATTTAAATGGGCTTAATAAAATTACATACTTTTATCTAAGCTTTTTTGTATGTTAATTTAATTTTTAAACAACTCCATACTCCAAACTCAAGTTGGTGTGATATATACAACATCTTACATGTAACTAAGTTATAAGTTGTCCAAACACATAAACTAAGTTACCTAAAAGTAAGTTATAGATTATACCAAAAAAAGATTACTTATAATTTTCTTTCACCTATAAGTAGATTACATGTAACTTACTTACAACTTAAAAAACTTACAAGTATCCAAATGAAGCCTAAGTGACTTATAGTCCAACATTTTAATTTTTCAAGAAGAATAGAAAGGGGGAAACATACCTTTGTATTGTAACGCACCGAATTTTGAGGGCTGAGTAAATACTTGACTCCTGAGATTCTGGGCATTACTTATGCTTTACAGAAGTCGGTTTCTCGATTACTTTTACAATATTAGGCATTAAAACATGCATAGAATTATACTAAATAGTGTAACATACTCCGAAATAAACGCGATTAAAGCAAATAAGTAAATTAAAACATATATAATATAATTATCCAAAGTATGGGTCCACAACTGGGTTCAATATACATATCGAAAAATAACAAAAATGTAGATATATGACCTCCAGCTAAGCCCAAGCGCTCAACGCTCACTGTCAAGAAGTGTGCAGCTTACATCGGTTCATCTGAAAGCTAAAAGTAGGAGAACTCCTCCTCCTCGTTCATGCATGTCTAGTCTAATGCATCGGTCTTGGCGGTCTCTGCATTTATATCAACGTCTGGTTGGTGTTTTAAAGCATCGTCCCAAAGTGAGAGTAAGTGATTAACTTAGTGATTCCATAAAACATGAGTTACACATATTAAGTAATACATAAATGACAAAGCAATGCAAACAGTCACTTCCTAATTACTCTTATTAATGCGCATAATGAGGTTTATAAAATGATGCATGCACTTACAATCAAACACTCCCTCAATACACGACTCCGACAACCTGGTTTGCAAAAGGTAACACTCCCTCAATGCACGACTTCAACTCCTTATTCGTCACATCCTATTCTAGTGTGATGCGATGAATAGTTATGTTAGCCAAGTGATTAATTAAGCCTATTCATCTAATAATTTGGGAAAGTTAGGGCACCTCCCTTTTAGCATAAATCTCAACTGAATCACTAGGCGTGAGACGGTTGTAGCGGTCTTACGCTTGTATTCTTAATTCGTTTGGGTTCATCATTCCCAGCTAAAATAAACATGGATATAGTATCACATACCACCATGCCCGACTCACGAGTCTTAAGGATTGCAACGTTAATGGTTCTTAGTAGACCTTTGCAAATGGTAAGAGGAGTGTCCCAGATTCAAGCAATTATGACCATACATGGTGAACACGTATAGGGATAGCTGGTTCTCTGAAAATTTTTGGTTGATGTGGGTGAACACCTGCGTAACTGGTATGGAGTGCATAAACACCTTGCATGGCCCAACCACAGTTGGTCATCCGTGTTCGACCTAAACCAATCGAACTTACCCGGGGTGGCCAGCCTAATTCAGTCAACCCATATTTGGGAATTTGCCAACTAATCAAACTACCCTTGTAGTCTTATTTTTTATTATAATCAAATTAACTAGTGTTTACAAATAAAATGATTCACGTTTAATAACTAAATTCGGTAACATACTCATTCAGGCATTTCATCAAACACGTAGGTATCACCATACGACAATTTGCAATTCATTTGACAAAAATTGAAATACACTTAAGTTATCATGCAAATCCTACATTAGCAATCATAAATCATTAGCTGAAACAATGACATTGATAAACCACAACCTAAGCACTTATGGTCCGCACTTATAAGTGGTTCGTCGAATTTCTAGGGCTGCTCCTATTATTTGAGTTCGTAAATTGACTTATCGATGCCTTGCACCAACGTTGTAGCTCGTAAGAGCACATGTAATTGGCCTTCAAGGCCCTAATCTTAAAAAAATGACTTGTTAGTTACCTTTGATTGTCTCCAGGGCAATTCTGGCAGTGTGGCGTGGTCGTAGCTATGTCCCAGGCTAATGGGGATGGGGTGAATGCTCCAATCTACCCCCTCCTCCTCCTCTCTCTCTCCCCACTTTTTTGCAAGTGAAATTTTGTATGGGAGTGAGAGAGTGAGAAATGAGGCTTATTTATAGTGCCAGAATGTGCACAAATAGCCCCAATGCACCTTTTTTCATTAGACTTGTCCTAGGGGAGGGTGTTTTTGACTTACAAGGCCTTAACGGAGGCCCACAAGCTCATACGCACCAAAGGGTAGGTGTCCCACCATGGGATCTATGTTACATCACAAATTTGGTGACAATCGGGCACTTCAATAAACTGTGGGGACCCCACTCGCAATAGACAGTAGTCGGTGATCGATCGAGGTCATGACTATACAGATATGAGTAGAGAAATATCCTTAACTCATGCCTCAAGTTTGGTTACGATTTAACGGTCGAAAAGCCACAACTTCGCGAAAGAGTGGAATGCCTATTTCACTTAAGTTTCAGATTTCACCCTAAGGAATTCGTGTGTTACAAGCACTTGTCTTTCAGCCCAAGTTAAGCCATTCCAGGCACTTTCTTGGTTCGCCACCCACGATGGGCGTTAAGCCTAGCGAGACAGACATTTTTTTTATAGTTTCGAAACTAGTGGCTCACTAATGAGCGGTCTAGAGCTCATTTGGATAATCAATGCATTTCTAGAATGAATTAAGTACCAAGATTTCTTGTGCACAATGATTATGATTTGGATTAACTATGTTCATAATGTGGCCTATTCGCAATTAGCGAAAATGATGATTCGGTCATAATCATTCTAAACCGTTGATTCGTAGGCTAAATAGATAATTGGGTCACTTTGGTTTATTAATTACAATTTGACCTCTAGTTGTCTCGTCTTTGGGTAAGTCTTTAATTTAGTTGTAGTCGTCTTAATTAGTCAGTGATAGGTCGGTTAGATTCAAGCCCTATGTGAACAAATCTCGAGGTAAAACTCGATGTTTAAGTGATTGAGCGGATTCATCGGCTTTCTATGGCTGATTAATCGAATTTTTGCGATTCTTTACCAATACTACCTGCGTATAGGCTCACTTCGAGGGTCAAGGGTCAGTAAGTGACAACATAGGCTAGTCGTATCCAAAATTTTCAAGGTTTTTTGAAAATTTAAAATAGCAAAATCCAAGATGTTACATGTGCTCTCTTGAACTGTGTCGATCGAGGGTACGTCCCACCAAATGGATGGTGCTGAGAGAGGCATACGTGGGTTTGGAGAATGAGAATCCGTAATTTCAAGAGAATGGGAAGGGTTACTTGTAGGAAGAATCTAGATTTTTAACTCCTTTCCCAAACTTCCTTTGGAACTAATCTTCTCCACCAGAAAGAGTCGAAATGACAACGATTTGATATTCCTCCAAATAAATCTAAAGCCTTTCGCTCAAAGTTACTACATTGGGAAGCTAGGTGGGGCCCACTGGGAAGCTAGGAAATCTGCACCGTATGCTTTAAACTCTATGGAGCCCACCATAATTTATGTATTTTATACACCATGTCCATTCATTTTACCGGTTTTTTTGGGGCTTTAGCACGAAAATGAAACTCATCCAAAGCTCAAGTGGACAGTATAAATTGAACGTCTACCTGCCATAAAAAATTTCTTAAGAGCAACAGAAGTTTTAAATCAAGAAGATATTTGTGTTTTCCCTTCATCCATGTCTACTTGATCTTATGAACAAGTTAGGTGACAAATAAACGTTACCATGGGCCATAAGATTGTTTCAATGGTGGAAATAAATATTCCCACTGTTTCCCATGGCGTGGTCCACCTGAGCTTTAAATATTTTACAATTTTGGAATCAACCCTTAAAATGAGCTAGAGAAATAGTTGGACAGCATGGATAAACCATATTCATTCATAGTGCACCCAACAAAGTTTACTTAGTACGATAAGAGCATTATGAGTAACTCAAGACACGATTTGATTTACGTAGATCACAAAATTAGAAACAGTGTATAAGACAACACTCACTCTCTATACTGTTTTTCTTTATGTGGCCAACTAAAGTTATAAATATAGCCGGATTTGAGTCATGCATTTTATATAATTACCATGGTGGTCTTTAAAATAAATCAAGAGTGAATGATCTCCTCTAATTGTTATGAGGGTAAACATCCCACTCAAACTGTCTCCATTTGAATGGCCCATCTGAATAATGAATATGGTTCATTTTTATGCATTACAATTAAAATGGAATGATTTACTTAGTGATCGAGGTAGGTTTCACTAAAAAATTATAGTGGGACCTACTTTAACTAGCCATATGTTAAGACAATAAACAAGGTTTCATGTAGACCAATGTAGGAGACTTGGAATATATATATATATATATATATATATATATATATATATATATATATATATATATATATATATATATATATATATATATATATATATATATATATATACACACACACACACACACACACACAAGCTGTGTGGACTCCACTATGATGTGTGTCAAACATCTACCCCATTAGTCAGATGCACCATTCCATGGTTGACCATGGGCTTAAAAATCAAGTCAATCCATGACTTGGGGGGCCACACCACACAATAGTTGAGAGGGGTTGCCTTCTCATTAAAACATTCATAATCATTTATCGGGCCCACCTAGATGTGGTTCACAAATCCAGCCCATCCACCATCAAATGCACGGTGTTAATGTTTGACACACATCATGGTGGGGCCCACACAGCTTGACCTCAGTGGGCCTCACCGTGATGCGTGTCGAATATCTACCCCATCAATCAGATGCACCATTCCATGGTGGGCCTCGAGCTTAAAAATCAAGACAATCTATGACTTGTGTGGCCACACTACATACAAAGGTTGAGAGGGGTTACCCTCCCATTAAAACATTCATAATCATTTGTTGAGCCCACCAAGATGTGGTTCATAAATCCAACTCATCCATTATATGTGTCCCACTTGGATGAGGGGTCAGACCAAGTTTCAGATACATCCAAATTTTAGATAGGCCTCACCAAGTGCTTTTATATGTTTTCGGCATGTCTTCACATGATTTTAGATGGTACGGCCTACTTGAGTTCTATATACGACTAATTTTTGTCATATCCCATAATTTAAAGGGGACCCATCAAATGCATGGTGTTGATGTTTGACATGCATCACGGTGGGGCCCACACAGCTTGGCCTCATGGGAAGTTCCCATGAGGTCGACATATAGAGCCATTTCCAAGCACACACACATATATGAGTAATGGTCTCCTGCGCACAATATCGCAAGGAGTTTATTTGCGAACCTTCTTGTAAGCCGTAAGATGAGGAGAATAGTTGGGATTCAGCTTCATTGATAGAGAGAGTCTTTAAAAAGAAGGACACTCCTACACTTACGGAGAAACTCTTGGAATTGCAAGCGAATTGCCCGCGAAAGCCTTTCGCATGAAGATTCTGCACAAGGATTCTGTGTGGGGCCCACTATGATGTTTGTGATAAATCCAACTTGTCCATCTGTTTGTCAAAATTATTTTAGGACATGCCACCAAAAATGAGGAGGATCCAAAAATTGAATAGGCCACATAAGAGGAAACTATGGGGATTTAGTGACCACTGCTGAAACATTCATATGGCTACAAAAGTTTTGTATCAGTTTAAGTTTTTGGTGTTTTCATTTCGCCTCAGTGAAAATGACCTTATAAACGGTTTGGATGGAATATAAACATCAAGGTGGAGCCTAGGAAGGTTTCAATGGTAAGCATTCCTTTCCCCACTGTTTCATCTCGTATGGCCCACTTGAATTTTGGATCCTCCTTGTTTTTGGTATAATGTTCTAAAATGATATTTAAAAATAAATGGACGGTTTGGATTTCACACAAAGATCATAATGGGCCCCACGCAAAATTCTTGAGCATGATCTTCATGGGAAAGGCTTTAGCAAGAAATCCACATCCCTTGGGCTTAGGAAACGGACTGACTACTCCCCCTACCACCGGCCAATGGTTGGTAGTCTGTGCGATGTGGGCCCCACCATGATGTATGTGTTTCATCTATGTCATCCATTTGTTCTTCTAGATCATTTTATGGTATGAGACCAAAAATGGGGTATATCCCGATCTCAAGTGGACCACATTATAGGAAACAGTGTTGAATGGATGTTGACCATTAAAATTTTTTTGGGGGCCATAAAAATTTTAGATCAAGCTGATCTTTGTTTTTACCCTTCATATGGGCCTGTATGACCTAATCCACAGATTGGATGTCAAATAAACAGTACAGTGGGTAGGGGTGTACATCAAGTCGAACCGAATCTAGCTGGCCTCAGATCGAGTTGAGCTCGAACACTAGCTGACCTTAGCTCAAACTCGGCTCAGCTCGGTTTGGTCAGCGGCTCGGGCCAGTTCGAGCCAAGATCGAGCCAAGTTCACCATTGCAACATTTTCACAAACACCTGGACTACACCTTCAAATCTCACTATATTTGAGACAACAACAATGGTTTTACATGTATTTTATCAAACACCTTCTAAGCAACATAAAAGTTAAGAAAAAAAGAGTGTTGGTTTCATATACATACCTTCCTTTCCACTAGCCACACTTCTTTGAGTGATTTCATCAAACACTTGATGAGCAACATCAATATCAAAGTAACCGAGTCACTGACCTAGTTTGATCCGAGTTTGATTCGAGCTGGGTTCGATCCGAGTGGAGTCAAGTTGGGGCCAGCTCAAACTCGGCTCGAACTCATTTTCAAGCTAAAAAATCAGCTCGACTCGGCTCGAACTCAGCTTCGAACCGAGTTGAATCAAGCTTTTTTGAGTTGAGTTAAGTGAGCTAGCCAATCTAGCTCAGTTCGTGTACACCTCTAACAGTGGGCCTTAGGATGATTTTAATGGTAGATATCTAATTAGTATTAGTTTCCTGTGATCTGGTCCACCTGAGCATTTTTGAGATCAAGCCCTAAATTGATCTTTAAAAATGGATGAACGAAATGGATGAAACACATACATCATGGTGGGGCCCACAGAGCACCGACCACCAGCCAGGGGCTGGTGGTAGGGTGAGTAGCCCGTTCTCCAGAAGCAGATTGCATAGTGAGTAACTCAGCATGCTAAAGTGTATTGAGTAAATTTTGTAGGCCCCATCGATGATGTATGTGTCTCATCCATGCCGTCCCTAAGTTTTCTCTTATAATTTTATAGGATGAAATTAAAAATTAACTGTATTCAAATCTCAAGTGGACCACACCATAGGAAAACGTAGGGATAATGATGTCCATGGTTGAAATATTTATAGTGCCCACAGTGATTTTTATTTGTCATCCAACCTGTTCATAAATTCATATAGACATGGATGAAGGGACAATAAAAATATTAGCTACCAAGAAGCTTTCAATAGTAACCGTTTAATTCAAACTGTTTCCTATAGTGTGGTCCACTTGAGATTTTTATATAATTAAATTTTTGGATCATCCCTTAAAATGGGCTATTAAAATGGATGGACAATGTAGATAAGACATATACATCACTACCGGTGTAACGTCTCGAAAAAATCTGTACAAAGGCCCGAGTATCACCTCAGGCAAAAATCACTAAGGATCAAATTCTGTAGAAATTATATGAAAATTAGTCAAGTACTAAGCTAGATTAATCAGTGAATTATCTTAAACCACTATCTACACGAACTGCAAGACCCAAAACCGTTAGAATCACTAACCCAACATTGCCTAGAAACCTATGATCAATCTCAAAATCCAGTTGCTCTTGGGAGCACATTGAAACTCCGTATCGGACCTGGACCACAAGTCGAAAGTCCGATGACCGCAAAACTATAAGGTTATGATCGCCATACTGGGCTTAACAACTATGACAGAAATCAAGTTCAAATAGTATCCAGAAACACACAACTTTAGCCTGGAGCGAAGTGTGTGAGAAACGCGAATATCTTTAGAAAATGAAATCAAACATAAGTGAATTGGACCGTTCGCTTGCAGGCTGAATTTATGGTTTCAGACCGTCAGATCCTGACCCAACTATACCCTTGGATCAGTGAAATTTTCCTGCACCCATTGACATACTTGTGGCCTTGATAGAATAACGATGAACGTTAAACTGAAATGGGTCTTCTATGATCAATTCACTAATTCGATCGGACCGAAATCTTAGCCTCACATAGATCCATTGTTAGGTAACTTTTTTTAAACCGTATGCAAGCAATGGACCTCCATGTGAGCTCCGTTGGCCCGAAATAGCCAACCTTTGGCTATACCCTAAGTATACCATGACCCTGGGGCCATTTACACCACTTCTGGACCTATATAAGGGCCTTAACCCACCCCTCTCTCATTCCATACGAATTTTCTCCGAACCCAAGGAGAGAGAAGAGAGAAAGCAAGAGAAAAAGTGTGAGGTGAAGAGTGAAGTCTAGGGAGATCGAGGAGGTGGTTCTCTCGTACAACTACACGTCTTAGATTGCCTCTTTGCTACGCTACTCAACTCATTTCGACTGTGATTTGGGTAAGGAATCTTAACCCTAATCTCGTTTTAGGAAGCCAAATAAAAGAATCTATGAAATAGCTAACCTATCTCAATGTGGCGGCACCCATTATTTCGTATTTGAGAACATAGGATTCAAATTGAGTTCGATACAAGTATACCGATGAAAGGTGTGGACTATAAACGTTTAAGTTATATTTTTCAAGGCTTTTAATGTTAGTTAATGATTTATGACTGACTTGATTGCTGTCACATGTTCTTAGATGTGATGTTTTCCATTTATTACACATATATATGAACTATGTTGAATATAATACATTCAATGTATTTGTTGAAATGTCTGAATGAATATGGAATTATGATTTATGCTTGCTGTGATTATTGGTTGAGAATATATTAGTGTTGTATGTATGACAACTCCTTTGTGAAAGGATTTGCTATAATATAGGTTATAACTAATTTATTACATGTATGTTGATATGTGTAGTCTAAGTGTTTGATAAAATGTCTGATTTAGAAATTGTTTATTGAAATATATTTAATGAGGGCATTGAGATATGATTTTCAATTACCTTATCTATAGCTACAGTTTTCTTCATGTAACCTGCCTTACTACTCTGTAATATATGAATGAAGTACATATGTATGATAATATGCTCTATGTTTTGTTAAAATGCTCAAATGAGATTTATGTTGGTATTATTTGTTAAATGTTATTATGAATATCACATGTATCTACATGCTGTGTTTGAGCTGGTTTAGGACTACTACGTAGCCCAGGCAATCGGTAATGATTCTCAAATTATTGGTCGAGATCATTCGCCACACAAGACACGTTCGATGAATCTGAGTCATACGCTAGTTGTCGATAGTGGTTAGGCCACACGGAGTGCTTACACGCTTCATGTCGATCAATTTAACATACGTTTGTACCAGTTGAACTTGCCAAGTAACTCGATTGGCTTAATGTGTGCTTACCATGTATGGACGCTACTGCCTGAATCTAAGGTACCACTTACCAATGTAAAACCTGTTTCAACCTTGGTACCATGATCTGCTAAGACTCATGAGCTGGACATGATGGTATGGGACACTATAGTCAAGCTGTCGGCCTACGCTGGGGTGACGAGTCTCCCCGTAGTGACCAGTGAGTAACCCAAACTCGTGAGCTGAATACGGTGGTATGAGACACTATATTCGAGCTGTTGGCCTACGCTAAGATGACGAGTCCTTCTCGTAGTGACCTCGAGTATAAACTAGGCTTACACTGAGGTGACGAGCCTCTCGTAGTGGCTTAAACTTGCCTGTCCACTGCTTTTAAATCAAGGGTGACGTTGCCCTATAACTTGCCTATCGTATGTGATTAACTAGGATTGACGACCCTACATAGATCATCATTTGGGTAAATGATATAAAGGGAGGTACCTTAGCTTTCCAAACCTGCTGTATGAATACACCTAATTAAGTATTGGCTAACACGATCATGCACCGTATTGCATGTGCTTTGGCGAGGAAGTGCATGTGTTCGGAGTGGTGTATATCGCGATCGTGAAATGATGTTGCTGATGGAGTGCAGATGAGGGTATGCATCATTATCGCATACCATCCTTGCATTAACAAGAGTACTTAGGATATGTTGTTGTATTGCCTTATCATTATTGCTTGACTGAATTGATAACACGTTAACCTTTACCTTATAACTCCACTGAGTTGATCACTCACTCCCACTCTGGGACGGTATTTTAAAACACCAACCAGACTCTGTTTTAGCTACAGATGATGGCGATGCTTACAAAGCGGAGCCTGACTTCTACGATGATGAGGAGTTTTCCTACATGCAACTCTCTGACGGGTCTATATAGACCTGGAGTTGCACCGACGGGATTACTTGGATACAAACTAGTTGTGCATTACATTTGGTCATTTTGTATATTTTGGAACAAACATGTATATATTCAACTTGGTGACATGGTCATACTCTGGGGGTTTACAACTACTTATGTATTTTATATATTTATCACAATCTTCCACTTGCGTAATTTAATTGTCTCCGGAGTATGATATGTCGTTTTAATACAATCTCACTCATGTTTAATGCACTAATATGGACAACATTTAAACATCATTATCTATGTTGCATAAGTGATGCGTTAAAACCTGAGAGTTGAGCTTCTGCTCGACCCTTGATTTTTGGGGCGTTACAGTGGGTCCCACATATACATCACTGGGGCATAGAAAGGTTTCAACGGTGGAAATCATTATCCCCACTGTTTCTAGTGGTATGATCCACTTGATCTTTGGATATGCATCAATTTTGGGATCAACCCCTTAAATTACATGGAAAAACGGATGGACGATGTAGATAGACCACATGCATTCAACGTGGTGAGTAACTCATTAAGTAATCCGATTCCCCGTGTTACTCTTTTTATGGGAAACAGAATGTCTAATCCCCTTGCCACCATCCTCATGACTAGTGGTTGGTGCTCTGTGGGCCCCACCATGATGTATGTGTTTCATCCATTCTGTTCGTCCATTTTTAAAGATAAATTTAGGGCTTGATCTAAAAGACGAGAGGAATATAAATCTCAGGTGGACCACACCACAAGAAACCAATACTGATTGGATATCCACCATTAAAATCACCCTAAGGCCCACTATACTGTTTATTTGACATCCAATCTGTTGATTAGGTAATATAGACCCATACGAAGGGAAAAAACAAAGATCAACTTGATCCAAAACTTTTATGGCCACCAAAATTTTTTTAATGGTCGACGTCCATTCAACACCGTTTCTTGTAATATGGTCCAGTTGAGATTGGGATATACCCCAATTTTGGTCCCATAACATAAAATGATCTAGAAAAATAGATGGATGGCATAGATGAAACACATACATTATGGTGGGGCCCACATAGCACCGACCACCCACCATTGGTTGGCGGCAGGGGGAGTAGCCCGTTGTCCATTTCCCAAACCCAAGGGACGCAGATTTCTTACTAAGGTTTTTCCCACTGTACTCTTCACTTCTGAACCACATACCTTATTATGCCCGTCTAAACTTACCTTCCTAGACTACTCCCCTACGGAACGGATAACTTTTCACCGGACCAAAATACCCCTACCTCCTTTTCGGAAGCAGATTAACTGGTGTGTGAAGACGAGCGCTGATGCTCCTTGAACTTCGAGTTGTACGAACGGTTCAAAAGAGATCTGTAGACACCCCACTCAGGCTAGCATCTCGATAGAACTAGAACAATTCAAAAATTATGATCATATCCTAAACCAAACCCTAAGCCTAGCCTAAAACCTTGATCGTATTCTAAACCAAACCCTAATCCCAGTCCGAATCATAAGCGCAACCTAAATCCTAAACCCAGCTTGACCCCAGCTCAAAACCATGCCTAAAACATAACCCTACCCTAACCCTAGCTTAAACCCTAAACTAAACCCTAACCACCACCCAAGTCAGAGTGTACATGCGAATCAGTACAAACCTTAAAAGTACACCCAACCATTTTGAGCCAAAATCCATAAAAAAAACTTTGGGCCGAACCAGAACACCATAGAGAGCCCACTAACTAGAGCTCGGACCAAACCCAGATCGGGCGGTAGTCAGACTATCGCCGGTGGTAATCCGACAGGTGTCCCCTCTGGACCCACAGCTGTCCCCTGTCCCAAAGTCAACTTTCATATGGAATTACCCCTATAGTTCACCCTATTTACTCTTTTACCTACCCCAAAGAGCCCAAAAGAGCATGCCATATGGCATTGCTCTCTCCTCAACCAATCCCAAGTTACCATGTCAGCTTTTACCCTTCACAAACCCAACAATTACCATAATGCCATCTCAAAAGGCTCTAAATAGATCTCTCCTCTTCACAAAAAAACAACAACGCATTTCATTCCAAAATTCTAAGTGGGAGAGAGGGAGAGAGAGGAAGAGAGTGAGGGTGAGAAGGAGCACCAAGCCTCTAAGATCTGATTTTTTGGCTACCCCCTTAGCCTCCTCCCAGCCATCTCTACCCCACAGTCTAGCCCGGATTGATCATGGTGTTGTTCATGTTCTAACCAACTCAAGATCAAGCTAAAGATCATTTCATTTTCTATTCAAGCATTTATCATAACAACTCCACTCTTCTCAACCCCCTTGTTTATTTAGATAGCTAGTGAACATATGCTTTGTGACTTGTTGTACATCGAATCCTGTCACATCAGAAACTCTTAGTGATGTAGTCCACTTTTTCTTTACTTTTACATAAGCATCATCGCATCCTCCTTCTAGACACATCTCCGGACGTATGATCTGTGGCTTGTTGGAATCCCGGATCTTGCCACATTAGAAATCCGTGTGTGCCTAGTCCTACTCCGACCATATCATTCATCCCTTGAGATTTCTTACCACACCAAGTAGAGACCGTACATTTGTATGGACAGAGAGAGTGCCTAACACCTTTCCTCTTTGTAACCGAGGTCTCTTACTCGGAATCCCAAATTGTAGACTAGGAGTCTATTTAAGGCAAGATGATCTTCGAACTTCTCTAGCCTTACATATTTCGTGGGTTCTAGCTGACTGCAGAATTTTGTGATTAAGTGGCTAGTGGCGACTCCAAACTTACAATCAAAGTCATACCCCCCACACCAACCCACAAAAAAACCAAAAAGTAGATTGCCTAAAGTATAGGCGTCGATCTACCAACATTCACAGAATGGCGACTTCACTGGGGATTTGCTAGCTCACACTAGCCTAGACCCGACTCGAAAGAATGTGGTAATACAATCTTAGGGGATATTTTACATACAAATATTTGCATTCATACTTTATCAAAAAAATGAGCATCAATTTTTGGCTTGCACCCATTCAAGGCTTCCATTCACCCCATGCTTACCCGATCTAAACTTGCCATGACAAACCAGGAAGAAGAAACCATTGCGCTTGAAAGGCATCCCTCAGATCGCCTGAGCTCATGATTGGTGATACTGCAACCACTGCATCCATGGCCAATGTTGCCCAAAATCTCAAGGTTTTGTAGGACCTTCTTGCCCGGTGTATTGAAAGAGGGGGTGCCCAAACTATATAAGTATCACCGCATAGTGCCCTAGTCATCTTAACTTACCAGCATCCCCCCTGTAACGGGAGTTACCTTCAAGGCCAATTGTCATAAGCTAATAATCCTTTATAATAACCTCTTACTAATGAGAACCGCTATCGAAATCAACCTCTCACAGCTAGGAATCCCAACCAATTCCAACATCTTTGTAAGACCCGTATCCTAGACCGTACTGTTCCGTTGTTTCCCGCGATCCTTCCCGTAGAATTTCGACAATCCGCCACCTGTAATCGAAATTTGTGCACGACCGTAAGTCATATCGTATACATTTGAGTCGGCTTAATCCGAGACTTGTATCATTACGACCGCACAGTCGCCGCGGTTCCAACGCCGTGACCCTGACTAAGAGATGTGAGTCGGCGTTTATTTCGAGAAAACGCCGTGTGTTTATAATCCCAAGAGAATTCTACAACATGTCAAATCAATCTCATCAATCAATTAATCCCATCAATCAATCAACCCATCAATCACTTCATGTCAAGTACACATCACCTTTCACCCCATCCCCAGCAATCACCAAAGTCAACTCTCTCCCTCTCTCTCTCTCTCTTACGCACCCATACATGTCAAGTACATGTCCATCACCCTATCACTCCATCACTCCTTACATCCCATCTCTCTCTCTCTCTCTCATTTCTCAATAATTCTAAGCAACCAAGAGAGCATCATACGTCCAAGGTTTTTCATGAGAGAAAGTGTGATTTTGGTGGCCCACTTCCCATCCCAAAAGCTCTAATCCTAGCCATCCATTTTCCATCTCCACTATCAAAGTGAAGCTCTAGGAGAGTAGCTTTTCAACGGACCAAGAAGATCAAGTGGTGGGTGTATCCATAGACTACTTTTTCATATTTTTTAAAGATGGGCCAAGTGAGGCCTACCGATCAATGATATGGATCTCACTTTGGACCCTAAGATGTGGCCGATGGCCCATCTTGACATCAATATCATTCCATAATGGGGCCATTTTCCATGAACCCCATCATGATGTTTACTTTCCTTGCATTAAAGAGGTTATCTAGACCGTCCATTTTTCGTGGAGAAAGATCTCCACCGTTGATCTTTGAATTAGTGGGCCCACTTGTATTAGGGCCCACTCGATGTATAATTGAATGCAAGGGAGGGTCATAGTGGCGGAGCCCTCCATCACGCGTGTTCCACTCTATCTCTCTCTCCCTGTCTTTCATTTATTTTATTTCTTTGTTGGTGATGCAACGGCCGTATAGCCCACTTGGATGGACCCCACCTTGAAGTAAGTATTTTATCCAAGCCGTCCATGAGTGGGCCCACCTTATATGTATTACGCTCACTCCATCCATCATGTGGTGGCCCACCTAAATAGGGCCCACCTTGAATACATTGTTACGCCCAAAAACGTCCAGTGTCTGGACGTTGTTGGGAGAAAACACAAATATGAGCTTGGATTTTTAAGCTCATGGGGTGGTTCACTCATATAGGCCCCACCTTGATGAATGCATTCAATCTAAGCCGTCCATCCTCTTACCCAACTCATTTTAGGCGTTGAGTCAAAAAATGAGGATGATCCAAGTATCTAGTGGGCCATGGTTTTAAAAACATTACCATTACCATTGAAACCTTTCCAAATTTTGTTTACGCGCTGAAAAAGAGCCGATATTGGTCTTGATAGATTCGTTATGGGCAGTGAAATCTAATGGATGGAGTGGATGCACCTAATACGGGCCCCACATAAGAAAAACTCCAAAAAATGGGTTTTCAAAAAAAATAATAATACATAAGCAGCAGCTTGTTGCTGCTGTGTCAGAGGGCTGGCCGCGCCAACGGCTGGCTAGCGGACGGACGGAGGCAGACCCACGGCTCCAGCCGTGGGCCCCACCTTGATGTTTATTTGTCATCCAATCCAGTCATATGGTGGGCCTTTAGCTCAGTGGGCCACCCTCCAAAAATTAGACCCATCCAATGCTCAGGTGGCCCACATGAGAGGAAACAGTGTGAATTGAACTCTATCATTGAAACCCTCTTTGGGTCCACAGAGGTTCTGGATCAAGCTGAAATTTGTTTTCCTCTTCAATCCAAGTCTGCGTGACCTTATCAACGGTTTGGATGGCTTAGAAACATTATGGTGGGCCCCACTTGGGACCCACAGTAAAGTATGTGTTTTATTCACACCGTCAGTGGACAGTGGAGCCCACCTAGATGCATGGTTCTGTCCACACCGTCCATCCTTTGGACGGGCCCCACCTTGATGTTTATTTGTCATCTAATCCCATCTAGTCTGCCTGGCCAAATGGGCCCTTAATGATGTATGTATTTTACTCACACTATCCACTGTTTGGACAGTGGGACCCACCATGATGCATGTGTTGCATCCAGTCTGTTCAACCATTTGGCAAGCTTACCTTAGTAGGCTTGAGATTAAAAATAAGGTAGATCTATAGTTCAAGTGGGCCCACCTTGGTATATATAAGGCCCAAGTGATTAGGCCCACCTTGCCTTAATCATGGCCCATTGATTGAGGCTCGCCTTGATGTGTATGAAGTCGTTATTGAGGCCCACTTTGAGGTGGCTGTAAGGCCCATGTTATAAGGCCTATTAGATGTATTTGTGGCCTGTGGTTGAGGCCCACTTTGATATATAAGGCCCATGTTATGAGGCCCATTGTGATGTATTAAAAGGCCCATGGGATATGGCCCATTGGAATGTACATAAGGCCCATCGACGCGGCCCATTTCATGTATTTAAGGCACATGGGTTGAGGCCCAATACGATGTCCTTAAGGTCCATTGCAATGTGTGATTTCTACATGGTTTGTGGCGGACTGCGTCTTAGGAGCAATAATGGTTTGACGTCCACATTGTAAGTACACTGTTGGTTAAATGTCCGCATTGTAACTCTCCTTAGGGGGCATTGATAGGCCCATATTCGTTAATATTCATCACTTTATAACATGCTTAGTATAATCCCATGACTCATGCCCATACGCATCATATGTATGCTTGATATGAGTAATGACCGATCATAGCATACGCCATTGGACAGACCATTTACGGGACTCATTATGAGACAGAGTGCCCCACATGATCGCGCAGTACGCGCTAAATTGCTGTATGATTTGACGGTGTGATTCATGCATCTCGCATATGTGTGACTTGATCACTGCACATCCTAGTAATATCAGGGTCGTGGCTCCACAGATACATCATGGATGGCCATATCGAATACCGAAAATACTTAGTTCTAGCACTGTGGGCACTTAGGATGTCCTTGGGTGAAAGTTCCAGAACCTTTTTGGTACCAGGAGATGCTCCAATGTCTAGACCGAGTGGATACACGAGCGCCCGAGTGCCGAATACTAGTAGGCCGCGTCTCCCACTGTGTCATGGTCGGTTGAAAGGGGGTGTGGCCTTATCCGCCTGAGAGAGGGGGCTATAAACTAGACTGAGTTTGACCAGCTCGCAAATGAGTCTGCTATCGACGAGTCGGGTAGGTATTGGCAGACTACTGGTCAGGCGAATAGTGAGGTCTATTCCGCTTGCTTGACTGTGCAGCTAGGGAGGTGGCAGTCACTGCGAAGTGTATTAGACCCCGGTGATATCTAGAGAGGAACTGTACTGATATGTGTACTTAATGAGTACCGACTTGCTTGGATTGTATTTCGCATATGACACTCGGCTATGTAGGCCTTGCATTACATCGGTGTGGCTGATGGCATTCATGTCTCACCTCGCATGGCCTTGGCATGGCCGATAGCATTCATGTCTTGCATTACATAGCCTTGTTATGGTTGATTGTATTCATGGACTTACCACATACTTCCGCATTACTCTGATATTATATACTTGACACTTACCTTACGTACACGCTTACACCACCCTCTATGCTTTTGTAAGCTTATACACGACCGTTGCGTGCAGGTATCGCTGAACAGTAGCAGCGCTGAGGCAGGAGCGCGTATCAGACCATTTTGGAGCTTTTTGATCATCTTGTATTTCTCTTTCTGCATTGTACTTAAAGTTTTTGATATAGTGGATATATGGTGATGTTATTTTGTGACTTGGTTATGCTTGTGGTTATACTCCATTATAAAAAAAAATTCATTATGAAAATCCTCCTTGTAGGATCCCAGGATCGGAATCTGGCATATGATTGTCAGGAGCTACGAATGGGGCTACGGAGGCTGTCGACACCGGATTCGGCAATCGGGATTCATGTGAATCCGATTTTCGGGTTTGGGTCGTGACAATCTTCCTCCTAATAGGAAATCCAATCAATTCGAAGGGGCAAAACCCCTCTTGACCGATCTCTCAGAAATTAAAGAGCTCCGAGAACAATTGAGAGAGATGCAGAGGAAGCTAGGGAAACAACAGGGAGTGGATCTCCCACCCACGAAGTTTAGGGATCTTTGTCCCTTCCCTGATGCAAAGGTGCCTCAAAACTTTAAGGTACCAAAATTCAAAAGATATGATAGTACGGGGTGTCCTATGGACCATTTAACAGCCTTCTGTGGAGACCTTAATACTATGATAGGTAATGACAAACCGTTGATCCATTTGTTTAAAAATCCTTGAAAGGTGATGCGTTAGATTAGTACTCATCATTAAATAACCATCGAATTAAAACTTGAGAACAACTTTCCCAAGCTTTTATTAATTATTTTGTGTACAATCTTAATGTAGCGCCCAAATGGGCGGATCTTACTGCCTTAAGGCAGAGGAATGATGAGTCATTATCAACTTATGTTGGACGGTGATGGGCAATGGCCGCTATAATGAAAACACCTATTGATAATGATGAGCAAATGTACATGATCATCCACTCGGCAAACCCGAGTATCTCTGGATACCTCATCTCGTATTCATATGCCAACTTTACTCAACTCATTTGTGCTGGGGAACAAGTCGAAGCCAGAAAAGGGCTGGGACGATCTCCCCCTGGTCGCCTCATCAGGCTTCCCTAGTGCAATGGATAGTAGAAAGAAGGCCTATTGGATATGAGACTGGTAACAAAAGTTTTTCTGGCCTCCATCCAACAGAAGAAGACAATCTTATCGCCTCTACCCAAGGCACTCAATTCATCCTTTGAGAGGGATAATGGCAACAACAACAGTAACAATTAAGATGCAATGCACAATACCGCAATCATTGTTAGAAGATGGGGATGGCTTGGGAACCTAGGCAGTTCACACTGATAGCCCAAACTTACAGTGAGATACTAGCCACACTAGTTTAAAGGCAAATACTTACATCGCTATTGGCTAGGCTCCCACTAAATCCTCTGCCACCAAACTATAACGAGAATGAGTATTGTGCATATCACCAATCTCTAGGCCACATAACGGACCATTGTTTCACCCTGAAACATGCAGTCAAAGATCTGATTGATAGCCAAAGGATTGTGGTTACCTCTCCTGCTGTTGCCGCCTCCAGCTACATTCTCCAGAATCCTCTACCACCGTATCAAGTATGCCCCAACTCATCAGGAACCCCTACCAACTATATCATTCAGGAAGAATCACCTTGTCATCCAGTCCAATGCATCCATTCAATCACCGACAGCCCGACACCAATACTCCTGATTCTGCAAGGGGCATACCCATCCAATCCAATCTCTGCGCCCTTAAATATGCAAGGGGTATCTCTAGTCTGTCCATTCTTCATGCCCCCAAGTTTACAAGAGCCACCTTCAATCAGCCTAGTCCTTACATCCTCTGTTTTTCAAGAGGCACCACCTGCCTATCCGGTCCCTACTCCAATCGTCATACTCCAAGAAAATGCCCCTTCCCCAATCAACATACCACATGCCCTAACAAAATCAGGACTTAGCTTTAATCATGTGGTAGCTTTCCAGAAAGGACATTCTAATACTCAAAGTGATTTGCCTAGCTCTACTCAGTCATTGATCCTTCAAGAGAAGAGTCTAGGATGGTTGGTCCTCGCCTCTAAGTAACAAGTTAATGAAGAGATTGAAGTCAAGATTCTGATTAGTCTCAAAACATCAACCATCACTTTTCAGGTCTTCGACATCACAGCTTATTTCATCTCCTCCCTAATCGATCTTGGATCTACAGAGTCAATACTATCTCTTCGACTTTTCACCAAAAGGTCGAGTATATTTTCAGAGACAAGGCGCTGACCATTTTGGACGATCCCAAACGAACTTTCCTGATAGAAGCAACCGACCATTAAGAGCTACATATCTCGGTTATAGACATACAATGCTCCGACGAGGATATTTCATACCATAGTCTTGAGTCCGAGACTGTGAATTGCATACCTCTTGCATGTCCCATCGGATCAAATTATGTCTTCCCTCTAGTCGAGCGCCAACTTTTTTATCAGCTCGAATATCAAGAGGATGCAGACATGAGAAGACTGGGATATCAACCTCTTATGGTGAGGTACCAAAGCACAAATGGATCGAAGGAGGGCAAAATCGGCAAGAGGAGGATGATCCCTTCATCCACACATTAATCAGATCCATCGAAGAAGGGATCATCTATACGTTTGGCAGGCCGAGATGCACTGTGGGGGATAAAATGAGTGAAATGAGCCTAATTGAGCTGTTTGAAAAAGGACTCGGGCAAGGGGTAAGAATTGCCCATATTGATTGGAGTATAGTTTGGGTCCCACTCAAGTTGGAAGAATCCAATGCGTCACAATGCATCGAGGATGAGCTGAGAAAAGTAACATCCAAAAGCAACTCAAAGACCAATCCTGAATTCATCATGATGTTTGGGCACGATGGTGAGGTTCCACCTACTGATCTATCTGGCCCTGCCCCCTGAGGGGAGGGAGTGCAGGGCAATAGCTGGTTTGCAATCCCCATGATGATACAATAAAAGAAAGTACTGTTTGGCTCCTTGAGTCGAATCAGGCAATCCCTGGTTCATACGCCGTCTTTCACAAAAAAATCAAAAAAATTTTGAAAAAGTCAAAAACACAGGATACTTTCGAAATACTAAAAAAATTAGATACTTGTCAAAATCTAAAAATCTAAAAAAAAATCAGAAAATTCCCCAAAACCAAAAACACTAGATATTTTCAAAATGCCAAAGAAATTCAGATACCTATCAAAATAAAAAAAAAATTAGAAATTTCTCTAAACACAAAAATAATAGAAAATCTTAAAAAAATAAAAAAATAAAATCAGAAGCAATAATGTGCCAGGTGTGTTTGTCAAAGCACTTGAGTTTGAAGTCAACTCATATGTTTTCGATCTAGAGTTAGACTTCAAACTCATGGATTTGGACGAAGCCCAGGATGTGGAAAATGATGATCTAACTCTTGAGCTAGAGTATTCCCTCAGAAAGTTCGAAATAAAGGCCAATATCGTGATGGACGATTTTGAAATTGTGAACTTGGGATCCCTTGAGCTCCCTAGAAAAGTATGCATCAAGAGATCCTTGTCTCGTGAATATAAACCGAGGGTGGCGAAATTCTTGAGGCCCGAGGCAATCTAACTTTGGGTTCTCCTATGAAGCCTTTTCCAGATCAAATGAAGAACCTATCATACAACATCTGTTATGAAGCTTGAAGTCAAGCCCATTAAGCAAAGCTGTCAAGATCATGTTTGAAGTCCATGATGGAGTCCTACTGATGAACGATGGAGATAAGCTATTGCAGCATGTCAGGAAGTGCTTCTAGTATTCAAAGCTTGCATAATGGATTCGTATGCATGCTTTGAGTCTTTATAACTTGGCAACACCTTAACCCCTTTTCATTATGGGGTGTGGACATCATCAAAAGAATGAACCCAAAGGCATCCAATGGTCATGAGTACATTTTCATGGCAAACAAAAGCAGACACCGACAACATCCTACATCATCAGTACGAATGAAAAAGAGAAGTTAAGAAAAACGATTGGTAGTAATCTTGATGCAACCAACTACATCTTGCAGGCATAAAGTGCACGACGATCGTTAGGACCAACAACAAGCAAGTCTGAAAGAAAGGTTTGCAACATGGTAATAATGCATATCTTATCATTGCGCCTACTAGATTTAGGGGGGCAAGTTTAAGCCATCCTAGGATGATCCACTGATCGTTCGTGAAGTTCTTTTGGGAGGTGCCCTTTGTCTCATCATCATTTGGGGTAAAGATCTTTTAGAGCCCATTAATGCCGACAACATGATTATCTATCACAGGTAACCCTATCTGACTCTGTCAACAACCATAATCGTAAAGCTAAAGTCAAACAACAAGAGATTAGCATCCTGAGGTACATTCCATCATCATTCCTTCCCTCCACTAAGTGTTCTAAAAAATAAAAGGTCTAAAAAAAAATAATAATAAAGAAACAAAAATGGACGAATAAAGCATGGTAAAAAAAGAGAGTTAAACCTAATGAGTGAGAACACAAGTCACCAATCCATTTCCCCTCAGGATTGTTTAACCCAATGTCAACAGCTTTACGGTCGTGATTGAAGACAAAGGTAGGTAGCTCACCAGTTGACCAACAATGAATGAAATCTAGCGTCCCACCTTTGTTACTTAAAAAGAAATTTTTTTTTTTTCAAAAGTAGCGTGCATAAACGAAATGGGTGAGGTGAAAACTTGAAAGGGCGTCTCGAGTAAAAACAGCGGGCATGTAGCGGACTTGGTGAAAACCTGAAAAGGCACCAAGGGCAAAAAGAGCACAGCTACTAAGGGGTAGGTAAACAGGATCCCTAGTATGCGCTAGTATGCACTACTCTCAGGGAACCGAGATCCCTGGTAAACAACTCCAAATACCGGATTCGACATTGTATAAGTTCAATATTCTGATTCCACCATCCAGGCACAAGTTCAGACACAAGCACACACAGACATACATGACACAAAAATTTTCATTTCATTTTCATTTTTCATGTACAATCTCATCCCTTAAAAAAAAGATTACAAAAAAAAATGCATCCCCAGTGAATCTAATCTCGATTGCAACCATTAGAGTGCGAAACGACGGATTGGATCCTTTTCAAAAAAATCAGAAAAAATATATCTTTGATACAGTTCTAATAAAAACTAGATTAGTCAAAAGTCTCATGAGACCACTAGTGGAGGTAACAGAATTATCTGGACATATTAAAAAAATGGCCACAATAAAAATCGGATGACGACGCCCTCCCGCGAGATCGGACGAATGTTTGAAAAATCTCAAAAATATCATCCAATAAACACCGTTAGCCCCATTAGCTCATTAGTGGAGGCAACGTGACTGCTTACTTAACTTGCACAATAAAAATCGAACGACAACATCTTCTCACAAGATCGAACGGATATTTTCAAAAAAATCTTAAAAAACACTTTCGATAAAATCCCCGCGGAATCTAGTTTCAAAGAGAATAATTTTCAAACGAAAATTTTTAAAAATGCACGTGGCACACAATACACTGAGGAATCTTCTATATTCCCTAGTTGCGGTCAGTGCAAACAACAAAATAAGATTCGATCCCTTCCGATCTCCCCAGAGGATGATCGAACCTGAATATGATACAAGTACAATTGACTAGATCTCCATATCTGGATAGTTGTACGATTCGAATGCAAGAGAAAGTGATTTGATCTATTTCTGAAAAGAATAATCAAACTCAAAGTGAAGAGAATCCGTTGTAACCAAAGTATCAGAATCAGCAGATTGCATGGCAAAAGATTACATACACATACTTAGTTTGGGATATTCAGAAAGTTTGATCGAGTTCAAGTCGGTGTAGTGAGTTCCCCGTAAGGCTGAATCGACGGGCAGGGCAGCTAACCACTTTGACGATCAAACAGAATGAATACTCCTAAGGAAATTACATAGCAAAGGAAACAACAGATCCAAACAATACGTGAATCTTTATAAAGCTACATCAACGCGCAAAGGCCCTACTTTTCAGACTCGCCCTCCAATGCTATTAACAATCTGACATGAAAGGGTTGTGATTCATGGCCCGTAATGCCGTAGAACGTGTAGGGAGAATCACAATATTTTCCTCAACCCTTATAATATGTGCAGGTCATCTCTTTTTCAAACAGTCAACTTACAACAATATAATGACAAGCAATAGATTTGAACTACTACCTTTTCTGACCAGAAGGGTGGGGTGTCAACTTGTTATGGCTTTGTAGACACCTCACCCAGGCTAGCGTCTCGAGAGAACTAGAACAATCCAAAAATCATGATCATATCCTAAACTAAATGTTAAGCCCAGCCAAAAACCTTGATCGTATTCTAAACCAAACTCAAATCCCAGTTCGAACCATAATTGCAGCCTAAACCCTAAACCCAGCTTAACCCCAGCCCAAAACCATGCTTGAACCATAACCCTATCCTAACCCTAGCTTAAACCCTAAACCAAACCTTGACCACCACCCAAGCCACATTGTACATGTGAATTAGTACAAACCCTAAAAGTACGCCCAACTATTTCGATCCAAAATCCATAAAAAAGACTTTGGGCTGAACCAGAATACTGAAGAGAGCCCACTAACTAGAGCCCAGACCAAACCTAGCCCGGGTTGTAATCAAACTACCGCAGGCGAAAATTCGACTGCCGCCCCTTATCCGACAGGTGTCCCCTCTGGACACACAGTTGTCCTCCGTCCCAAAGTCAACTCTCATATGGAATCACCCCTATAGTTTACCCTATTTACATATCATATATAATGGTTCGACTACTCACCTACTCCACTCTCGACGAACACACTCAACCCAAGGGTGTACCGAATTTTACTATCAGAGGTTTTAAATCAAGTTAACCTCTAACCGTTATATCCCCATACAAGGACTCGAAGATTTAAGCCTTACACAAGAGCTAAGGTCCTACACAAAAAAGCCTTTTTAGGTTACTTGATTGCTGCTCTCACATGCTTCAATTAGCTCCTTTATGCTCCCCCGATCATGTTGATGCTGCTTTGCCAAGGCTTTAGCTCCAAGGTCAACCACCTTGCATGTGATGCTCTTTTAAGGTGACCAAAGTGATGTGAGGTTGGTTAAATCTTCTGCAACTAATGAGAAGTTGTTTTCCTAGGAAAATCACCTATATGGGTCTTCTAGAAAATTTAGACACCAGCATGCCAAGATATCTTAAGTCTAAGATCTAAAAAATGCAAGAGTTCAAGCACATCTTCAAGGTGGAGGTTGAAATCCTCATAAGAGTGTTATTTCAAGGAAGATTGCTTAAAAGTAAATGATATAGAGGCTTGGGATGAGGGGATATGAATATGGATTCACTAATTGCATAAAAAACCCATGAAAATGCCTAAGAATCGAATGTCCTTTATAAAAAGTTTCAGCTCCAATGGTAAAAAAATGGATAAAAAATGACTCTGTCGATGCCATTAAAGGTCCTTCGATGTCATTGAAGACACATTTACTTCGATGGCAGCTCGATGCTATCGAACAACCATCGAAAACTGCTGTTTTGGGCTATTATTTACAGATCAGCTTCACACCTCTTCTAGCCTTATTTCATATTTCTCTTGGTTTCCTAAAGCTAATGGATGATCAATTAGGTATTCTTTTTAGATCAAGATCATTTAGAAGTATATGGTTTGTTTCGGGTCAAGGGTTAGGATCACCAAGGCACCTGTTTACCTGTTCTTTGCTCCTTGATGCTTTATCTTCGCTTATGTCTTCGGTGTTCACTTTCGAAAGGCTCAACCAATTACGTGACACAAGGACTCACGTGATTAATAAATATGGTGGAAAAATCAATGCACTTATAGCCCACACTCGTATAGCCGAAAACAGAACCACGCAACACATTTGGCATATCGATGATATTAAAAACAATCAAATCATTAGTTGCATCACTAAAATTACATCAATAGATTGATTTGAACAATCCGAACATTGGCCAAGATAATTAAAAATGCTAGTGAGTCGCTCGCTTGTAATACTATGTTTGTGGACCACACAAGGCTCAAAATTTCATTGTTGTTAGTCAAAGCATATATTCCAATGGGTTTATCACAATGATTCTGCCAAGTATCACATATACACCAATTAGGGATATAAAGTTAATTTAGTAATCAAATACAAATTCACGTCCAATGCATTTCTTTTTCGATTCCAGTGCATTTCAATTACAAGCAGCCAAGTACATATGATCCGTGATTTGGAATTAAATGCATTCCTAATATGAGCTCACAAATGGGTCAGTTTTCATAACTGAATTTAAACATTCGACCCACATCCTGTCCTAATATCTATTATAAGGGCACTAATCTGATGGCCAGGATTGCACTGACAGTGTACTTCTTTTGTCATATCCATCTTCTAGTTAATTTCCCTGTCCATGGACAGAAGATGATAGTAACGAGACTATTTTCATAAAGCAACGTATCCACTCATACGTGAATCACCAAACGAATGCACCTGGGTGTCTAGACCCACCATTCGATGAGTACATTTCAGCCATTCCATCATGTTTTTTTATGGCATATTTGGATTAGATTACCGTGTGGTAAATAGCTGTAAATTAGCAATGATAACTCTTCACAGAAGTTTGGAAGAGATGGAAATTGCAAGTTAATTATGCCTTAAAAAAGTGATCAATGCATGCATAGAATTCCAATGGATTGTACCTTATTAAATTTGTGGGTTCCACCATGATGTCAGTGTCTGATTTACACGGGCCATCCACTTTACCAGTTCATATACCATTTTACCAGTTCAGTTCATTTAAGGGCACTGGCCTCAAAATGATGTAAATTATAAATTCAAGTGTACTATACCACAGGAAACAAGGTGGCTAATAACATTTACTATTGAAAGTTGAAACGTGCATGGCTCATGGCCCAAAGGGATGTATATATGTCATCTAATTTATTTATACGATCACACAAACACGGATGAAGATAAAACACGATTATAATCTTCAATCAAAACTTTTGTGCCCCCATGAAGTTTTTAATGATAGGGGTTCAATTATCCCTATTTCCTATGTGTGGTCAACCTGTGCTTTGGATCTGCTTCATTTTTTTGCCTCATGCCATAAAATGAGCAAGTAAAATGGATGGATAGAGTGGATCAAGTTCATACATCATGATGAGGACACCAAATTTTACATGCGCCATATTTACCTTAATTTCAACTCCGGAGCCTACCAAACTGGGAACGTTTCCCGTTGCTAGCGATCACTCTCACTTTCTTATTTCCATTGTAAATATGGGGTATAGTATTGACTCAAATGAAATATGGAGCCATCGGTAACTAAATGAAGCTCAAAACCTATGCCTACTAGAAACTGTGGAATCCTTTTTGGGTTCGGAGAATCGCAAGATTTCTTAAATTGAGTGATCCAATGGTTAGCTCTGCGATCATTAAGGGCTTCAGTAACATAAAAGGAAGGGGTTAGATACCCATTTCCGCCCGCATGATATACGGTTTCTATTTTATGGTTTTTTGTAAAAAATATTTTTGAGGGATTTGGAAAAATTTTGATATTACTACATCTAATTGTGCTTCATATAACCCACATGGGTCCAATGGTTAGGTAAGAAAAGAAAAATGAATTATATACCTTTACTTTGTAGAGCCTAATGGTTTTAGGTAGGCATACAAAAATAAAATAAAATTCAGGAGTAAAAATGAATGCAATCCTATCTTTATTTACCAGAGCTAAAGATTCAGGGTAGGCAAAAATAACATAAAAATGTAATCCTAATCTTACTTTATAGAACTAGAGGCTTTGAGTAGGCAAATAAAGTAAAGAAAGCAAGAAAAATAAAAGTAATAAATGAAATAAAGATGACTATTGCTAGAGTAGCTGGGATATAGAGCGTAGAATGCGATCTGAGTTATGATGTGAGAAGAAAAAGAAGAGACCAAACAACCTTTTTTTTTTTCTATAAAATGGATGATCGGATGTCCTTGATTTCAATCATGCTCTTAATGTTAGTGACTTCTTTATTAGATTTTTTTATGTCCAAGGTCAGGCAACATGTTAGCATTGTCGGAAACTTTTCAAACAAATAAAACCTCAGATGGGTCATGAGTGGACCCTCTAATTGACTCTAACCTTTTTTCTAAACTCTTTCCCTACCTCCACTATGTTAGCGCACTGATTTGTGCACCTATTTGTTAATCACATGCATCTGTGTGTCAATGAGTCATTTAAGCCCTTGGAAGATGAAGACCAAAGACACATGAAGATTTGGAGAATCAAGGAGTAAAGGAATAAATAAATTGAGGTGCCTTGGTGACCCTAATTTTAAACCCAAAACAACCTAGCCTCTAGAAGATCATGCCTCAATAAGTAAACCTTTGACTGATCATTTCATAACCTTATGAACTAAATTAGAACATGATAAAATAGGCTAAAAGACGTGTAAAGCTTTTGTAAAAGATATACCCGAAACAACAATTTTTTAGTGGAGTTTGATCCCATTGATAGAGTGTCAATGTGTTTCGAGCGGAGCTTCAATCAATCAAAGCTCAGGGCTCGATCAATTGAAGGTGGCAAAAAATGTCCAGCAGCAACTGACTAAAAAGTTGGAGTTTATTGTTCCCATCGAAGGGTTTCTTAATCGATCACATGCATCACTCAATCAATTGAATATGACATTTTTTATCCTTTTTTTTTAAATTTTTATTTACCATTGGAACTTTATTCATTTATGAAAGGTACATAAACCTTGGACATTTTGATGAATTTTTGGTGCAATAGAAGCCTAGGTAATTCCTTACTTATATCTTTCACCCTAAGACTTTAAATCAATGAGATCTAAGTTATATTCTTGAGCTTTACCACTCTAATGAGGATTCCAACCACGTTGATGAAGATGATCTTGATCTCCATAATTTTTAAAGATTATACACTAATCATATAGGTATATCATTGTTTACATACTCTAGAAGACTCATATAGGTGAATACCCTTTGAAAATCAACAATCCATTAGTTGTACGAGATTATACAATCTTTCCACCACCTTGGTCACCTCATTGGGGCATCATATGCAAGGCAGTTGATCATAAGAGCTGAAACATCGACATCAATGATTAATTGAGAATTTGATAAGATGATTGAAGCACGGGAGAGCATCGATCAAGCATCTCAAGCAAGACACTACAAAGGGGCTTAATCTGACAAGTAAGTTGTCAATTGTAGAGTTCATTCAAACCCCTTCCTTGTGTAGGATTGAGTACATAGTTTATGGCCTAAACTCAAATAGATTCTAAAGTAGGACATAGGCTCTTGTATAGGGCCGAATTCACTGAATACAGGTGTGTATGTATTAGTCTTCATGGGGAGCCTCCACCAAGAGTGTACATAGGGCCTCCAGCAAGAGTGTACGTAGGGCTTAAACCTACTACAACCATCTGTTCATAATAACTCAAACACCGAAAATAGAAAATTTTATTTTACTAATAGATAACGAGGAACTATCATTAACAGTAAAAGACAATGAAAAAAAACTATAATAATTAGTAATATTTTTTTGAGTTTTTGATTTTTAATTATTTTTAGTGACCATTTGGATAAACTATTATCTTAATGGACATTGTAGGTCATCTAAGTTGTGATGACACATTTAGACATATCAGGAATAAAGTATACCATTGGGATAAATTTTCTTACTTGTCATATTAATAACTGGGATGCACGTTATCAAATCTCGAGGATGAGATTTTCTTCAAGGGGGTAGATTGTAACAATCCCATCTTGATAGTTAATCGTGTACTTTTATACAAACACACGACCTTGATGGATAAATAGTGAATTCTTAGAAACACAAAAAATAAAATAAAATTGATTGTCCTCGATCCTATTCATGATAAAAATGTTGAATTTCGAGGATGAAATTCTCTTTAAAGGAGCATATTGTAACACCCTGCACTTTTAGTACTCAGGTGTTACAATAAATAATTAGCCTTTTTGAGTCATTCACTTACACTCTAGTCGTTGGGAGTAATCTTTATTCAAGAATCGAACTAAATGACTGTCTAGTTATAAAATCAATATTTAAATTTCCACTTAGACAATTTTTAGGACACCGGGAAATGGTGTAAAGTGATTTCGAACAATGTATGTGTTGAACCTCATGTTCTGACCATTGAGATTAAAAATAAATACTTAGATTGAAGATCGATTTCCCGCTCCAAACTTGGAAATCGGGCTCACAAAATTTTCGATCGCTGAATCCGGCACCGACAGCCTTCGTAGTACCCCATTTTCGACTCTTGGCACCCATACACCAGGTTTCGATCTTGGGATCCTAGAAGGAGGATTTTCAACATGAATTTGAATCGTAGTAAGCATAACCATAAGCATAACTCACAAACAACAACTAGCAACATCATCACAAATCCACTATGATTAAAAACTTTGAGTACAATGTGCATAAAAGGAAGTACAATAATAAAATCGGAAGCTCTAGAAGTCTACTACATGCTCCAATCTCAATGCTGTTGCGGTGTCTAGTGTCACCTGCACATAACGGTCGTACATAAGCTTATAGAAAGGTTAGAGGGTGGTGTAAGTGTGTGCGTAATATGAGCGTGCTCAGAATACAATATCAGAGTAATGTGGAATCATGCTGATGAGTACATGAATGCAATTAGCTGTACCAAGGTTATGAGGTGCAAAACATGAATGCTATTGGCCATATCAAGGCCATGTGATGCGAGATGCAACTCAAGCATGTCAATCCTTATTTGAATCCACATATCAATGCAGCTCATCACTAGAGCATCAAATATCATTATAGTTCTCACTGTAGATAATCACCGGAGTTTAGTACACTCCAAATAACACTGCCCCTTTCTTTGGCGCATAGTTTAAGTGAGTGTAAGAAACCTCACTATTCGCCTAACCAATAGTCTTCCAATACTTATCCGATACTTCGATAGTGAATCCATTTACAAGCTAGTCATACTTAGCCCAGCAATGCCCCTACCCTCGGACGGGTAAGGCCACACTCTCTTCCAACCAACCATGATACAGTGGGAGACGCGACCTCCTGGTATTCGGCCCTCGTGCGTTCATATATCCATTCGGTCTCGACGTTGGAGTCATCCTCTGGTACCATCGGGTTTAGGAATTTTCACTCAGGGACATTTATGACACCCTGATGTTAGTAACTGTATTTTCAGTGTCCGATCCTACCATCCACAATATGCCCGTGAAGGCCACAGCCCTGATGTCGCTAGGGTGTACAATAATCATGTCATACAAATGCGAGGTGCATGAATCACACTATCAGTCATGCAGCAATCCTACGCATACCACGCGCTCATGTGGGGCAACTTCGCCTATCAAGGAGCCCAATAAACAATCTGCTCAAAGGCATATGCTATGATCAATCACTCCTCACATCAAGCATACATATGATTTGTATAGGCATGAATCATGGAGCTATACTAAGCATGTTATATGGTGACAAACTCTTTTCACAACAAAGATGGGCCTAGACGGCCTACGCACAATAAGTATGGGCCTAAGAATGGGCCCTAGGGAGAGTTACAATATGGACATTTAACCATCATTGCTTTACAATGTGAACGTCAAACCATCATTGCTCTCAAGGCATGACCCATCGTAAACATTATTACATATATCGTGGTGGAATCACACATCACATCAGTCCTCATATATACTACTTGGGTCACATCCCATGGGCCTCATATACATCAAATGGGCTGTATTAACGGGCCACACCAACGAGCCCCAAAAGGTCACAAAGACTTAGATTAAGAGGAAAAATAAATTTTATATTGATCAAAACTTCCATGACCCCCAAAAGGGTTTCAATGGTGGACGTTCACTCTACACTGTTTTCTGCGGTGTGGTCCACCTGATCATCAGATCTACTTCATTGCTTTTTTTATGTGTCCCAAGCCTTAAGATGAGCTTGACAAATGGATGGACGGTTTGGATGGAACACATCCATCATGTGGGTCACAGTTGTCCAGATGGATGGCGTGGAATACAAAACATACATCACAATGGGTTTCCATAGATGGATGGACGGTATGATAAACATAAACATCAAGGTGGGCCAATGCACGGACAGTGTAGATACAACACTACATCATGGTGGGGCTGTACATGACACTGTCTAGATGGACGGTGAAGATGAGGCACATCCATTTAAGGTGGGTCCCACCAGATAGACGAACGGTGTGGATCTACCCCACATCACAGCAGTCGTATAACTGTTGTACGGTAGGCCAGCCAATCTGCTGCCAAGGTGGGTGGGTCCCATGTGGTGCCCACCTCCATTATATATATATATATATATATATATATATATATATATATATATATATATATATATATATATATATATATATATATATATAAACCCACCAGAGTCTAGGAAGGGACGGACGGCCTGGATGCAAGGTGCATCCATCATGTGGGCATATGCATCACGGTGGCCCCACATCTAGTGGGCCACATGTTTGGATCAAGCTGATTCTTACGTTTCCCTTCATCTGGGGCCTACAAAAAGGTAGCAGTAAGGTGGCCTCACGATCAGACGGTCAGGATCATCTTGCATCGTGGTGGGCCACAAGGCATCAGAGAGAAATGTGAAGGGGAGGGACCCCGCCACTATTGGGCCCCCCCTAATACAATGTATATATCAAGTGGGTCCCATAACAAGTGGTCCCTTAAAATAAAATCAACGGTGGATCACCTACCTATTGGCCTCCTTCTTTAGCTCCTTAGACTCCTATGCTCTTTAGCTTCGATCTTGATGGAGGATGATGAAGATAGGACAGCTAAGATGGGAGATTGGGTAGGAAAGTGGGCCACACTTGGGTTTCTTAGGAAGCTTGGACATTGCTCTCTTGGAAGCTTGAGAGTGATGAGAGATAATGAGAGAGAGAGAGAGAGAAGTGATGGATGAAAAGAGATGAGATAAGCGTAAGGAAGGGATGAGCTGGGTTGAATTTTGAGTGAGAGAGGGATGGGTGGAGAGAGTGTAACACCCCGTACTTTCGGTACTCGGGTGTCTCCATGTAGATCCAGATTATCTTACATATATGCATTGACCCACATAATTTGCCTTACATGTCACTATCCAACGACCCTCAATCTATTCATCTTAACCCTTAGATTTTAGACTATAACAACTCACAACATCATAATAAGATTTGAGATCAATCCGTCCATTTGACTATCACAAGTTGAACTGTATTTAAATAAATGAAAATCTTATTTTTATAATCTTGAGCGTAATGACATCTCATCATACACCTATGTAGTACAGTCGAACCATATGAAACCAATGTAGGGATCAAAATCTACCATTCATCGATCCACAATGTCCCGTAGGAAGATCCATCCTATTCAACTCCCAAATTTCACTCAAACAATCATTAGGACCTATAGAGTTATCAATAATGAAATACTAGGCAATCCAATCGTTGGGTTGGTTTATAATGGTCCTAACTCCTAATGACCTACAGTGTGGCCCACATCATGAACTATATATATAGTGTGAAGATAATAATAATAATAATAAATATAAAAATAATATAAATACATGTATACACATAACAAAATAAAGGAAATAAAATAAAATTATGATTATTATATGAGCAGTAGCAAGTCTTGAAGAGATGGACAACTCATAGGGCCACTTTAACTGTTGGCGATCGATTTGGGATAAATCTGACCACCAGAACCATTATAATCATGCGTTACAGGTCAAGATCTAGTTGGCATGGCCCACCTGGGGCTCACCATCAATCCAAAGTGGGCCAGATCCCCTGTATAATGTCCTCAATACAAATGAACAGAGTAGATTGTGGAAATGACATTACAGTGGGCCCCTACGCGGTGCATGTGCACTGAGAGAACTCGTGCACGAGGTGCACTAAACCAGTTACTTGGTCAAACCGGCTATGACCGAGCACCTTTCAAGGAACCGAATTTTTGCACTCTCCCGTCCTCCTCTCCGTTTAAACCGACTTACTTCGAACCCCTAAGTAACCCGCTACGATCATTTTTCAGACCATCTGATCCGTTCAGTTTTGCTGTGGGGCCCGGCTTAACATAATGGTATAGCTATTTGAGCATTGGTAAGCGGAGGAAGGAGATTGAATGCCACCGTCCAATCCATGCTAAATATAGCCCGACCGAGATCATGTGGAAGGATGAGAGAGAGAACCGCCCTTCCTCTTTGGGAAGGATGAGTATCAGCCGTCCACTGTGGGAGCAATCCCAGCCATTGAAACCTCCTCTCGCTAACTATAAAAGGAGGACGCTGTAGCCCTAGGAATTCACACAAAGAAAGAGTTTAAGGTAGAAAAAAACTAGGAGTTCGTTCCTCCTGTTGTAGTCAAGTGCAGGGTTGGCATCCACACGCCTCAGGTAATCTTTCTTCCTCCCTCCCCTTAGGAGTTTTAGCTAAAATAATCATAGCATTGTCTGGGCCAACATCATGCCAAGTAATGGCTGAGAGTCGGCCCAGCAATGGCAACGTTTGGAGGGTCGAAGCTAAGACCAAATGATGACCATGTAGAGCTCTGTTTTGGAGCTCTCATTATAATTTTGAAACAGACTCAGGGAAACAAGCCAAATAATGGCCGTTTCAGACCACAGTTAGGCCCCAGTTGAGGTCTGTTTTGAGCTCTCTGTAGAGTTTTGAAACAGCTCAGGATGCGTGTCAAACACGATAGCAGCAGGCTAGGAGAAAGACTCCATTTTAGACCGGAACCTGAGCCAAGCAATGGTTGCAGGGTGGACTGAGATTGAAATGAGTCCCTGTGTTTAGCCCAAAGCTGAGTCAATCAATGACTCTGTTTCGGTCAGGGATCGGACCCAAGTGCAGCTCATACTTCGGGCTGGGACCCGGCCAGACAATGGCCGTGCATCAGGCCACGAGCAGGTAGAAACAAGGCTCTATTTGAGCTATAAATAGACTAAGAGCGGAGTCTTTCTCGAAGCCAGAAATCGGATAAAAATAGGGACCCTGTTTGGGACTGAATCACGTTAAAAGGCTGGTGGGCCCTGTACAAATACCGTGGGCCACCTTTCTACATATCCACACCGCCCACCGTCTTCCTCTTGAAATTTCGACCGTGAATGGCGACCTTTGATCATTTGGTGACGTGGCCCACCTAGGTAATCAAGCCTCAAAAACAGTCGAACGGTCTTCTTTCGGTCGCCGTAGAGACCACGTGAATGTACATGGATAGGAAAGATCAATCTGGTTCTGGACGGTTTCCCTCCCTCTACCTGATGAATGGTTCAGATCCACCTCGGGCCACATGGAGCCTCCTGGCCGTCCATCAGTCAACGTCCGGATCTGGACATTTTGATTTAAAGAAAGAAAAAAATATATATACCTGCCAACGAAAATTTTTGAGATCTCATCCTGCCGGATGAGTCTGGGAAATCTGAACCGTCCACATGAAGCAGAGCCTCATAAAACCCCTTGGCTCAAATTTTACCTAGAACCAAAACTTCGGTGGACCCTGGTTAATGCAAACAGTATCTTCCCTTGAAATCGGAGTTTTTCTTGCCATGGCCCACCGGAATCTTATACCGGGATGGAACTTCACCCCCTAAGGTTTCTTGGGGTTCCACACCTTATGGACCGTTCGGATTCAACACCATATCCACCTGGGACCCACCTGTGAAACAAGTGCACGGTGCATGCATGAAGTCCCTACCAATTAGTTTACGTGAATCCTATGCCAATAAAAAAGGTCGAGATCTCCTAATGTTTGATAAGCCTTGAAGATCTGAACGGTCCACTGGGAGCAGAACCTCATGAAACCCCCTAGTACCAATTTTTACTTTGAATCAAAACTTAGGCAGGCCATGATTAATTCAAACAATTTCTTCCATTGAAATTGCGTTTATCGTTGCTATGGCCCACCGGAATCTTAGATCAGGGTGAAAATTTAACCCCTAAAGTTTCTCGAGATTCCACATCCCATGAACTGTTCAGATTCAACACACATGTTTACATGGGACCCACATACCTACAAGACCAACTTGTACTCATGGTTAGGCACTGCCAGGGCTGTCCATTTGTTAATTAAATGAGCCAACGGACCACATTAGCATGTGTTCGTTCACACTGTTCAAAACAGTGGGCCACCCATACTAACAGTTGGGCCCCACTTGTTAGGACTGACGGGTGTACTCTCCAATATGTATAACATATGAATGTCATTCGTGGGCTCCACAGTTACGTGGGAACCACCAGGCGTATGTATGTAGTACATAAGTGAATCTTTATGCAGGCCACACTACGTGGGGGTTCGCCACTGAGGGACGTGCTCCATCTAAGCCGTCTGTCCGTTTGACGAACCCGTCCTTATGACGGTGGGTTGCATTGAAGGTTTTCCCACCTGGATGTTGGGGTCATCCAGGCCGTCCATCAACTGACATCCGGACCCTGGACGGTTGAAACTGAGAATAGTATTATATATCCATATGAATGTATGGGATGTATACACATATAGGTATTTACTATGTACCCATCATGTTGAAGCCTACCTGATGAACCTAAGGTCCACATGTGATACCGATACAGCCCAAACAACCATGGGTTAGGGCCTTCCTATCCTCCACCTATTCTCATATGATCAACTTAGTGACTCATTATTTATTATGAATAGACTTGTTCAGGGATTCATGTGAGTGGTGTAAGTGCACCATTTCCTCAAGGAAACTTGCCCCTAGGAGTAGTCTACGAATTGACTGGTGATGATTCTTCCCCTTAAGCTTTCCATTTTCTCATTAGCTTAAGTTATATCTTTTATTTAAATTCATAATCGATATCTTCCTTTATACTCACATATGTTAGCTGGTAGAAATTGAATTATTGTATTACATGCTTTATGATTATCCTGTATATTTGTTTATACTTGTGGATTATTTGCTTGTTGCTTATGGACTTTAAACTAGTACATTAATGAAAAACTCTCGCCTATAAATGTACACCCATACTTGAGATGTAACTTGACTAGTTGCGATCGTAATGGACCTTAGACTTGGTGGTTATTGAGTGGTGGTCTAGATGGATCATTGATGTGGGCCTACCATTTAGGGTTATTGTGTCCGATGGTTTCCAAGGATGCTCTTTTATCGCATGGTTATGGTACTCGCCCTATGTGGCCTACTTTGATATCGCCCTATGTGGCTTTATTCTAGTATTTTTCCTATATGGGGCTGGACGTCTTATATGGTACAACCATGCGATGGTAAGCCCTACATACTGTAATATGATTGACTACTAGTCAACGGGTTTCTATTAAACATCTTAAGATGGTAGTCTCATGGGCCGGGGATGGTGGAATGGGACACTATACCCGAGCCATTGGCCTACGCTGGGTCATGTGCTCCCCGTAGTGACCGTGAGCTTATTTAAATTGGCTGGTTGTAATTGGACTAATAACGGGTTGACTAATCATGCATATATAACACAGACAAGCATCTATTGCTGTTATACGAAAATACAGATTCGCCTGTCTGGATGTCTTACCCGAGGCACCAACCATCCTCTGTTGTTATCGTACATTGTTGTCATACGTAACATATAGATTCGCCTGTCTGGATGTCTTACCCGAGGCACTAATCACCATCTGTTGTTATCGTACATATTTGCCTGTCTTGATATTTTACCCGAGGCACAGATCGTATGGATATCTTACCCGGGTCGATGATTGCATGGGTGACGACTCCTATGTCCGTCTGGATGTTTTACCCGGGACTAATTGCATTCATGCATCCATGCATCTAATAAGACTGCATTTACTCTATTTTGGTTGTCTGGATGTTTTATACTATTTTTTACCTAATGCGGCGGGGTGTAATCTTGAGGGGAGTTCACACTGAGTTGGCCACTCATCCATCAAATATATAACCGTACAGGTAGTTCAGGTAGCCCTGATGATGTTCACATTCATATTGGTAAGGAGCAGGCTATGTTTGACAAGAGTGCATGATTATATTTACTAAGGGTTGCTACAGGATTTCATATCTCAAATCTGTTGTAATTTCCTTTATTCCACATGTAATATTATTTCATTTTATAATTGTAAGAATGAGGACATTGGTTTATATAAGTCATTATGGGCAGCACTTTATATTCTAAATTAAATTTAAAATTTTTCTTTATGCTTATTTGTCCATTATACGCTCATCTGCTTACTCTGATAAAAGGAAAATAATATATACTCAACTTTGACCATCCTTTAGGGTTAACACTCGGGTTTTTGGGACACGGGTCATGTACTCGAATCGTGAAAAGTCGGGGCATTACAGAGAGAGAGAGAGTTGACTTTAGGTAAGAGTGGTGTAAGAGGGGGATGGTTGCTTGTACTTGACTTGATTTGATTGATGGATTAATGGGATAGGTTGTAAAAATTCTCTTAGAATTTGCACGCGTGGTGTTTTCCTCGAAATGAACGTGGGCCCACATCTTCTGGCCTGGGTATCGCATCGGCGCGCGAGACGCGACGTTGGAACCGCGGTGACGGCGTGGTCGCTAGGATACAAGTTTTGAGTTGAGCCGATATAGATCTTCGTGATGCAACTTAGGGTTACGTGAAAAAGCTGATTACAGGTCGAGGGTTGTCAGAATTCGACCGGGAGAACCGCAAAAGCCTACGGAACAGAACGGGCTATGATATAGGCCTTACATTGATCATTAGAATAGACCTCACATCATATGATAAAGGGTCTTACTAATCATAACCAATTATCAGAATTATCTAGATACTTTAAAAGACTCCTGGACTGTGATTATCGGATCTAAATAATTTAACCGTTCAAACTCTCGATCATCCATTCAATCGAGTTACTAAATAGGACTCGAACCCTTATGACTATTGACTTTCAGATTAAAGATAATCTAGCCGTTCATCGACAAAATTCTACAAATTAAAGATCATAATCGAAACATATGGCCCGCTTGAACACTAGATCTGCTGAAAAACTAGACTTGTGCTCTATCTGAGTCAGAGAGAAATGATGATCGGCCCAGATCAAGGAGAAAACATCAAGGTGGACCCCACATAGACGATGGGAACACCCAGAATTCATGCACTCACTGTGTACCATATAGTCAACTTGACCAAGTCCAAAACGGAAGGCCTTCTCCCTCCTTTCTTCTGCTCCCGCCTTTGGATGTTTGAATATAGCCATCCACGCGACCAGATACGGTCAACTTCCCACCTCTAAATGAATGATCCGAACTGTCCATCCCATTCGGAATCGAACTCTGATAAAAAATCTAGGAGGCCACATGATCATCTTCGCATACGGATGCACAGTTGGAACTCGAACAACAGGATAGGAGGGATTGCTTTGCTAATAATAGAAACTCGTTTACTTGGCATAGTTGACAATCCAAAGAAATCCCTTCTGTTACGCTTTAGCCGTAGGATGCAGGGCATCAAAACCATGCATTTTAGGGCTTACTCCCCTCGATCTAAAAGCGTCAGAAGGAATCTTTCCTCTCTTTCTAATGGAGCAATCCTGACCATTCCTCACCTTCTAAAAGCTCTCCAGGATTAATCTGGGACATAGAGCTTAGGACAACCCATATACAGAATTAGGGCTAAAAGTTGGGCGGGTTCAACCAGACCGACCTGACATTGGGTTGGGCTCGGGCAGATGTATTGAGTCCGATCTTGAGCTTGGGCTATACAAACACCAACTCGATATAACTTAGGTCGGGCTCAGGTTGAGGTCTTAGGTTGCCCGACCCAACCTGAACCCGATCAATATATAAGTTACTAATACATTATAATTGAGTGTGGATCGTTTGTGTTGAAGGCATATGAAATTCCAATGTTGTTGGGTCTCATTGGTCCACATCATTTTCGATGACTCAAGCTAATAAGATATGCCAGACTTTTCTCTCCCAAATAGATTGCGTGCTACACAACATGACTTTTAAAGAAATAGTTATCCTATATTTTAGCTTGTTTGTTTAGAAAAAAAAAGAAGTTCTTTACTATAAATAATTACATGTATAATTAATAAAACTATAGATACAAAAAATAAGACGTGTATTAAAATACAATAGACTAATGTAATAATGAAAATATTATCATATATGCAACTGACCAACCCGACCGAGCCTACTTGGGTTGGCTTGGGTTGAGAGTTCCCAACCCGAGGTTGGGTTGGGTTGGATTAGGGTTAAGTTACAGGAACCTTGGGTTAGGCTAGGGTTGAGCACCAACCTGACCCAACCCGCCTAACTTTTAGCCCTATATAGAATTAGTTTGTTAGAAGGACTCATGTGAGATCTCACGACACTTTTAAAATAAATCAAGCCGAGATGGGAAATCACAGCCTCATACTCCCAAGATGCGTCCTCAGCTTTATGATGACCTCACTGAACCTCGGATCTTGGATCAGAAATGATCAAAACTAAAATACTATACAGCCTCACAATCTCAATGGTAGGTAGCTATATCAGAAAATTTCTAAGTTATTTGAACTCGGGAATCTAATCATTCTAAGTTCTCAACAATCATAGAGTGTAGGATAGCTATCGGTAGATATGTGAGTTATCTTCAGATATTTTCAAGTTATGCTCTGATACCAACTTCTGTCACACCCCAAACCCAGAAGTTGGATTCACAGGAATCCTTGTAAGACCAGTATCCTAGATCGTATCGTTCCTTAGCCTTCCACGATCCTTTCGGTCAAATTTTGGCTACCCTCGACTTGTATCCGACATTTGTGTGCAATCCTAAGCTGAGTCTTGCATACCAAAGTCAGCTCAATTCGAAACTTGTACCTAAGCAACCACACCGTCGCTGCGGTTCTAACACTGTAACTCGCTCACCGATCCGATACCCAGGCAGGAGAAGTGAGACCCCATTCATTTTGAAGAAACACTGTGCGTTATGAATTTCGAGAGAATTTCTACAACATGTCACATCCATCAAGTCAAGTACACCACCATGCCACCTCACCCTACAACAAGTACAACACCCATCCCTCCTTTTCCCACAAGTCAACCCTCTCTCTCCCCTCACCATTCCTTTTTACAAATTTTCAAACAAACCCATACCTCTCCTTACAACACCCATCTCATATCATCCCATCACCTCCTTCTCTCTTTCATTCCATCTCCTCACTCCCAAGGAAAAAAAATTCCATACGTCCAAACCTCCCCAAGCTCTCAAAAAAAATAAGTGTGGCCCACCCTCTCATCTCTCATCCCCACCATCAAAACTCCATCAACCTCCATCTAAGTTGAAGGTAAGGAGCATACAAGTTCAAGGAGCTAAAGAAAGAAATCGATAGGTGGGTGCTCTACTATCAATTTGCATTTAAGGGTCCACTTGTAGGTGGGACCCATTATGATGTATATGTTGTAATCATGAGGGACCCATGGTGGCGGGGTCCCTCCATCACTCTCTCTCTCTCTCTCGCTCTCCCTCTCCCTCTATCCGTTCTGCTGTAGTGGGTCCCACAAATTTGTGTTTTATCCACACTGTCCATCATGGATGGTGGGACTCCACTGTGAAGTGCACACCCAGATCCATAGCTCATCTGGCAGACTGAGTGGAGAATATCTCGTTTCAACACTTGAGGTCCTGGCATCAATCCTTAGTAGGGGTGGTTAACATGGAGTGTGTGTACTGATGTGTGTGTATTAACAAGCTAACCCAAACAAGAAAAAAAAAAGAACAAGAAGAAGAAAAGGGGCCTAGACGCTGATGCCCTTCACCCTCTCTCTCACACAAACGCACAGGTATATACCTATAATATATATATATATATATATATATATATATATATATATATATATATATATATATATTATAATATATATTATAATATATATTATAATATAAATACATGTGGTGGGCCACACGTGTGGACCCACCACGATATATGCATCAGATATGCACCATCCAGAGCATCTAGGGGTCTCTGGATGGTGGCTCTTTTCTATATATGTTATGTTATATTATATTATAGTATATTATATACACAAACACACACACACACACACACATACACTAAGATATATGGTGGTGGGCCCTACATGGGACCCACCTGTATAAAGACCGTCAGCAGCAGCTGAAGCTGCATCTCTCGCAGTAAAAAAAAAGCTACTGTGGGGTCCATTTGCTGTGGGACCCACCATGATGTATGTATCATGCCATCCATTCATCTGGCGTTCCAGCGGCCTCACTATGATGGATGTCTTCCATCCAAACTATTCATTCACTTGGTGGACAACCACATGCGTGGACCCCATAACAATGTATGTACTTTATCCATGTTGACCATCAGTGGGCCCCATGACGACATCCATCCCGTAGGGCCCTCTGCTGTATGTGTTATATCTAAACTATTCATCCATGTGGCGACTCATCTCAAGACTTGAGGTTAAAAATAAGATAGATCCAATTCAAGTGGACCACACTACTGTATACAGTGGAGTTGAACGCCTGTCTTTAAAACTCCTTTTTTTTTAGAATTACTAAGGTTTCGGACCATTATGATATTTGTTGTTCCTCTATACCAGGTCTTTATGACCTTATGCACAGGCTAGATGGAAAATAAATGTCATGGTGGGCCCATTGGAATTTAACGGTGGAAATCATTATCACCACTGCCAATTATGGTATGGTCTAGATGATCCTTGGATATGATTCATTTTTGAAATAATACTCTAAAATGATCTCTAATAGTAATTGAATGGTGTATTGGACTTGGCCCATTCGACTTGGCCTAATTGACTTGGCTCATTCAACTCGGCCTATTCGACTCAGCCCATTTGATCGACCCATTTGATTCGGCCCCTTTGATTCGGCCCATTTGATCGACCCATATGAATTGGCCCATTTGATTCAACCCATTTGATCGGCTCATTTGCTTCGACCCATTTGATTGGCCCAGATGTTCGACCCATTGGTTCGAGCCCATTTGACTAGGTCTGATGTGATATATGAGACCCATTATTGAGGCCCACCTTGATATATATGAGGCCCATGTGATGTGGCCCATTTGATGTACCTGAGGCCCATGGGTCGAGGCGTAACGGGATGCATATAAGGCCCATTGCAATGTGTGATTCAACCATGGTTTATGTAACGATATTTTGGCAGCCATGCCTTAGGAGCAATGATGGTTTAATGTCCACATTGTAAGGATGATGTTGGTTAAATGTCCACATTGTTACTCTCCCTAGGGCCCATTGATAGGCTCATACTTGTAGTGTGTAGGCCGTCTAGGCCCATCTTCGTTATAAAAAGAGCCCAGCACCATATAACAAGTTTAGTATAGATCCATAATTCATGATCATACGCATCATGTATATACTTGATATGAGGAATGACTGATCATAGTATATGCCTTCGGACAGATTGTTTATGAGCTTCCTCATAGGCAGAGTTGCCCTTCATGAGCGCGCGGTACGTACAGGCTTGTTGCATGACTGATAGTGTGATTCATGCACTTCACATTTTTATGATATGATTTCTATATGCCCTAGCGACATCAGGGCTATGACCTCTACAGACACATCGTGGATGGCAAGATTGGACGCTGAAAATATTGTTACTAAGCATCGAGGTGCCAGAGATGTCCCTGGGTGAAAATCCCTACACCCGATGGTACCAGAGGATGACTCTAACGTCGAGACCGAGTGGATATATGAGCGTACGAGGGCCGAATACCAGGAGGCCGCGTCTCCCACTGTGTTGTGGTCCGTTGAAAAGGATTGTGGCCTTACTCGCCCGAGGGTAGGGGCATTACTAGGCTGAGTTTGACCAGCTCATGAATGGGTTAGCTATCGATGTGCCGGATAAGTATTGGCAGACTATTAGCCAGACAGATAGTGAGGTTTCTTACACTCACTTGGACTGTGCGACTGAGAGAGGGGCAATGTCATTTGAAGTATATTAAACCCCAGTGATTATTCAGAATGAGAACTGTACTGATATTTGATGAGTTGTATGTGGATTTAGATGAGGATTAGTATGCTTAAGTTGTATCTCGCATCGCATGGTCTTGATATGGCTGATAGTATTCATATCTTGCACCACATAGCCTTGGTACTGCTGCTTGCATTCATGTACTCATTAGCATGATTTCGTATTACTTTAACCTTGCATTCTGAGCACGCTCATATTGCGCACACACTTACACCACCCTCTAAGCTTTCTATAAGCTTATGCACGATTGATGTATGTATGTGATGCGAGGACACAACTATAGTCTCGTCACAGTTGGAGTGTGTAGCCGAGCTTCTGGAGTTTCTATTACTTTCATTATCTTGTATTTTCCTTTTATACGCATTGTACTCAAAGTTTTTGATCATAGTGGATTTTGTGATGGTGTCCTTGTGGTTATTGTTTGTGGGGTTATTCTTATGGTTGTGCTCATTACGAATCAAATCATGCTTGAAATCTCCTTGTAGGATCTCAGGATCGAAACCTAGTGTATGGGTGCCGGGAGCCGAGAATGGGGTACTATGAAGGTTGTTAGTGCTGGATTCGGTGATAGGGAATTTTGTGAGCCCGGTTTCTGAGTTTGGGGTGTGACAATCTCGATCATCGAACCCGATACTGACAACCTCCATAGTACCCCATTCTCAGCTCCTAGCATCCATACGCCAAGTTTCGATCCTGGGATTCTACAAGGAGGATTTTTCAACATACATTTGTCTTATAAGAAGCATAACCATAAGTATACTCAAATCATAAAGGCAACAACATCATCACATATTCACTAATATAATCATTTGAATACAATGCTAAAAGGGAAATACATATATCGAAATCAAAGAACCAGAAGACAGCTGCATACTTCAAGCTCAACGCTGCTACAACTTAATGCCACGTGCACGCATCTATCATGCATAAGCTTTATAGAAAGGTTAGAGGGTGGTGAAAGTGCGTGTATGGTAAGTGCCAAGTATACAATAAAGCCCATAAATCATACATCATCAAGATAAGTGAAAATATTGACAAGATTATGAATCATACGATATTAGAGTATGCAATGCGGATCGACTATACAAATGAGAAGTCATAGAGAGCCAAATATCAGATGTCAAGCGTATAATGGAATATATAAATCATACTAAGTCCGTCTATGCCATATAAGTATAGAAAACATAATGACCTAAAATACCATACGCATATAGATGCAATATGCGATGCGAATGAAATGACCAAGCTGGAGTATGAGGTCGGGATGATATTACGTAGTATTGTAGGCTATGAGGTCCATCACAAAGGACTTCTATCCAAACCAGTCTCATACCTAAATTTGGATAGTCAAACTCAATGTGGTAAACTCCTGGTCTTAGGTTAGTCGCACGCCCAACTGAAACTCTGGCCATGTGGAGATACATGTAACAAATAGTTGCATACCACCAGCCCGAGTGGATAGTTAATGAATGAATGAATTAATATATAATTCTTGCTTAATAAGTCCACATATGTAAGCCCCGTATCTTAGACCGTACCATTTCATAGACTTCCGCAGTCTTTTCGGTCGAATTTCGACAACCTTCTACCCTTAACAGATATTTGCGCGCGACCCTGATTCGTATGCCGTCAACCGGTATCGACTCTACCCAAGACCTTTACCATAGCGACTGCGTCGTCGCTGCAGTTTCGATGCCGCGACTTGTGTACCAAGGTGATACCCTGGTCAGGAGATGTGGGCCAACGTTCGGTGCGAGGAAAACGCTGCGCATTGCGAAACCCAAGTGAATCTCTACGACTTGTCACATTAATCCATCAATCCATCAATCTCAACATGTCAAGTACATATCAAGTACACATCAACTTTCACCCATGCCCAAGCAAGCCTCAAAAGTCAAAAAGTCTCTTACACTCCCATGCCTTTCTTACATAAATGGCCACAAAAGTAAAAAAAGGTCTCCTACACCCATCACCACCACATCTATCACTCCATCACCCATCACTCTCTCTCTCTCCCTTTACAAGTCTCTCTCTCTCGTTTTCAAATTCATTCCCAAGCAAGAGAGAATACTCCATATGTATGAGCCTCTCCCTCTCTTTCAAGCTCCAAGTGTGGCCCACCTTTCCATCCTAAAATCTCTCATCTCAACCATCCAAACCTCATCTCCTCCGTTGGAATCAAAGCTAAGGAGCTAAGGAACCCATAGGAGCAAGAAGATCGAACGGTGGGTGCTTGATAAGAGTAGTTTTTCATGTTTTTAAGATGGGCCAAGTGAGGCCAACCGATCAATGGTTTGGATCTCACTTGGGACCCTAAAATGTGGCCGATGGCCCACTAGGATCATCATGATCATTCCATGATGGGGCCATTCTCCATGGACCCCATCATGATGTTTATTTTCCTTGCCTTAAAAAGGTCATCTAGACCTTCCATGTGTAAAGGGATCCATTTGATGTATGATTTCTTAGAAGGGAGGGCTCATAGTGGCGGATCCCTCCATCACACGCGTGTCCCACTCTTTATCTCTCACTCTCCCTTTCTATTTTATTTTCTTTTATGAGATTATAATATGGTTGTGTGGCCTACTTGAATGGACCCCGCCATGAGACATATATTCTATCCAAACCATCTACAAGTGTGGCCCACTTTGGATGTGTCGTATCCACACCATCCTCCATGAGGTGGCCCACCTAAGTAGGGCCCACCTCAATGCATATTTTGTGTTCAACCATCCAGCGCCCTTGACGCTGGACGTGAACTGGGAAAGCATGAATATTAGCTTATTTTCAAGCTTTTGGGGTGGTCCACTCACATAGGCCCTACCTTAATATATGTATTCAATCCACACCGTCTATCTTATATACTATCTCATTTTAGGCGTTGAGGTGAAAAACGAAGTTGATCGGAGCATCTGGTCGGCCATATCGTAGCAAACAGTGATCTCCACCGTGTAAAGTTCCCCAGATTTTTTTCTATATGCCGAAACAGGCCCAATATTGGGCTGGATAGGTTTGTTATGAGTTATGGGAATCAAAGGCTGGGGTGGATCCATCCAAAGCGGGCCCCATGCATGAAAAACGATGGAAAATGGTTTTTTTTTTTTTCATAAAAAAACAAAATAAGAGGCAGCGCCTGCTGCCACTGACGCAGCAGTAGGGCTGCAGCGTTTTGACAGGTAGGCGGCCAGCGACCCATGGCTCTAGCCGTGGGCCCCACCATGATGTGTATTTTCCATCCAACCCATTCATTTGGTAGGTCCCTTTTTGAAGTGGGCCCCCTCCAACTTTCAGCTTCATCCGTAACTCAGGTGGCCCACACTGCAGGAAACAGTGGGATTGAACCTCTGCCATTGAAACCTTTTTTTTGGTCCACATAAGTTTTGAATCAATATGAAAATTATTTTTCCTCTTCGTCCAGGTCTCTGTGACCGTATGGACAGATTGAATGGCAAGCAAACATTACAGTGGGCCCCACATGGGACCCATAATGATGTGTGTATTTTATCCACACCGTCCACGACTGTGGATGGTGGAACCCACCGGGATATATGGGTTTTATTCACACCGTCCGCCTGGACGGTGGAGCCCCTGATGCATGTGCTTTTTATTCACACTATCCAATGACAGTGGGGCCCACCATGATGCATGTGTTGCATCCAGTCCATCCACCCATTTTGGAAGCTCATTCTATGGCTTGAGCTAAAAGAATGAGTCAGATCCTTAGCTCATGTGGACCTCACCATGATGCATGTGTTGCATCCAAACCATCCATCCATTTTTAAAAAGCTCATTTTATTGTATGGGCTAGAAAATGAGTCAGATCCATAGTCCAAATGGACCCCATCTTGACATATTATGAGGCCATCTTGATGCATCCTTGGTAGTCTATTGGGGCCCACTTTGATGTGGATGTAAAGCCCATGTTATGAGGTCATTCGATGTACTTATGGCTCGTGATTGAGGCCCATTTTGATATATATGTAGGGCCCATGGTTTGAGGCCCATTAGATGTATTAGGGGCTCATGGGTTAAGGCCCATTGAGATGTGTTAGGGCCTATGGGTTAAGGTCCATTTGATATACATATGGGGCCCAATGGGTGTGGCCCATTTAATACACATAAGACCCATGAGATTAGGCCCATTTGGTGCATTCTAAGGCCCACGGGTTATGACCCATTGCAATGCACATAAGGCCCATTGCTGCGGCCCATTGATGTAGCCCACTTGATGAACATAAGGCCATATGATATGGCCCATTTGACGTATTTAAAGCCCAATGGGATGTACTTAAGGTCCATTGCAATGTGTGATCCTAATACGGATTATGTAATGGTGTTTACGATGATCGTACCTTGGGAGCAATGTTGGTTTGACGTCCACATTGCAAGTATAATGTTGGTTAAATATCCGCATTACGACTCTCCCTAGGGCCCATTGATAGGCCCGTACTTGTTGTGTATAGGCCATCTAAGCCCATCTGCATTGTAAGAATATTTTATTACTTTATTACATGTTTAGTATAGTTCCATGACTCATGATCATACGCATCATATGTATGTTTGATATGAGAAGTGACTGATCATAACATATGCCTTCGAGCAGGTTATTTATGGGCTTTCGGTTAGGCGGTATTGCCCTACATGAGCGCATGTTACACGCAAGATTGCTGCATGACTGGATAATATGATTCATGCATTCGCATTGTGTGATATGGTACTGTACGCTCTAGCAACTTCGGGGCCATAGTCTCCACAAGCGTATCGTGGATGGAAATATTGGATACCAAAAATCTTGTTGTGCATGAGGTGCTATAGATATCCCTGGATGAAAGTCCCTAAACCCTTATGGTACAAAGAGGTTGCTCCAACGTCTAGACCGAGTGGGTACAGGAGCGCGAGTGCCGATTACCAGATGGTCACACTTTTCACTGTGTCGTGGTCGGTTGGAAGGGGATGCGACCTTACCCGCCCTATAATAGGGGGCAAAGCTAGGCTGAGTTTGACCAACTCGAGGAATGGGTCTGCTATCGGCGAGTCGAGCCCTATATTGGCAGAAAAATAGTGAGGTCTCTTCCACTTACCTTATTGCATGCGATGGGGCAGCGATCTGGTTTATAGTGTACTAGACCTCGGTGATATTCTAGAGTTGAGCTGTATTGATATGTGGACTTAGATGAGGATTGTATGCTTGACTTGCATCTTACATCGCATAGCCCTGGTATGGCCGACATCATTCATGCTTTGCATCGCATAGCCTTAGTACGACTAACGGTATTCATGGATCCATCAGTATATTTCGCATTACTCTGATATTACATGATCATATTACTACCTTGCGCACACACTTTCACCACCCTCTAAGCTTTCTATAAGCTTATGCACGACCATTGCGTGCAGGTGACGTTGGGGCGTAGCAACGCTGAGGTAGGAGCGATTTGCAGATCATCTTGGAGTTTTTGTTCATCATTATTGTATTTTCCTTTATGCTCATTGTACTTATAAAGTTTTTGATCATAGTAGAAATGTAATGGAGTTTTTGGTTGTTGCTTGTGGGTTATGCCTTTGGTTATGCTTATTACGAATTAAACTGACGTTGAAAATCCTCCTCGTAGTATCCCAGGATCGGAACCTAGCGAATGGGCGCTAGGAGCCGAGAATGAGATTTTACGGAGGCTTTCGGTGCCAGATTCGGCGATCGAAAATTTTGTGAGCCCGATTTCTAAGTTTGGGGCGTGACAACATATCAGTACGGTTCCTCTCTAGGATCATCACCGGGGTCTAGTACACTCCATGCTACCTGCCGCCCCATCAAGCATACAACTAGGTAAGTAGAAGGGACCTCACTATCTGCCTGGCCAGTAGCTGCCAATACCTACCCGGCTCGTCGATAGCGGACTCATTCCTCGAGCTGGTCAAACTCAGCCTAGTTATGCCTACTCCCTCGGGCGGGTAAGGCACACCCCCTCCCAATCGACCATGACACAGTGGGAGACACGGCCTCCTGGTATTCGGCACTCGGGCGCTCATGTATATCCACTCAGTCTCGACGTTGGGGCGTCCTCTAGTACCAAGAGGGTTTTATAGATTTTCATCCAGGGCCCTCCATGGCAGCCCGATGTGAGAACAGATTTTCGGTGTCCCATCTTGCCATCCACGATATGCTTGTGGAGGCTACGGCCGTAATGTCGTTAAGGCGTACAGTAATCATAGCTCACAATGTAAGATGCATGAGTCATATAATCCAGTCATGCATCAATTTTGCGCATACCATATGTTCACGTGAGATAACCTCCGCCTATTAGGGAGTCTCATAACAATCTGCCCAATGACATATGCAATGGTCAACCACACATTATAACAAACATGTAGATGATGCGTATGGGCATGTATCATGATGTTATGCTGTCACACACTTATAATCGGTATCAATAATCGGTATATAATCGGCCGTGATAAGCATAATCGGTAATCAGCCTAATAAAGGGCCAAAGGGAAGATCACAATGAGGACATTTAACCATCATTGCCCATTAATGTGAACATTCAACCAACATTGCTCCCAAAGAGTTGCCCTCGTAGGGCCAAAATTATAGTGGGCCTAATCACATGGGCCTCATAACATGGCCTCATATATATATATATATATATATATATATATATATATATATATATATATATATATATATATATATATATATATTAAGGTGGGCCTCAACAACGGGCCTCATGCACATTAAGGTGGGCCTCACTAATGAGCCATAAATATGGCAAGTGGGCCACATCACATGGGCCATATGTTTATCAAATGGGCTACACCAATGGGCCCCATGCATATCAAATGGGCGACACCCAAATATAAGTGGTGATGATGATTTCCACCATTAAAATCCTCAAGGCCCACCATAACATTTATTTTTTATCCAATCTGATCATAAGGTCACACAAACCTGAATTTAGAGGAAAAATAAATATCATATTGGTCCAAACTTGGTAGCCCAAGGGTTTTAATGGTGGATGTCCAAACCCACAGTTTTTGGTAATGTGGTCCACCTTATCCTAGATCTATCTCATTTTGATCTTAAGCCTAAAAAATTATTTGTCAAAATGGTTGGACGGTTTGGATGCAACTCATGCATTATGGTGGGGTCCACGTCCCCTTACTGGACTGACGGAGCGGATATAAAACACTTACATCAAGGTGGGTCCCACCAAACTTGCTGACGTCAACACATCAGTTGGAAGGCTGGTGTGGGACCCGCAGAACTTGCTGTCGACAAACAACAACTACATAGCTGTGAGGAGCACACTGGCCAATCCATCCACAGAGGTGGGTCCCACCATAACGTCTATCTGCCATCCAATCTGTTAGACCACGGTTGCCTGCATGTATTTTATTATTTTTGAGTTTTCTTGGGGTTTTTCTTAGGTGGGGCCCATATTAGTAAAATCCAACCCAACCATTGGATTCCATGGCTTAAGACCATCCAAAAGAGCCCACTATCCAGTATGTTTTGGCATGTCAAAACATAAATGTGAATTTTAACAGTAAGGACCACTGTTTTCTATGTTATGGCCTGCCAGATAATCAAATTGGCTCCATTTTTTGGCTCAACGCCTAAAATGAGCTGAGGAATGAAATGGATGGCGTGGATAGGGTTCATACATTAAGGTGGGGCCTATATGAGTGGCCCACGCAAAAAGTTTAAAATCAAACTACCTTTTTGGCAGTGAGTACACCTCACTGTCTGTTCACTCTTCACAACGTCTAGCGTCCAGGGACGCTGGACGTGTACATATTTATCAAGGTGGGTCCCACATGTGGGGACCACGGCTAGTGGGTCCCACGTGGACATGGCTCACTTGATTTATATCAATATGATATTTATGTTTTCCTATCATTCAGAGGGTAGGGCCCACATGGCTTAGACGACTATGGGGTCCATTTGATGGACGGTTTGGACATCACTTACACTCATTAAGTGGGCCACAAAATAAAGGAAGGAGAGAGAGAGAAGGAGAGAACAGTGGAGATGGGAGGGACCCCACTACTATGGGTCCCTCTTTGATACAAGGCATACATCAAGATGGGTCCCACCATATGTGGGCCCTCAAATATCAAGATCACATAAATCAAATAATAAAATACACCCACCGTTTGATCTTCTTGGTCCGATGGAATGCCGATCTCCTTATGTCTCACTTTGATGGAAGATGATGAGAGATGAATGGATAGGATGAAGGATTTTGGGGTGGGAAGTGGGCCACACACTCACTTTTCTCTCATGGAATAGCTTGAATGTCCACCACTTGTTTCTTAGAATTTTTGTGAAGAGAGAGAGAGAGAGAGAGAGAGAGAGAGAGAGAGAGAGAGTGGTTGTAAGAGAGAGTTGATGGGTGAGAGAGTGATGGGTGATGTGAGGTGATAGTGTACTTGATATGAGAGTTGACTTGGTGGTTGCTTAACTTGGGGAGAAAGAAGGCATGAGTGTGTACTTTGATTGATTGATTTATGGGATGGGTTGTAGAGATTCTCTTGGGTTCATAAAAGCGCAGCGTTTCTTCGAAATAAACGCTGGCCCACATCTCCTGGCTAGGGTATTTAATTAGTATGCAAGACGTGGCGTTAGAATCGCAGTGATGGTACGGCTGCAATGGTACAAATCTCAGATTAAGCCGACTCAAATCTATGGGATACGACTTAGGGTCGTACACAAATGTCGATTATATGTCGCAGGTTGCCGGAATTCGACGGAAAGGATCGCGGGAGTCGACGGAATAATACGGACTAGGATACGGACCTCACACATGGGCTAGTGTACCACATGAAAAATAGATTGGCTACTTCCGTTGCCTCCAGCCAATGACCAATGGTCGGTGCTCTGTGGGCCCCACCATGATGTATATGTGTCATCCATGCTATCCATATATTTTTCCAGATCATTTTATCATATGAGACAAAAAATGAGGTATATCCTAATCTCAAGTGTACCACATTACAGGAAACAATGTTGAATGTGCTTTGTCCATTGAAAACTTTTTGGGGGCCATAAAAGTTTTGGATCAAGCTGATTTTTGTTTTTTCACTTCATCTGGTCATTTATGACCTAATTAACATATTGGATGTAAAATAAACAGTATAGTGGGCCCTACGAGGATTTTAATGGTGGATATCTAATCACTATTGTTTTCTTGTGGTGTGGTCCACTTGAGATTTATATCCCTCTTATTTTTGGGATAGAGACATAAAATGATATGTAAAAATGGATGAATGGAATGGATGAAACACATACATCATGGGGGCCATAAAGCACCGACCACCACCCACCAGGCTAGTGGCAGGGGGAGTAGTCAATCCATTTCCGTACCACACATCAGCTATATAGCTGGTGTAGATACATGTCATGCGAAGACGAGCGCCGACGCTCCTCGAGGTCCGAGTTGTACGAACAGTTCAAAGGAGATCAAAGTTACATGGGCCCTACAATAATGTATTTATTATATCCACACCGTTCATCAAATTTTCGAGATCATTTTAGAGTATTATCCAAAAAATGAATCAAATCCATAACTCAAATGGACCACACCAAAAATAGCAGTGGGATAATGATTTTCACCGTTAAAAAATTCCTAAGGCTCACTATAACGTTTATTTTCCATCTAATCTATTTATAAGGTCAAAAATATCTGGATGAAGAGGAAAAACAAATTTCATATTAATCCGAAACTTCTGTGACCCTAAAAGGGTTTCAATGGTAGAAGTTCAATCCCCCACTACTTTTTGCAGTGTGGTCCAATTTATCTTTAGATCTGCCTTATTATTCGGCTCAAGCCTTACGACGAGCTTGCAAAATGGATGGACAGTTTGGATATAACAAATACATCATGATGGGACTCACAGAACTTGATGACGTCAATACACCAGCCAATTGGCTTCCCAATCCCGTCCCCAGCCCATTCGCTTTGAACACGGATTGCGTCCTACCCTCGCACGGATTGCCGTTCGAGCAGGGCTTTGTGGGGCCCACCGTGATGTAAGTGTTTTATTTAAGCCGTTCATCATTTTTCTCATATTATTTTAATATATGATCCTAAAGATGAAGCAAGTCCACAGATCCAGTGAACCACACCAAAGGAGGCTGCAGTGATAATGAAATCCATCGTTGAAACCTTTCTAAGGGCCATTGTGATGTTTTTTTTACCATCCAACCTATTCATTAGGTCATGTATATGTGGATGAAGTGACAACACAAATATCATCTTGATCCGAAACTTCTCCAGCTCCCAAGAAGTTTTTAATGGTGGACGTTCAATCCCCACCTTGTGGTCTAATTAATCTGTGGACCTGCCTCTTTTTTTAGCTCACACCTTAAATGATCTGAAAAAGTTGATGGACGGTGTGGATCAAACACATAAATCATGGTGGGGCATAAAGAAGTTTTACATGTTAAAAGTTGGTTTTGTATTGCGCAAACAATTTAAAGAGAAAAATTTCTATAGTAACTTGAAAAGGGGTAATTTTCAAAGCAAATGTTTTTAATAGAAAAACTTATGGAGCGTATTCCGCGTTTACCATTAAGCTAGATGCCTATCGCGGAAAGAATTCAGTGAAAAACCACTTAGCGCTTTCCTTCTTCCATGTTAATAACGCATTAACAAAAACCACAAAACATGGAACCTTTTCCCAATTCCGTGTTAAGTGTAAAAAATCAGCATTAACAAACAAGCCCTGAGCCACCGGCCGTTGCAGAAGAAGAAGAAGAAGAAGAAATAGAAGAGAAGAAGTAGAAAGGAGAAGAAGAAAGAGAGTAGAAGGGTTGCTGGGTCCCTCTGTGGAATCGGGACTCGACCGAGTAAACTCATTCGTTCTGCATCGAATTTGAGTTGAATCGAGGTTGGAGTCAGGACCGGGGAACTGCTAGGCGTCCTAACATATAGAGTAGTAAGAAAGTAGAGGCGACATAGAAAAGAGAGAAGGAAAGGTTGGCCGGCGAGTTGAGTCAGGCCGTTGACTCATTTGTGGATGTGCTTGGCAAGAAGCAAGAGAGAGAGAGAGAGAGAGAGAGAGAGAGAGAGAGAGAGAGAGAGAGATCTGGGGTCAGGGTCACTGCTGCCATGCCGAACCTAAGTCTGGACTGAATTTAGGTGAGATGGGTTCAAGTCACTGCGAGCCCGGTCTAAGGCTAGACTCCTGCTGACTGATTTGATGCCGAGGCAAGAAGATTCGACTCATAGGATTCTGTGTGGGTTGGGTCTGGTTTTGTTGAGCTCAGTTTCCAGTCATTGGTTGTACAAAGAAGAAAACAAAAAATAGAAGAAGGTTGGGGATCAGGTTGTTATTTCTCGTCTATCGGCCACACCACCTTCATCCGAGCTAACTCTACCTTCACTCGACTTAAATTTGGGATTGGGCAAAATCTTGAATGATCTAGACTCAACCCAACCTGTTTTGGAGAGAGTTCAATCTAGTAGAGTGCTAGCTCAACGAGTTTTGATTATAACTCGATTTGGAGGTAAGTCAGTTTGAATGCAGCAGCACGAGAGATACTTATGAGAGAATTATGTCTCTGACGGGTTATGGAGAAATCGGGTTTTTCTACCAAGATCAATCAATTTTAGAGAATGTTACATTCTGAGGGCATACACATTCCCTAGCAATATTGTAAGCGATTCAAAACATAAGGTGACGACTTCTTTCCCTTGAGCTTTCCTCTTCCATGTTAGCTTAAGTAATAGTCTAATGTATGATTACTTGTACTAGTTATTGAATCCGATTATCAAATTATATGCTCAACAATTATCTTATATGAATATCTATATGTTGTATTTGTACATCTTCTCATGCTTGTAGATTGCTTAATGGGCTAACTGTTAGAAAGGCGCACTCTCTTCCTTAATGGGTCGACTATTGGAAATGCTCATTCTCTTATTTAATGGGCCGATTGTTTGGAAAGGCCATTCTCTTGCTTAATGGGCCGACTGTTGGAAAGGCCCATTCTCTTGTTTAACGGGCTAATTATTTGGAAATACTATTCTCTTATTTGAATTGACCGGCTGTTTGAAAGGTCCATTCTCTTATTTGAGATGAGTCGACTATTTGAAAGGCTCATTCTTTGCTTTAGCAAGCCGACTGTTTAAAAGGCCCACTATCTTACTTGAGCAGGTCAACTGTTTGAAAGACCGGTTCCTTTGCAAGTTGAATTAGTCAACTGTTTGAAAGACTCATTCTCATGCCTGAATAGAACAACTGTTTGAAAGGTCCATTTTCTTATTTGGGATGAGTCAACTGTTTGAAAGGACCACTATCTTACTTGAGCGAGTCAACTGTTTGAAAGACCCGTTCCTTTTCAATTTAAATGAGTCGACTGTTTAAAAGATCCATTCTCTTGCTTAAATAGACTGGCTTTTTGAAAGGTCTATTCTCTTATTTGGGATGAGCCGACTGTTTGAAAGGCTCATTCTCTGCTTTAGTGAGACGACTATTTGAAAGACCCACTATCTTACTTGAGCGGGTTGACAGTTTGAAAGACTCATTCCTTTGCAAGTTGAATGAGTCAACTGTTTGAAAGACTCATTCTCTTACCTGAATAGACTGACTGTTTGAAAGGTTCATTCTCTTATTTGGGATAAGCTGACTATTTGAAAGACCCCATTCTTTGCTTAAGTAAGCTGACTATTTGAAAGACACAGTATCTTACTTGAGCGAGTCGACTGTTTGAAAGACCCATTCCTTTGCAAGTTTAATAAGTCGACCATTTGAAAGACCCATTTTCTTTTCTTAATGAACTGACGACTATTTGAAACGTCTATTCATTTGACCAACTAGACGTGTATCCCCAGTTGATGCACATTTACACATCTATGCATTTAAATAAGATCGCATCTTGGATTTTCTCATATGTATTCTTGTTAAACTATACTTAAATAATGTGGCGGTGTGTAATCTTGAGGGGAATTCACACTGAGGTAGCCACTCATCCTTCGAACATACAACCGTATAGGTAGTGCACGTGGTTTTAAGTGATATTCATGTTTAGGCGAATGAGGAGCAAGGTACAAAGTCTACCCCAAGAGCAATTGCGCGATCTTGCAGTTCGAGATTAGTAAAATTTTATTTTGTTTCATGTATCAAGTTGTTCCTTCATTTATTTATAGCATTGAGACATTGGTTTGTATAAGCCTATGGGCAGCCACTTGGGTATTTGGATGTTATAATTGGACTTCCTTCATACTTGATTTGTCCCTCTTCCACTAAATTGCGAACTCTGAAAAAGAAAAAATATATGTGAAATTTTTCTATATTTAAAGGTTAGCACTCGGGTTTTTGGAAAGCGAGTTGTATACTCGGGTTTCAAAAACTGAGGCATTACAGTTAGCTTAATTAGAAGAAACCATTGTATAGGTTAGGGTTGAACCCATTGAAAACTCCTAAAATAGTGAATAACGGTACACTTGAAGAGAGTGCGTCTACCGAGAGTAGAGTAAGAAAACTGAACCACTATACATGCTTGTGTTTGTGATTTTCATTTAAGCACAACTTTGTTCATGCTTATGTGTTTGATTACTTAAAGTATATGAATGCTTGAATTATATTGTATGCTAGACACTTAACTTGTAAGTACACACATGCTTAGTATCTTTCTAGACTGATTGCTTAATTATTACATCTATTGTAGTCTATGTGATTGGACTCTCTTTGGCTTGGAAGACTAATTATTAATTTTCCTTATTAGTTTTAATTGATAAAATATATTAATTATATAAAGAATTTTAAACTGATCCTATTCCATCCCTCTAGCACTTGGTTATAATTATAAGCTCCATCAAGCTTTTACACGCCCAGTAATAGATAATTAACGTAATTTCACAATACACTCTTTGCTTCTTCTCATTCTTCCTCTCTCTATAAGCTCTTTGATTTGCTTTCTAAATAAACCACTTCAGATGCTTGGGATGACGAACAGTTGTTTCTTAATACCAACTCATGTGATTGCTACTCTCATGGCTGTCAAGTGATGTCAGTAATCATAAAAGAGCTTTTTTGATTATCAGCCATTGGATGGCCTATAATCTGTGTTGTCCTTTTTTACATGAGATGATCATGTACAAATGTTTTGAAATTCTAATGAGATATGATCTTTATTAGATTTGGCAGCCAATAATGACATCTTAAGGTTATTTTCAAGAGGTATCAGAGACTCATTTGGATTTTCGATATTTTTTAGGTCTACTAAATACAGTTTTATCAAAGTTATGTGTGGTCAAGGTTTCCAAATAACTTAAAGAATCAGTTGATATCTAATTTAATTGAGATGAAAAGTTACCAATCTAGTCTATCAATCATTGTATAAGGCCCTGTTTATTAACGCTGAATTTTTACACTTAACGCGGAATTGAGAAAATATTCCGTGTTTAGTGGTGTTTGTTAATGCGTCGTTAACGCGGAAGAAGGAAAACGCTAAGTGGTTTTTCAGTGAATTCTTTCTGTGACAGGATTCTAGCTTAATGGTGAATGACGAATGCACTCAGTGAATTTTTCATTAAATAAAAAATTTTTCTTCCAAAATTACCCCTTTTCAAGTAACTACGGCAAAATTTTCTCTTTAGAATGTTTGCGCAATACAAAATCAACTTTTAACCTGTTAAACTTCTTTATGCCCCACCATGATGTATGTTTTTCATCTATTCCATTCATCCATTTTTAAAGATCATTTTAAGGCTTGATAAAAAAAAATGAGAGGAATATAAATCTCAGGTACACTATACCACAGGAAAACAATAGTGATTGGATATCTACCATTAAAATTCTCCTAAGGCCCAATGTACTGTTTATTTGACATCTAATTGGTTGATTAGGTCATATAGACCTAGATGAATGGAAAAAACAAAGATCAGCTTAATCCAAAACTTTTATGGCCCCCAAAAAGTTTTTAATGGTCGATTACTATTTTTTTAGCCTGAGGAAGGTTTCAACGGTAGGCATCAATCTCACCACTGTTTTTTGTGGTGGGCCAATTACATATTTGGATCTGCATCATTCTTTAATTCATGCTCTAAAATTAAATCTCCAAATAGATGGGCGGTGTAGATAAAACACATACATCATAGTGGGCCCACATACATCATAGTGGGCCATAGAACTTGATGACGTCACTTTGGTAGCGAATCTCGCTATTCAACCCGTCATAGCTACTCCGCGTATAAGTAGGATGCGGATGCAGATTTCCGAGATTGGATTAGATACTGACAGGTTGAGTAGCAAGTCGGCTACTCCAAGTTCTGTGGGCCCATTATGATGTATGTGTTCTATCCATACTGTCCATCCATTTTGTGATATTATTTTAGGGCAATAGCCATTTAATGAGGCAGATTAAAAGCTATAGTGGACCCCGCCACATAAAACAGTGGGGAGAGTGATTCCCATAGTTGAAACAATCCTAAGCCCTACCATAATTTTATTTGAAATCCAACCTGTTTAAAAGTTAAATAAGACATGAAATAAGGGAAAACACAAATATCAGTTTGATGTAAAACTTTTGTGGCCTTTAGAAGTTTTAATGGTGAGCGTCACTATTCCCATTGTTTCCTATGCTGGGGTCCACTGGAGCTTTGGATTTAACTCATCATTTGGATATTGCCCTAAAATGATCTCTCCAAATGGATGGAAGGTGTGGATATAAAACATACATCATGGTGGGGCCCATGAAACTTGGTGACGTCACTTCAGTAGCAACTCTCGCTACTCAACCTGTCAGCAGCTAATCCGTGCCCCCGGATTTCTTGCATAAGCCTTTCCTAAGAAGTTCGTGCACTAGGAGCCTAGGTGGGATCCACTGTGATGTTTGTGAGGAATCCTCCCCGTCCATCCGTTTTGTGAGTTACTTTTAGGATATGAGGCAAAAAATGAACCGCATCCAATGCTGAAGTGGGCCGGAAAAGTGGTAATTGAATGTCCACAGTTGAAATATTCATGGGGCCACAGAAGTTTTTAATCATGCTAATATTTGTGTTTTCAGTTCATCCCAGTAGGAATGACGTTATTAATGGTATGGATTGCATGTAAGCATCATTTTAGAACCCAGGGAGGTTTCAACGGTAAGAATTTCCCTAACCACTTTTTCCTTTAGTATGGCCCAGTTAAGTCTTGGATCCTACTCGATTTTAGTATACTCTCCTAAAATGAACAAACAAAATGGATGGACAGAGTAGATTCATGAAAAACATAATAGTGGGCCTCACCTAAGTTTCCAGCGCAGGAACTTCTTGTGAAAGGCTTTGGCCGGAAATCCGTGTGCCAATTAGATACTGATAGGTTGAGTAGCGAGTTGGCTACTGAAGTGATGTCACCAAGTTCTGTTGACCCCACTATGATGTATGTGTTATATCCACACCGTACATCCATTTTTAGATATCATTTTAAGGTATGAACCAAAGAATGAGGCAAATAAAAATTTGTAGTGGACCCCACCAAAGAAAATAGTGGGGAGAGTGATTCCCACTGTTGAAACTATCTTAAGGTCCATCATAATGTTTATTTGAAATCCAACCTATTCAAAAGTCAAAAAAAAAAAAAGAGACATGAAATAAGGAAAAACACAAATATTAGCTTGATCTAAAACTTTTGTGGCCTTTAGAAGTTTTGAATGGTGGGTGTCACAGTCCCACTATTTTTTGTCTTGGGGTCCACTGGAGCTTTGGATTTAACTCATTCTCTGCGTGTTGCCCTAAAATGATCTCTTCAAATGGATGAAAGGTGTGGATACAAAACATACATCATGGCTAGGCCTACGGAACTTGCTATCCAAACTATCCATTCATTTGGCGAGCTCGTATTAAAGATTGAGACAAAAAATAAGCCGCAAAAAATAGCGAGGGATTAAACGTCTACCATTAAAATGCTTTTTAGGATCATAGAAATTTTGGATCAATATGATTTTATTTTTTCACTCTTCATACAGGTATTTGTGACCTTATGAACATATTAGATGAAAAATAAACTTAAATAGGCCAAGTTTTAGATCAATATGTTTTCACTTCATCCAATCGGGAATGACCTTATAAACTGGTTGGATAGCATATAAATATAAAGTGGGCCTTATTTGAAGGTTTTGTTGTTATTGGTGTTCAATCTTATATAACACATAATAACAACCTCCCCTAACCGGAATTGAGGGGCTTATGATGATATTTTAGTTTTTTATTAAGTATTTTAGTTTATTTAAATTAAATATAATAATTTTATTTTCATTTAATAAAAAATAATTTCTTTATAATGTAAAACATTTCCATATGAGAGATAGGAGCAAATGTGTCAAATTAACATATTTTAGACATTTACGATGTTTGTTAACAAACAGTTTATGTCAAATTCAGTACTTAGATTTTAGACTTCAGTCATGATTATCAAACAAGTTTTTTCACTTCAGATTTTAGATTTAAGCTTCAGATTTCAGATTGGGCCTTTAGACTTCAGATTTAACAAACGGGGCCTAAGTTATGCTAATGACTTTTTTTTTTATCCGATTCATTTGGTTTGTTAAGGTAATTTGGATCCGCTGGAAGCAGTTATCAAAATACTACAAAGATTCAAATGGTTCGATTATCAGATTGATTGGGTCCTGATATACCATTGTAATTTGTTAGTTGTTCGTAAATTGCCGGAGATGCTTTCCGCTTAATTTGTGTGATTATTTAATGATTACTCACTTAGAGACAATTTTATAACTAAAAAATAATTTGTTAGTTGTTCCTAGAATGCCAAAGATGCTTCAAATAATTTATTAAATTTACTAGTATTTACCGTGAGGTAATCTAATCCATACATTCCTTCATACATGTACACGTGTCTCCAATCTTAAGCCCTAATTCGAGGACACTTGTCTATGGAGACCGTTGGATATTTTTCATTTCTAACCTCTAATTATCTCCACTAATCCGATAGTGATCCCATCAACTAAGTTTAATTTTTGGCTCATGACATATCTACGCGGGGTACCATAATTTAGACGGTTTGATTAGATTAAATGCCGCACGATCAATTTCTAAGTGCCTGCGTATCATCCGTCACTGCCAGAGTATCAAATTATTCTCATACACATACCCACAGTGACAGGGTATACGTCAAAGCAATAGCGGCGCAAATATGCCGACGATGGAATCTGGATACTATGCGTCTTGTCCCATTCCATTTTGATGTGTACAGATTGGATTGTTAGAGTCATCCCACTCACTAGTTCTGCACATGTGTGATGGATGGACACACGAGGGATCAGATCAGGGAATTTAAAAAACTCTCTGAAGAGTGGACTTTACATGCATCAGATCCAACCCGTCCATCAGGTATAACACTCTTTGTTTACCATTTATCTGAAATATCAGTCTAGTTGTGGGTCCCTGCGCTATGGCCCACCTGAGTTTTGGAATAGCTGAGGGGACTATTTTGATCCTGATGAGGCAAGTGAGATGAGCGGTCTGGATGGGGAGCATCAGTAGGATTTTGAACTTGGGAATGGATGCCTATTGCGTGCGACAGGAGGCTAGGTGGGACCACCGTGATGTTTACGAGAAATCTACCCTGTTTATCTGTTTTTCGATGTCATGTTAGGATATGAGTCAAAAATTGAGGCAGATGCAAAACGAGAAAATGACTACTGTAGACAAAACCTTTTACCCAGCGGTTTTTATCGCAGAATAGAAACTTAAGTTACCAAATTAGACTAGCACGTGCGGACAGCGACGTTGAGGACGAAACTACCCCTCCTTTTTACTGCCGTTGCTTTTCCTCTTCCTCCCTTCTCTCGCTCTAATTTTTTGAAAAAAAAGGACGAAAACTCCACCGCTACATCTGTTGCTTGGATCGCACCACGCTCTAGCTGGATCCCACCTAGGGGTGTACACGAATTGAGCTAGCTCGGTTAGCTCGCTCTACTCAATCTGAAAAAAGCTTGATTCAGTTCGGTGTTGAGTTCAAGCAAGGTTGAATTGATTTTTTGAGCTCAAAAATGAGTTCGAGCAGGCCAGCTCAACTCGACTCGGATCAAATCTAGCTTGATTCAAACTTGGATCGAACTAGTTCGGTGACTTGGTTACTTTGTCATTAATGTTGCTCACCAACTGTTTGATAAAATGACTGGACGACATGTGGCTGGTGGCAATGAAGGTTTGGCTAGTGGCAAGGTGGATAGGAAGGTATTTACATGGAACAAATACTTTTTTTTCTCTTTATTATTATTATTATTATTTAGAAGGTGTTTGAGAAAATACCTATAAAATCATTGCCTTTGTAGGTAAAACAGTGGGATTTTGAAGTTGCAATTAAGGTGTTTGTGGAAATGCCTCAATAGCAAACTCGGTTCGATCTTAGCTCGAACTCAGCCCGAGCTGTTAATTGAACTGAGCTGAGCTGGCCAATCAGGCCCGAGGACCGAGATCAGCCAAGTTCAAGCTGAGGTTAGCCACTGTTCGAGCCGAGTCGAGCTGAGGCCAACTCAACTCGATTTGACTCGATGTACACCACTAATCCCACCCTCTTTATTCATCAACATTATCTCATTTTTCCTGAAAATGTTCCCTCACGGAAGACAGTACGCATGACAGGTATGATATACATTTACCTAAACGATGTAAATTTTTTGTGGGCCATTGAAATGCCGAATGAAGCTCCCATCTTGGTTTTTGGTTCATCCATGCGAAAATCATCCTATGGACATGATGGATTACAAGTAAAACATCATTGTAGGGGCATAAAAAGGTTTCCACGGTGGAAACACTGTTTCCTGTGGTGTGATCCACTTGATATTTCAATATGCCACCATTTTGGGCTGAAACCCTTGCTTTAGATGGAAAAATGGATGAACGTCATGGATAGTCCACATACATTCAAGGTGGGCCTAACTCAATATTTTTAATTTTTTTAATTTTTTAATATTTTACTATTAATTTTTTAAAAAAAGTTTTTTTAGGTTAGGTTGTTAGTACACACCCATGTCAATACACACACTCCATGTTAGCCACTCCTACTAGGAATCGATACCAGGACCTCAAGTGTTGATATGAGGTATCTCTACTCAGTCTGCCAATTGAGCTATGGATCTGGGTGTGCCCAACTTAGTTAACTCAGCACTATAAGTGCGTACTGAAAATTTTATGAACCGCTCGGTCAATTTCATTAATTGCTCGATCAAATTCACCGAAGAGAATTTCATGTAAATCTCGGTCAATTTCATTAACTGATCGGTCAAATTCAACAAAGCAAATTGTTAGGCTAGGTCAATTACATTTAAAGTTCATTCTAATTCATGTTAGCCTCACCCAATTTCAAGCTTGCCTCGCTCAAATTGATGTTTCCCTTGCTCAATTTCTCAATTGTCTCGTTGAATTTTTCCGTTGCCTTGCTCAACTCCTAGGTTCCCTCGCTCAATTTCTAGGTTCCCTTGCTCAATCCTCGCTCCAATTTCTACGTCGCCTCGCTTGCCTCGCTCAATTTCTAGCTTTCCTCACTCGATTTCTAGCTTCCCTCGCTCAATTCCTAAGTTGCCTCACTCCAATTTCAATGTTCCCTCGCTCAAATCCTAGGTTGTCTCGCTCAATTTCTAGCTTCTTCGCTCAATTCGTAGGTTGCCTCGCTCAATTTATAGGTTCCCTCGCACAATTTGTAGCTTCCCTCGCCTCGCTCAAATCCTATGTTTCCTTATTAAATTTCTTAGTTCCCTTGCTCAATAACTAGAATTCCTTGCTGAATTTTTACGTTACCTCGCTCAATTCCTAGCTTCTTTCGCTTAATCCCTACGTTGCCTCGCTCAATTTCTAGGTCGCATCGCTCAAATCCTAGGTTCCCTCGCTCAATTTCTAGCTTCCCTCGCTAAAATCCTGAGATTCCTCGATCAATTCCTACGTTGCCTCGCTCAATTCCTAGGTTGCCTCACTCAATTTCTAGCTTTCCTCGCTCAAATCCTAAGTTGCCTTGCTCAAATGCTAGGTTGCCTCGCTCAATTTCTAGCTTCCCTCGCTCAATTCCTAGGTTACTTTGCTGAATTCCTACATTGCCTCACTCAATTCCTAGGTTGTCTCGCTCAATTTCTAGGTTCCCTCGCTCAATTTCTAACTTTCCTCGCTCAAATCCTAGGTTACCTTACTCAAATCCTAGGTTGCCTCGCTCAATTTCTAGCTTCCCTTGCTCAAATCTTAGGATTCCTATCTCAATTCCTACGTTACCTCGCTCAATTCCTAGGTTGCTTCGCTCAATTTCTAGGTTCCCTCGCTCAATTTCTAGGTTGCCTCGCTCAATTCCTAGGTTCCTTCGCTCAATTTATATATTGTTTCAATGGATTTCTAGCTTCCCTCGCACAAAAGCAACATAGCAAAAAAATAAATAAATTCAGTTTGCCCCGCTCAATTTCCAATTTGGCGGGGCAAACTGAAAATTGAGCGGGGCAAACTAGAAATTGAGCGGGGTAAACCGAAATTTTTTTTTTTTTACTTTTATAGGTCCCATCATGATGTATGTCTTATATCCAAACCATCCATATATGAGCGGGGCAAACTGAAAATTAAGCGGGGCAAACTGAAAATTTAGGTTTAGGGTGTAAGTTTAGGTTTAGGGATTTGAAAATTTAGCTTTAAGGTGTAAGTTTAGGTTTAAGGATAATAATTTTTGATACACTTTAGCTACGGATTATAACCGTAGCTATAATTGCGTCAATATAATTTTTGAATTTGAGAATGGGTAAGTTATGGGTTTTGGTTTTGATTTTGATTTAGGTTATAGGTTATAGGTTTAGGTTAAGGTTATAGATTTTTGGATTTGAGAATGGATTCAGGTTTAGGTTATAGGTTTTTGAATTTGAGAATGGGTTCGGGTTTAGGTTATAGGTTTTAGTTATAGGTTTTGGTTTTGGTTTTGGTTTTGGTTTAGATTATAGGTTTTTGGATTTGAGAATGGGTTATGGTTTAGGTTTAGAAAATCGGGTTCAGGTTCGGGATTGGGTTTAAGTTTGGGTTTTTAAGTTTAGGTTTACATTTATGTTAGAGAGTTGAGATTAGAATTAGGTGTAGGTTTCACTTTAGAAAATTAAGTTTAGGAAAAGGTTAGGTTTAGGTTATGGGTTTTGGGATTTGGGAATAGTTTTAAGTTATAAGTATAGGTTTAGGTTAGGTTATAGGTTAAGGTTTAGGGATAGGTTATAGGTTTTGGTATTCGAGAATGGGTTCAGGTTTAGGTTATAGGTTTTGGTTTTGGTTTAGGTTATAGGTTATAGGTTTAGGATAAGGTTTAGGTTTAGGTTTAGGTTATAAGTTTTGGGATTTGAGAATGGGTTCGGGTTTAGGTCATAGGTTTAGGTTTAGGTCAATTTCATGTTTGTCCCGCTCAATTTCTAGTTTACAACGCTCAATTTCTAGCTTGCCCCGCTCAATTTCCAGTTTACCCCGCTCAATTTCCAGCTTGCCCCGCTCAATTTCTAGTTTGTCCCGCTCAATTTTCAGTTTGCCCCGCTCAATTTCTAGTTTGCCCCGCTCAATTTCCAGTTTGCCCCGCTCAATTGAGCGGGATAAACTGGAAATTGAGCGGGGCAAACTAGAAATTGAGCGGGGCAAACTGAAAATTGAGCGGGGCAAACTAGAAATTAAGCGGGGCAAACTGCAAATTGAGCGGGACAAACTAGAAATTAAGCGGGGCAAACTGGAAATTGAGCGGGACAAACTAGAAATTGAGCGCGGCAAACTGGAAATTGAGCAGGGCAAATTGAAAATTAAGCGGGGCAAACTAAAAATTGAGCGGGGAAACTGAAAATTGAGCGGGACAAACTAGAAATTGAGCGGGGGAAACTAGAAATTGAGCGGGACAAACTAGAAATTGAGCGGGGCAGACTAGATTTTTTTTTTTTTTTTTTTTGCTATGTTACTTTTGTGGGTCCCATCATGATGTATGTGTTATATCCAAACCGTCCATATATTTTACGAGCTCATATTAAGGCTTGAGACGAAAAATAAGATAGATCTAACTATCAAGTGGACCACACTGTAAAAGACAATGGGAAATTGAACGTCTACCATTGAAACCCTTTTAGGGTTACAGAAGTTTTTGATTATTATGAAATTTTTTTTCCTCTTCATCTAGGTCTTTTTGACCCTATGAATGAACTTAGATGAGGATGATTTCTCACAAACATTCAATTTTACGCCAGTTGTGGTTTCCACTTGTGGCAAATCAGAATGTGAGCTTACTCTACATGTCATCAGTCATCAGACAGACGATCATATAACTCCTCGTGGTTTGTTTTCAATCTCATAAAAGATTACTGATTTTTCAAGCTACTTCTGGCTTACCGATTCGTTAGGTGTCTTCTAATTGGTAACAGATTTTGTAATTTTTCATTTGGTAGAACTGATTGTTTGAATATCTTGTTTACATACCGAGATTTCTCATTTTTCTATTCCGTAGTGTTTTTTGTGATTTTCACTTTGTACAATCTTCTTTGAATTCTTTTATAATAGTTAGCATCTTGATAAATAGTTCTTTGTGGCATTGACAATCGAATTCAGCTCACTTCTAAATATAAGGCATTATATTGAATGGATAGTCAAATTTTGGTGTAAATATTTTTATAAGCAAATTTTTTCTTTCCTTTTTTTTCTTAGGTGCGTGTTTACAAAGAGCCATCACTCATTGTGGTTATAGTTATTCATTATGTGACAGGTTTTCAGGTGAGATGAACGAGTTTTAAAAGAAAACAGTTTGCGGTTTTGAGAAGCGATTCCTAATGCCATTTTATGTTTAAATGCATATTTCAGATTCAAACATCTGGTACGTCTCTTGACTCAAGAATGCACATGGTTGGAGTGGTCTGGCCATTTGGACAGACCGTGTTTATGTATTTACTCAAAATTGATGGAGCAGACCCGGATGTGCGTCGGAGCTATCCGGAAGAACGGGGGTCCCTGGAAGGTGGGAACCGCTGTTATGACTATGATGAAGTTGTCCATTTCATATAGACGGCATTGGAAGGGCCTGACAATTTGGACAGACCATGTTTATATTTGTATTTGCAGGTACCATACCCTTAACCTAAACCCGAACCGATTCTCAAACTCAAAAACCTATAACTTAAACCAAAACCAAAACCAAAACCTATAACCTAAACCAAAACCAAAACCTATGACCTAAACCCGAACCGATTCTCAAATCCCAAAACCTATAACCTAAACCAAAACCAAAACCTATGAACTAAACCCGAACCCATTCTCAAATCCTAAAACCTATAACATAAACCTAAGCCTAAACCTATAACTTAAACCCGAACCCATTCTAAAATCCCAAAACCTATAACCTAAACCAAAACCTATAACCTAAACCCAAACCCATTCTCAAATCCTAAAACCTATAACTTAAACCAAAACCAAAACCAAAACCTATAACCTAAACCTGAGCCGATTCTCAAATCATAAAACTTATAACCTAAACCAAAACTAAAACCAAAACCTATGACCTAAACCCAAACCCATTCTCAAATCCTAAAACCTATAACCTAAACCAAAACCATAACCAAAACCATAACCTAAGACCTAAACCCGAACCCATTCTCCAATCCCAAAACCTATAACCTAAACCAAAACCTATAACTTAAACCGGAGCCGATTCTCAAATCCTAAAACTTATAACCTAAACCAAAACCTATGACCTAAACCTGAACCTATTCTCAAATCCCAAAACCTATGACCTAAACCCGAACCCATTCTCAAATCCCAAAACCTATAACCTAAACCTAAACCTATAACCTAAACCTTAACCCATTCTAAAGCAAAACCTATAACCTAAACCAAAACCAAAACTAATAACCTAAACCAAATCCAAAACCTATAACCTAAATCTGAACCCATTTTCAAATTCTAAAACCTATAACCTAAACCAAAACCCATTCTCAAATCCAAAACCTATAACCTAAACCTAAACCTAAACCTATAACCTAAACCCAAACCCATTCTAAAATCCCAAAACTTATAACCTAAACCAAAACCTATAACCTAAACCCATACCCATTCTCAAATCCTAAAACCTATAACCTAAACCAAAACCAAAACCAAAACCTATAACCTAAACCCGAGCCGATTCTCAAATCCTAAAACCTATAACCTAAACCAAAACCTATGACCTCAACTCGAACCCATTCTCAAATCCCAAAACCTATGACCTAAACCCGAACCCATTCTCAAATCCCAAAATCTATAACCTAACTCTAAACCTATGAACTAAACCCGAACCCATTCTCAAATCCTAAAACCTATAACCTAAACCTAAACCTAAACCTGAACCCATTCTAAAATTCCAAAACCTATAACCTAAACCAAAGCCAAAACCAAAACCTATAACCTAAACCCAAACCCATTCTCAAATCCTAAAACCTATAACCTAAACCAAAACCATAACCTATAACCTAAACCAAAACTAAAACCAAAACCTATAACCTAAACCTAAACCTTATCCTAAACCTATAACCTATAACCTAAACCAAAACTTATAACTAAAACCAAAACCAAAACCTATAACCAAAACCAAAACCAAAACCAAAACCAAAACCAAAACCATAACCAAAACCCGAACCCATTATCAAATATTCCAAAAACCTATAACCTAAACCTAAAACCATAACCTAAACCTCTAACCTAAACCTAAAACCATATCCTAAACCTCTAACCTATAACTTAAACCAAAACCTATAACCAAAACCAAAACCAAAACCAAAACCTAAGACCTAAACCCGAACCCATTCTCAAATCTTAAAACCTATAACCTAAACCAAAACCATAACCAAAACCTATAACCTAAATCCGAACCCATTCTCAAATCCCAAAACCTATAACCTTATCCTAAACCTATACTTATAACCTAAAACTATTCCCAAATCCCAAAACTTATAACCTTATCCTAAACCTATAACCTAAACCTAAACCTATAACCTATAACCTAAACCCAAACCAAAACTTATAACCTAAACCTGAACCCATTCTCAAATCCCAAAACCTATAACCTAAACCAAAACCAAAACCAAAACCTATAACCTAACCCGAACCCATTCTCAAATCCCAAAACCTATAACCTAAACCAAAACCTAAAACATATAACCTAAACCCGAACCCATTCTCAAATTCTAAAACCTATAATCTAAACCCGAACCCATTCATAAATCCCAAAACCCAAACCCAAACCTAAACCTAAACTTAAAACATAAACCAAAACTTATAACCTAAACCAAAACTAAAACCTATAACCTAACCCGAACCCATTCACAAATCCCAAAACCTGTAACCTGAACCTGAACCCATTCTCAAATCCCAAAACCCAAAAATCAGTGGGGATTACAACAGGGAAAAGGAAAAAAAAATGAAAAATGAAAAAGAAACCAGTAAGTTGGGGTCGACCGGCCTATGGCTACGGATTATAACCGTAGCCATAGCTATAATGCTCTGTACTTATTTTTCTTTTTTCTTTTTTATTTTTTATTTTTATTTTTTACATGGAGAACTTTATTGTACCTACATTTTTCTTTAATACATGTTTATATAAATATGTGTGTGTATGTGTATATATATATAAATATAAATTTTTCTCTTTTTTTTTTTTCATTTCTTTCTTTATTCATTTAACAAGAATATCTTCTAAAATAAAATTAGTTACTTGGCGTACCATATATGATTTTGGGGTAGGAGAAGCTATTTTAGCCAACCAACTTAGTTATTTTCCAAGATTCCATCAGGTCGATGGTCCAAAATACATTTCATTCACTTCACGGTCAATTTCAATCACTTCATGGTCAAACTAGAAATTGAGCGAGGCAAATATGAAATTGAGTGAATAAATTAAAAATTGAGTAGGACAAGGTATGAATTGAGTGAGGGAAGCTAGAAATTGAGCGAGGTTTAGGCTACGTTATAGGTTTAGGTTTAGGTTTAGGTTATAGGTTTTGGGATTTGAGAATGGGTTCGGGTTTAGGTTATAGGTTTTGGTATTGGTTTAGGTTATAGGTTTTTGAATTTGAGAATGGGTTCGGGTTTAGGTTATAGGTTTTGAGATTTGAGAATGGGTTCGAGTTTTGGTTATAGGTTTTGGTTTTGGTTTTGGTTTAGGTTATAGGTTTTTGGATTTGAGAATGGGTTATCGTTTAGGTTTAGGAAATCGGGTTCAGGTTCGGGATTAGGTTTAAGTTTGGATTTTTAAATTTAGATTTACATTTATGTTAGGGAGTTGAGATTAGGATTAGGTGTAGGTTTCACTTTAGAAAATTGAGTTTAGGTTATAGGTTTAGGGAAAGCTTAGGTTTAGGTTATAGGTTTTGGGATTTGGGAATAGTTTTAAGTTATAATTATAGGTTTAGGTTAGGTTATATGTTAAGGTTTAGGGATAGGTTATAGGTTTTGGTATTCGAGAATGGGTTCGGGTTTAGGTTATAGGTTTTGGTTTTGGTTTTGGTTATAGGTTATAGGTTTAGGATAAGGTTTAGGTTTAAGTTTAGGTTATAGGTTTTGGGATTTGAGAATGGGTTCGGGTTTAGGTCATAGGTTTTGGTTTTAGTTTAGGTTATAGGTTTAGGCCAATTTCATGTTTGTCCCACTTAATTTTCAGTTTTTCTCGCTCAATTTCTATTTTACCCCGCTTAATTTTCAGTTTATCCCGCTCAATTTCCAGTTTGCCCCGCTCAATTTCTAGTTTGCCCCGCTCAATTTTCAGTTTGTCCCACTCAAAGCAAACTGGAAATTGAGCGGGGCAAACTATCAATTGAGCGGGGCAAACTAGAAATTGAGCGGGGTAAACTGGAAATTGAGCGGGGCAAATTGAAAATTGAGCAGGGCAAATTGAAACTTAAGCGGGGCAAACTAGAAATTGAGCGGGGCAAACTGAAAATTGAGCGGGATAAACATGAAATTGACTTAAACCTATAACCTAAACTAAAACCAAAACCTATGACCTAAACCCAAACCCATTCTCAAATCCCAAAACCTATAACCTAAACCTAAACCTAAACCTTATCCTAAACCTATAACTTATAACCTAAACCAAAAGCAGAACCTATAACCTAAACCTGAACCCATTATTAAATTCCAAAACCTATAACCTAAACTTAACCTTAACCTAAACCTAAACCTATAACCTATAACCTTAACTAAAACCTATAACTTAAACCAATACCAAACCTATAACTTAAACCTGAACCCATTCTCAAATCCCAAAACCTATAACCTAAACCTAAACCTAAACCTTATCCTAAACCTATTACCTATAACCTAAACCAAAACCAAAACCTATAACATAAACCCGAACTCATTCTCAAATCCAAAAACCTATAACATAAACTTATAACCTAAACCAAAACCTATAACCTAAACCAAAACCAAAACCTATAACCAAAACCTAAATAAAAACCTATAACCTAAACCAAAACCTAAACCTATAACTTAAACCAGAACCCATTATCAAATCCCAAGACCTATAACCTAAACCAAAACCTATAACCTAAACCTGAACCCATTCTCAAATCCAAAAACTTATAACCTATACCTAAACCTTAACATAAACCTATAACCTAAACCTAAATCAAAACCTATAACCTAAACCAAAACTAAAACCTATAACCTAAACCGGAACTTATTATCAAATCCCAAAACCTATAACCTAAACTGAAACCAAAACCTATAACCTAAACCCAAACCCATTCTCAAATCCCAAAACCTAAACCTATAACCTAAACTCAAATCCCTAAACCTAAACCTAAACTAGAAATTGAGCCGGGTAAACTGGAAATTGAGCTAGGCAAACTGGAATTTGAGCGGGGCAAACTGGAATTTGAGCGGGGCAAACTGGAATTTGAGCGGGGAAAACTGAAAATTGAGCAGGGCAAACTCGAAATTGAGTGGGGTAAATTGGAAATTGAGAGGGGTAGACTAGAAATTGAGCGGGGCAAACTGGAAATTGAGCGGGGCAAACTGGAGATTGAGCGGGGCAAACTGGAAGTTGAGCGGGGCAAACTAGAAATTGAGCGGGGCAAACTAGAAATTGAGTGGGGGAAACTAGAAATTGAGCGGGGCAAACTGAATTTTTTTTTTTTTTTTTTGCTATGTTACTTTTGTGGGTCCCATCATGATGTATGTGTTATATCCAAACCGTCCATATATTTTACGAGCTCATATTAAGGCTTGAGACGAAAAATAAGATAGATCTAACTATCAAGTGGACCACACTGTAAAAGGTAATGGGAAATTGAACGTCTACCATTGAAACCCTTTTAGGGGTTACAGAAGTTTTGGATCATTATGAAATTTTTTTTCCCTCTTCATCCAGGTCTTTTTGACCCTATGAATGAACTTACACGAGGAGGATTTCTCACAAACATCACAGTGGGCCCCCTAAAGGTTTCTAATGGTTGATGCTCATTCAACACTATTTCCTGTAATGTGGTACACTTGAGAACTGGATATATCTCATTTTTGGTCTCATACCATAAAATGATATGAAAAAAATATATGAATTGAGCGAGACAACCTACGAATTGTGCGAGAGAAGCTAGAAATCCAGTGAGGCAATATATAAATTGAACGAAAGAGCCTAGGAATTGAGCGAGACAATCTATCAATTGAGCGATGCAACGTAGAAATTCAGCGAGGCAACTTAGGATTTGAGCGAGGTTCCCTCGTTCAATTTCAACGTAGCCTAAATCTCGCTCAATTTCTAGGTTCCCTCGCTCAATTTCTAGCTTTCCTCGCTCAAATCCTAAGTTTCCTCGCTCAATTTCTAGATTCCCCCGCTGAACTCCTATATTACCTCTCTCAATTTCTATTACCTCCTTCAATTTCTAGCTTCCCTCACTCAATTCATACCTTGTCCTACTCAATTTTTAATTTACTCACTCAATTTCATATTTGCCTCGCTCAATTTTTAATTTGACCATGAAGTGATTGAAATTGATCGTGAAGTGAATGAAATGTATTTTCGACCATCGACTTGATGGAATCTTGGAAAATAACTAGGTTGGTTGGCTAAAATAGCTTCTCCTACGCCAAAATCATATGTGGTACGTCAAATAACTAATTTTAGTTTAGAAGATATTCTTGTTAAATGAATAAAGAAAGAAATGAAAAAAAAAAAGAGAAAAATTTATATATATATATATATATATATATACACACACACACACACACACACACACTCACACACATATTTATATAAACATGTATTAAAGAAAAATGTAGGTACAATAAAATTCTCCATGTAAAAAATAAAAATAAAACATAACAAGGAAAAAGGTAAAAAAATTCCATAGCATTGTAGTTTTGGCTACGGTTATAATCCGTAGCCATAGGCCGGTCGACCGGGTCAACTTGCTATCTTCTTTTTCACTTTTTTTTTTTTTTTTTTTTTTTTTGCCCTTTCCCAGTTGTAATCCCCACTGATTTTTGTGGGTCCCATTATGAGGTATATGTTATATCCAAACCGTCCATCTATTCGGTGAACTCGTTTTAAGGCTTGAGATGAAAAATAAGACAGATCTAGCTATCTAGTGGACCACACGGTAAAAGGTAATGGGGAATTGAATGTCTACCATTGAAACCCTTTTAGGGGTTGCAGAAGTTTTGGATCATCATGGAATTTGTTTTTCCTCTTCATCCATGCCTTTGTGACCTTATGAATAGATTGGATGGAAAATAAATGTTATGATGGGCCTTATAAAAATTTTTAACAGTGAAAATCAAATTTCCCGCTGCTCTTTGTGGTGTGGTCCATTGATTTATGGATATGATTTTTTTTTTTTTGGGATAATGCTCCGAAATGATTTTGAAATATGGATGAACGTTGTGGATATGATAAATACATAGCTGTGGGGCCCTGTAACTTTGATCTCTCCTAAGCCGTTCGTACAACTCTCAGTTGGCGGAGCGTCGGCTCTCGTCTTCGCAGTGAAAAGGAGGGGTAGTTTCGTCCTCAACGTCGCTGTCCGCACGTGCTAGTCTAAGTTGGTAACTTAAGTTTCTATTCCGCGATAAAAACCGCTGGGTAAAAGGTTTTGTCTACAGTCTTCATTTTCTCGATGCAAAACTCAAGTGGGCTGAACGATAGGCGACAGTGAGGATTAAACATACACCGTCGAAACACTCATGTTGATGACCCACCATAATAATATTTTTGTGTTTTCAGTTTATCCCAGTAGGAGTGACCTTATGAACGGTATGGGTGGAATATAACCCTCAAGGTGGACCCATGGAGGTTTCAACGCTAGGAGTTTCCCTACCCACTTTTTCCTTTCGTGCGGTCCACTTGACTTTTGAGTCTGCCTCATTTTTGGGCGCATCTACTACGACGATCTGAAAAAAACGGATGGATGGGGGTGGATTTCATACAAACATCATGGTGGGCACCACATACCTTCCTGTCTCAGGCAATCCGCATCCGGAATCCACGTTTCGAGCATCCAGATTGTCTATACAAGGAATTCCACATAAATGGGACGGGTAGGAACTTTCCATTTTAAAGCGTTTTAGAACATCTCCCATCCAATGCTGGATCCATGCAATCGATGGTCGGGATCATCCATCCATGGTCCCTAGATGCAGGGATTCCCGGTAACTCCGCGTCCGGAAACCGCTTGTTTCGGTATGGACAGTTACACTACCGCGATAGTTTACCACCATTTCCAAAATGGCGGTGACTCATCTCCTCACACGTGAAACTCATATGCGCCGTCCGGATTATCCAAATAAGAGTATCTTTAAAATCCAATGGTGAATATTTTCTTCTCAGTGTAATTGTTAAGTTCATCTCCCTTTATAATAGGCTCAGCGACTTGGACGGTCTGGATTGTTGAAAAATAATGCAGTAGGTACAGTTGATGAGTTACCACCATTTTTTGAAACGGTGATCAACTAAGAATCTACACACCTGGGACGCGAATTGCATGTGCGGTAGTTCATGTGGTCGGAAGCTGTGTGGGGTCCACATATATTCCTGTGATAAATCCACTACGTCCATCAGTTTCTAAACATAACAATAAGATTGGATTCCAAAAATAGACAGATCCCAAACTCATGTGGGCTATACACCAAATGAAACAGTTGGAATTGAATGCCAACCATTGGAATCTTAATGGGGGCTACAGAATTATTATTTTTTTAATATCAGAACGATATTTTCTTACAACTTATCTGGGTGGTAATAACCCTATGAACGGTTTAGATGGAATATAAACATCACGGTCGGCTCCATGAACCTTTCAATGGTGGACGTTTCTTTAATCACCGTTTCGTGTGGTATGGCCCACATGAGTTTTGGACCTTTGTGTATTATTGTGATGTTTAGAAACTGATGGACGGAGTGGATGCATCAAATCAATTTATGTAAGCCCCACACAGCTTCCGACCACAAAAACTTCCTGAGCCCAAGACACAGGCAATCCGCGTCTGGTGGCAGTTATCCCCATCTGTCTGCAACAATAGTACATCCGGAAACATTGCTTCTTTTACATCAGGATATTCGATCTGAAATAATTTCTCAATGATCAGAACCGTCTATTAGATGGGCCTCCCTTGGATAGTTCATATAAGAATGAATCTTCACGATGAAAAATCTTTTCAGTGCCCTATAAACAAAACTCAAAGTAAACAGTCTAAAATAGTAAATGATTAAAGTGCTGAAATATTTCAATCTGAGAAATAATTTCCAGTTAATTTTCCTCCATCCACGAAGAGGCCCACCACATGAACGGTTCGGATCACTGCAAAATCATTCCAGATCCAACAACAACAGTCCCGGTATAAAAATAGCAATACGTAGGTAGGACGTGTTGCAGCAAACTTCAATTGTCCAAACATAGTCGATGGAGACAAACGGTTCCGTTTCATATATTCTCCCTCTCTCTCTCTCAAAGGCCATCGCAGGGATTCTGGTTTGAATGAAATTACAAAAATACCCCCATCATTTCATCTAATTGCAGGGAAGCTCTCCACTCATTTCATTCAAATCCAGCAATTCCTCAAGCATATAAATCCTGTAAACCAAATATCTGTATTTAAATTTTCCCTTTGAAAATCGCCTCCTCCTTGTTATAGATTCAAATGGGAGCGGCGAGGCGACGATCGAGAAGCTGCATTTGCTGGCTTTTTGTGTTTGCAATCTTGATTTTCATTATCGTCGCTGTAGTTATCAAATTTAAGGGGAAATTAATCCATCCAGATATAGTTCCTGGCCGGCCGGCTGCGATCGAGAAGAAGTATTCTGAAGCTCTGAGTATCGCTGTTCAATTCTTCGACGTGCAGAAATGTAATGTGGATTGTTCCAACCTCCTTCACTTTTTCTTGAATTCATCTGCTTTCATCTTTTTCTTTCCTTGATTTGGTTTTTGGTATAGTCAGGATGGCTGGTTGTGGAATTATGGTGTTTGGATGGCATGGACCCAAATTTGCTCCCCTGATTGGATGATCACAGCCACCTGAAGAAGGGCTTGCAGGTTCTTATGCGGATGGATGTGATCGTCCGACGGGTGACTTTGGGGCCATGTGCAATCTGCAGCAGACCTTTCATATCTGATGGTTTTTGGTTCTCATAATAGGTGGTCCACTTAGGCTCCTATGAGTGTATTTGCCCTTGTAAAGTAAGAAGAATTCTTACTGGATTATCGCTCTTCAATGATTAACCTTTGATTATGAAATGAATCCTCTTTAGAGAATTCTTTTATTCATTGACAAGTAATATTTTATATTTATTTATTTATTTATTTTTGTATTTTGATCATACCTAAACTGTGTTATGATTAATGTATATTGAAGAGGTTTGCCAGTGTGCAATCCGGAACATCCTCACCATACACTTTCCAAATGTCTCAGATGATCCGTATTATTGATTTTGTAGCCCTTATCATGGCCTGGCGATAGGCGTGAAAAGTCAAGTTGATCAGAGCATTATAGCCATCCGATCAGTAGCATGCAAATGGATTGAATGGGAAAAGGTTGAAGAAAAAGACAAATTCACAGCGATAGTACAATTAGGGTTGTCCAGTCACTACAGTTTGTTTGATATATGGCCCAAACATCACAGGACCCATCAGATTAATAAAATGTTTATTTCCTTTTTCTAATGTATAACTGTTTGCCGGATAAAGAATTGCATCTGAAATTTCTACTTCTTTCTAAAGCTAGTTATTACTTTTGTTATTGTTAATTTTCAACAGTTTCTGTTACTATCTTCCAAACTGAATGCAACAATACAATTGCAAAAATGCAACTCAAAAGCAGAAAAAATTACCAAAGTGAAGGTTTCTACATTTCAGATCATAATGGTGAAGAAACCACAAATGAAAATTTCATGCATTTGGAACCAAATGGTTATAGTTTCAATTTCGGGACAGGCCCTCACTTTGAATTGAATGGGATTGGCACTGCTTTGGCATTGCCTCTTTATTGATTTTAAATTCAATGGGCTATTTGAGCACACCTAAAAATGAGTTTGTCTCATTTTAGTTAATATTAATTATGCATTAGAGATCGTAGTTTATTGTTCGTTATCAGGATTATTTTTCACCCCTTACCCAAAAAAAAAAGAAAAAAAATCATACATAGTTCTGATTAACTAAAATGAGATGAACTCAATTTTGGTGGCACCCAAACAGGACCCTAGTTTGTGACGTGTGTTTTGTGTGTGTGTGTGTGTGTGCGCGCGCGCGCGCGCGCGTGTGTGTGTGTGTTTTCTCATTGTTTGCTTGAGACATGAATAAATGTCATCTTTTCCATTCAAATTATGGTAGATATTTCTTGTTTCAATTCCTTTCAGACAAGGTATTTAATAGTTAAGATCGATTACTGAGTTTCTGTTTTTCTGTTTGTAATTCATCTCTCTGTTCAATCAAAATGATACTTTGTCTTCTTTGTTCTTTTTCATCGTCTTTAGCTGGCAAATTGGTGGATAACAAGATATCTTGGAGAGGTGATTCAGCTCTAAAAGATGGAAGCAAAGCTGGACTGGATCTATCGAAAGGAATGTACGATGCCGGAGATCACGTTAAGTTTGGTTTGCCAATGGCTTTCACAGCAACGATGCTGTCATGGGCCATCCTCGAATATGGAGATCAGATGAAAGCAACAAAACAACTGGTGTCCTCACAAAACTCACTCAAATGGATCACGGATTATTTGGTCAATTGTCATCCGTCTAAAGATGTGCTCTATATTCAGGTAAGTCATCTCTATCACTCTGACAATATTTGCTCGCAGATTGTGTTAGTGTTCTCACAAGTGTCACACACAAAAACAAGGAATACATGAGAGCATATCCAGGCCCACTGATGGGAAGGACATCACCTCTCCCATTCCCTGATTGGGCTGAAAGAGATGCATCTAGTCTGCACTTTACTTGTGTACTTCGGATAACTTGGGGAAGGAAGAACATGAGTGAAAATCTGGTCGAGGACATCAAAGATATGCATGGTCATGTGAAAAGCTTAGCCCATGGTTTTGGGGCTTGTTGATATATGGAATATGTTCCTACCAAATTAGAGCTCCCTGGTGCAGAAGGTGCTACATTTTATTGAATGAGATATGAAACCAGAGAACCTAGGCTCCTTTATATGGATGGAAATCATAGGGTATTTTTTAGAGCAACCCAAAGTAGAAATAAACCCACACGCAAATAGAATAACAATAAGCTACAAACAGACAAATATTAAATATTAGGAAAATGCTGAGTTTATATTCTCAATAGTAAGAATTTATGGTTTGGGAAAGGATCTTCTCATCATCATAACCGTCATCACCACCGTTGGCTGTCATCATCATCATCATCATAGCCTTGCCATAGTTTTTTGAGTTTGGATTGTTGAAAGGATTTTCTTAAACTGCAAACATATCTTACAATGCTATGATTAACTGTATTATGATTTTATTTCTTATTTGGACACGTGAGAGAAAGCAAAAGCACTGCCAATATCAACGATTATACTGAACTTGAAAACACAAACCTTAGGAAATCCACACTTCTCTTGGAGGAGCACATGAGTTCAATTATGATAACCTAGACATTCAAAATACAGATGCCACTGTAGATATGGGAAGCCTGGAAATTACATAGTTGGGCACAATCCTAACCATTTATGAGTCTCTGCCACGGTGAGCTCCGGGCCTGGGTAAAAGGGGAAGGTTGATATTTGGCGGGCAGACAATCATAAAACTTTGCAGATCTACCCTTTAAAAGCTAAACCAAACTACGATTCTAACCATTTGATTTTCCTGGTAAATTTGGATGTCAAAAATATTCTTTCTGGTCTTGCATTTGGTGGTTCATTCCATACGTGAAATTTTCTCGTGTTTTAGAAGTTATGTTTTCAATTCTATCTTTGAGTTAATTTCCATTTTCAGCATTTAAAGAGCTAAAAAAGAGCCCAAGCACAGTATGTAGCTTCTTAAAATTAATTATATATAAGAATTCCACCTACAGTCAACCATTTATTTTGTAGAGCTTTATCTTGCCATACTATTCCCAAATATGACAGATGAGTTTCTCCGATTTTTTTCTTTTTTTACAAGTTTACATAAATGATAGCATGTTATATTTTATTTCCAATAGGACTGAAGAGACTGAAAAAGAACTATATGTTAGTAGATTAGAAATCTAGGCTGAATACAGGTGTGTGTGGCATCCTTTTCTTTTCTCTGTTGGTGTATTCACTGTTAAAAACAAACACTAAGGATGTAAAATGAAAAATCTTCTATTGGGATCCTAAAAAAAATTAGTTGAGAAAATCCAAGGGTGGAAAATAAAGCTCCTAGGTCAAGATGGACTCCTAGTTCTTCTTAAATCAGTCTTGCAGGCAGCCTCAATGTCTTGATGTCAGAGCTTCCAACCCCCTCAGTCCATCACCCAATATCTGGAGAAAGAAATTGGATCATTCTTATAGAACAACAGGGAATCAGTCCTTGGAAACATCTCATCAGCTAGAATGAAGTTTATAGACCAAATATCATGGGAGGTCTTGAGATTCAAAACCTCCAATCAAACTATATTTTTAGAGCCAAGCTAGGTTGGAGAATCATCAAAAGCAAAGACTCCTATGGGTCGAGGTGGTCACCACAAATATCTAAGCAAGAAAAAACCCATTTGAGGTTAATGGTGACCAAAAATATCTAAGCAAGAAAAAACCCATTTGAGGTTAATGGTGACCCCCCAGACTGCTTCTGTCGGAAGAACATTCTGAAAGTGTGCCATGTTATTGGCCATGGCTAATTCACATTATTGGGGATGGGCAGAAAACCAGAATGTGGACAGACAATCCCCCTATCGATCCAAATGACAAATGTAGCAGAGAAATTAGGTCGGACAAGCCCCTATGAGCGAACTTATAACGTTTTGTTTTTTTGAAAGGTAATAAATTTTTATTACCAATTGGGGGCCAAAGGCCCCGAAAATTACAACAAAGGATACAAGAGATTAAAGAAGGCCCTAGGACAGAGAACTAAAAAAAAGTAAAAAAGAAAACCAAAGGCCCACACCTCAGACCAAAGAAAAACAAAAGAAAAAGGTCCACACCCTAGGCCAAGGAGAAAAGCTAAGGAAAATGACCAAGAAGAAGAGCTAAGGAGAAAAGCTAAATAAGCCCACACCCTGGGCTAGGGAGAAACTAGTACAAGCTTGTCAACTTGATAGAGGATAAAAGCATAATATCATGAGAAGAGTAAATATTAGCAGGATTTAAGAGCTTATTTTTGCTATGATTTGAAATAACACTCACATGGGCTCTTCTTGAGAGAGAGAGAAAGAGAGAGAGAGAGAGAGAACAACACAAGCATATAGGTGCATAGTCCAAGAAGATACGGCCGGATCCGTAATTGCAGCCAAGAAGTCCCCATTTCTAATCTCAAGAGCAATTTGGAATGTTAGAGGAAAATATTGTTGGAAAGCCAAAATGGAGGATTCTAAGACTCTTATCCTGAGTGCTGTTAGGATCTTCATCTCAAACTCACTACCTTTGAGGTGGAGTAGAGATGGAACATTGATCTCTTACAAGAATCTGGGATCCCTCACCCATTTGATTTCAACGCTAAACTCTAAGACTACCTGTTTTGGAAGAACATTTTGAAGGCGTAGCATGATCAGTCATGGCTTATTCCACATTATTGGTGGGGACAGGAATATAACATGAACTTGGACATATATATTAATACCTAATTTCCCTACAACCCAATCTTCTAATGCTTGGCACAAATGTAGTAGAGAAATTGAGCTGGACAAACTGGTGAGAAAACTTACAACATCTTAGAGGTAGCAGAGATAGAAAACTATCACTAAAAGAACCTGGACTCCCCACCACATATAGGAAAAGATCCCCAGTGTTGCTATAACTCCCATCTCCGAAAGGCCAATATGATTTGGAAACATAACAAAAATGTGGAATTCCCAGGCTTAGTATCTGTTTGGGAGCTTGTATTTCTAATACCTGGATTCCGAATCATGATGATTATGAATCAATGGTGATCCTGAATCCTTCAGTTGTATTTGGCAGCAAGTATTCAGAATGCACTGGAATGCAAAAATAGCACTGCACCGAAATTATGTAGTATATTTATAGGAGTTTGAATTTGATTACTAAATCAACTTTAATATCCCTAATTAGTGTACATACGTGATGTTAGACGCAATGATTGTAATTAGACCATTAAAATATATACTTTGGCCAAAAAATGATGAAATTTCAAGCCTCGGATGGGCCACAAGCATAGGATCACAACCAAACGATTAATCAATGTTTTTTAACCGTTGATTTACATGGCCAATGTTTGGACTACTTAGATCATTCTATTGATGCAGCTGATGATCTTATTGCTTTCAGATATCATCATGTGACTTTCATGCCTTTAAAAATGAGCAAAAAATGAGAGGATTGGCAATCTCAGCAAAAGGAAGAGATTGCAAAACTCAGCAAAACTGAGTATTTGGAATCCATACGGATTCCAAATACCTCCCAATCCATCTAAACACCCCTATAGTGTATGAGATAGCCTCGAGAAAACATACAAGCACCAACCCCCAATCCCCTAAACTACCGAAAATAAAATAGAAGCTCAGAAGCTTGTGGGAGTTGGGTACCGGGAGGATCAAGAGATAATCTTCCATGGAATACCCAATGCCCACTCCCCATTCTACAAGTAGGCCGAGGAATCCTGTGGCCACCTTCTCGTTACCAATGAATTCATAGGGAAAATCTGGGCCAGACAAGGAAGGCTAACATATGGTGCATCAATGGCCAGGAACCTATCGCTGATGCCTTAAAGAGATGGACTAGGGTTGGAGGAAGGCCAAAAAGTCATGGGAGATTGGATCTGACCCCCTACTTCCTCACCTGGCCGACTTGGGTAGATGTATCTCAGTAACACTATACTAAGTATATTCTAATTTGTTATATAAGCCTTCTTCAAGGCAAGTGAGAAGGATGTCCTCAAAATGTTACTTGAGGAGACTTCAGATCCATTTAGCCTAAACCACTGGCCACAAAAGAAAATAGACTATTAAAATAATTTTCTTCTAGGATTTTTATTTTTTTATATTATTATTATTATTATTATTATTATTATTTTTGCATTTGTTTATCAAGTTCCAAAATTGTTCTAGCCAGGAATGTTAGAAGGATGTCCTCAAAGTGTTACTCGAGGAGAGTTCCGATCTGTTTAGCTTGACCAGCAGGCCAAAAAAGAAAATAGACTATTCTAAAATAATTTCCTTATAGGAATTATTTTTTTTGGTTCTGCATTTGTTTATCCAGTTCTAAAATTGTTCTCGGTGTTGATGTTCGATAGGTATCACGGTGGGCCCACACAGCTTGACCGCATGGGACGGAGCCGTGAGCTCGGGGAAAAGGTACCATGCGCTCGAGCTCACGATAAGCTTATCGTGAGGTCAAGCTGTGTGGGCTCCACCGTGATGCATGTGGACCATCAACACCGTGCATTTGATGGTTCCCCTTTAAATAATGGGATATCCCAAAAATCAGCCGTATATGGAGCTCAAGTGGGCCATACCATCTAAAATCATGTGAAGACACCGTTAAAACATATAGAAGCACCTGGTGGGGCTCATGTGAGTTTTGAGTGCTTCTGAAACTTGGTCTGAACCCTCATACAAGTGGGAGACACATAATGGATGGGCTGGATTTGCAAACCACATCTTTTGTGGGCCCCAAAAATGATTATGAATGTTTTAATGGTTGCAAGACCCCTCTCCACTTCTGTATGTGGTGTGGCCCAAATACGCCATGGATTGACTTGATTTTTGAGATCTAAGTCAATGGTGAACGGTGCATCTGACTAGATAGGGTAGATGTTTGAAAGGCATCACGGTGGGGCCCACACAGCTTGACCGCATGGGATGGAGCCATGACCTCCAGCGCATTGTACCTTTTCCCATATATATATATATACACACACACAAGGTCAAGCTGTGTGGCCCAAGATGATGTATGTCGAACATCTACCCCATCAGTGAGATGCACCATTCCATAGTGGGGAAGGGCTTAAAAATCAAATCAATTCGTGACTTGTATGGGCCACACCACACTCAAAAGTTGAGAGGGGTTACCCTCTATTAAAACATTCATAATCAGTTTTTGGGCCCACCGAGATGTGGTTCACAAATCCAGCCCATCCATTACGTGTGTCCCACTTGAATGAGGGGTTAAACCAAGTTTCAGATGCATCTAAATTTCAGGTAAGCCCCACCCAAGTGTTTTTATATGTTTTAGGCATATCTTCACATGATTTTACATGGTATGACCCGCTGGAGTTTAATATAAGGCTGATTTTTGGAATATCCCATCATTTAAAAGGACCCGTCAAATGCACAAGGTTAATGTTCGACATACATCATGGTGAGGCCCACACAGCACCCCATGGGAAGTTCCCATGAGCCGGACCAGATAGAACCTTTTCCATATATATATATATAGGAAAAGGTACTATGTGCTCGAGCTGATGTGTTTGTTTACCATCAACACCGTGCATTTGATGCACCATTCCATCGTGGGCCTAGGTCTCAAAAATCAAGTCAATCTGTGACTTTTGTGGGCCACACCACATACAGAAGTTGACAGGGGCCATGCACCATTAAAACATTTATAATCATTTTTTGGGCCCATCGAGATGTGGTTTGAGAATACAGATCATCCATTATGTGTGTCCCACTAGGATGAGGGGTCATACCAAGTTTCAGCAGCATTCAATACTCGAGTGGGCCCCACCAGGTTCTTTTATATGTTTTTTGCATGTCTTCACATGATTTTAGATGGTATGGCCCACCTGAGTTCCGTATACGGATGATTTTTGGGATATCGCATAATTTAAAGGGGACCCATCAAATGCAAGGTGTTGATGGTTGACACGCATCACGGTGGGGCCCACACAGCTCGACCTCATAGGGAGTTCCCATGAGCTGGACCGTATAGAACCTTTTCCCATATATATATATATATATATAGAGGATCAAATGATCGATATTCAGGATCTTCTGATCCAGGGACTGTTTATGGACTGTTGACGATAAGGGCCATCATCTCACCATCAGCCACCTGCAGATTGTTTCATACACTTTCAGTCCTTTTATGCAAGGAATCACCCACTCTAGATATTTGTGCTGTCTTGTTTTGTGCTGTCTTGTTATGGAGTTTCTTTTCCCAATTCAATAAAATTCCCTTGATTTTGGTGATGGCATTGAAGTTTATTCATCTGTTTTTGAGGTGGGTGATCCTCGTGTTGACCATGACTGCTGGCAGAGGCCAGAAACCATGGCCGAAGAAAGACCTCTTACACAGGTGAACAAATCTTCTCCAGGAACAGAGGTTGCAGCTGAAACTGCTGCGGCTCTCGCATCAGCTTCTCTGGTTTTCAAAGCCATCAACACCACGTATTCAGATTTGCTTCTTGAGCATGCTGAACAGCTATTTACGTTTGCTGACACTCACAGAGGTTCTTACAGTATCAGCATTCCACAAGTCCAGAAATTCTACAACTCCACAGGATATGAAGACGAGCTATTGTGGGCTGCTGCCTGGCTCTATCATGCAACTAGCGACACATCATACCTTAAGTATGTCACTGTAGAAAATGGAGAGGAGTTCGCGGATTGGGAAGAACCATCATGGTTTAGTTGGGACAACAAACTTGCAGGAGCACAGGTACTTGCATATATCCATTTTTAAGAAGATGCATATTCCCCTTTTTCCAGATACATTTGTCCTACTTTACTCTTCAAATATATTCATCTACTTTCTGAATATACGTTGTAATTTACATGTTATTATGGAAACTACGGGAGAACTCTTGTCATTTTTGAAGCTATAGATTCAGTTTATGCTATGAAAGGAAAATAAATTTTCTATCTGTTTTCAATCCAAAAGCTTTACATGATGGAGTGACTTGATAAAAGAGAATTTACTGTTATTCCTAAAGTTAGATTGTTTGAAGAATTCCTATTCTTCATGTATCCAAAGAAAAGACGAAATCAGGAAAACAAAGAAAATTGATTTTTCTTAATGAGTTGGGTAATAAGTTCATCCCTGAGCCAAAACTAGACAAATATAAAGAGAAAACTTTGCAAAGGAGACTTGTATACCATTTGCTTCCAGAAGGTATCTAGCACTATGAAGTTGGGAGAGTGAGAATCCATCGCAAGAAACCAAACGACCATTTGAAAGTCTCCCTCAATCAAAATAGGGGCTGTCTAGCATCTCAACTAATAAGAGCTTATTTGCTTATTTCTAAAAAAACAAATCATTTTTCAAAAATAGATTTTTTGGTAATGGTCTAATTTTAAACCTACAAAATTTAGAAATAAGAGATTTACCTCTTAATTCTTTATGCAAGGAAAGTTTACTTTCTTTTTTTTTTCAAGACTTATTTTGCTAAACGGCTAATTTTGGGAAAAGTTTGTCCTTGAACTTTTTAGGTAATTCTCATCTTACCTTCTTCTCTTCTCTTTGCAATCTCTTTCTCAGGTGGGCCCACATGATGAACAACCATATTGAAAGCAAGCCTTTCATGATGCATGGTCCAAATTAAGGTGGCCCAAATAATGAATGGTTAACAACAAAGGTGGGCCCTACATGATGGATGGCCCACATCAAAATGTGGCTTTACATGATGGATGATCCACATCAAATGGGACCCACCTGATGGGCAGTCCACATCAAAGGTGGGACCCACATGATGGATGATTGATATCAAAGGTGGGCCCACATGATGGATGGCCCATATTGAAGGTGGGACTCCACATGATGAATGGTCCACATCAACGTGGGCCCACATAATGGATAGAGTGAGCCTTACATGATGGGTGGACCAAATCAAAGTGTGGCCCCATGCGATGGACAATCCGCATCAAATAGGCCCCACTTAATGGATGGTTCACATTCAAGGTCTCGCATAATGGACGTCCCATATCCAAAGTGGCCCAACATGGTGGGTGATCCACATAGAAGGTATGCCCCACATGATGACGGGTGGACATCAAAAGTGGGCCCCACATGATGAACGGCCCACATCAAACGTGGGCCATACATGATGGATGGCTCACATCAAAGTGTGGCCCTACATGATGGAAGCCCACAGCAAGGTGGGCCCCACATAATGGACAATCCACATCAAATGTCGGCCCCTAATGATGAATGACCCACATCTATGGCGGGCCCTGCATGATAGGCAATCCGCTTTGAAGGTGGGGCCCACACGATGGACACAACAAATGTGGACTCCACGTCATGGGCAATAGATATTGAAGGGTCCACATGAAGGACAATTAACATGGATGGTTGATCCCACATGATGGATGGCCTACATCAAGGTGGGCCCCACATAATGGACAGTTCACATCAGAGGTTGGGCCCTAATGATGAATGATCCACATCCAAGATGGGCTCCGCATGATGGATGGTCCACTTTGAAGTTGCCATATAATGAATAGACCACTTCAAAGGTAGGCTCCATATGATAGACGACTCACATCCAATGTTTGACATGATGGACAACCCACATCTAAGGTTAGAGGCATGAAGGGGCGTGCTTGTATGAGATGGAGTTTTTGCAATTTTTTAAAATGACAGCAACTACCCCTAAAAAAGTTCAATTTGAATGTCTTACCAAATGTGCTTATTTCAAATAAGAATTTATTTATTTATTTATTTTGTTTTTAATAATTCGAAAAGGTGATTTTACTGTATGAGCTTATTGTAAAATAGGTGCTGGAACAAAAAGTCTTAATTCTCTAGCTCTTGTTAGAATAGCTCTTATTGGATTAGATAAGAGATGCCAATCAGGCCCTTATGATACCAAAAAAATGATGGAAAAATCATAGGCCCCACTTAGTCTTATAAAAGACTGAGGATTATGTTTCAGCCTACCCATTCAGTAGCTTTTTTCCAAACCCGCGAAGGACTTCAAAACTAATACATTGCATAATGGCTGAGCTATTCTAATAATTAGCCTTCAATCTTTTGGGCAGGTTCTTATTTCCAGGGTAAGCTTCTTTGGCTCAGATAAGGCCTCAAAGGAAGAGAAAGTTGGCCTCCAGTTGTACAAGAAAACAGCCGAAGCGGTTATGTGCGGTCTTATACCAGACTCCCCATCGGCCACATCCAGTAGAACAGATAGTAATTTCACTTGCAATGTTCTTTTACTCTTATGTATTTGTCCACATTCCTTTCTTGCTCTATTGCTATCCTGTTTCTATTAATTGCATGGTCTCTGGCTATACAAAGTTTCTTCAACTAAAGCCATTAACATACCCTTCAGTATGGGTATTGACTGAAATGCTGCTGAATTTTATCAAAAGGATACTTGAATTGTCTGAAATTAAGACTCTAAAATTAATATTCCTACATCTAATCCCACAATGCCACATTTCATGGAGTCTGGTTAAGCCCACACGCATCTATTCACATGCAACTCTCCCTACATGGTCAAATGATCTGACATGTTGATGTGTGGATACGATAAGATGAAAATCAGACTCTTCCACTAACCTGATGGGTCACATGATATAGTAAATATGCATCTTTTGGAAAATTTAAAATGTCCGCTGTTCCTTGTATGTCTGGCCCACTTACAGTTACCAATATTATTATTATTATTTAAAAAAAAAACCCAGAATATCTCACGCAGAGAGAGCTGAACACTGCATGTCCTAGAGGTCCCACCCATATGCTATACGTAGAAGGGTGCTTGTGGACTTAGTGAAACTCATGTTTCACATAACTAGAATAATTTTCTCTTAATCCTCACCAAAGTTTGGCCTATAGAGATAAATATATAAATTACATCCCAAGGCATTTCTAGAAATCAGTTTTAGTCATTTATGTCTGAGTTAACTAGGTTGGTAAATGTTGTAAATGGAAGCCTCTCTGCAGTGTAAAGATTGCAATATCTAGTGATTTTTAATAAGCTTCACTCTCTTAGTATTTTTTTACTTCTTACACAGGTGGCCTGATATGGGTAAGCGAATGGAATTGTCTGCAGCACACTACAGCCTCTGCATTCCTTGCTCTAGTTTACAGTGATTACATGTTTACATCTCAGACACCAGACCTTTATTGCAGTGGGAATTCCTACTCACCTAAAGATCTCCGTGATTTTGCAATTTCACAGGTGCATTCCCAATACATCAAGAATAAAATGCATTTTGCAGTTGTCCTGTTTTTTTTTTTTTTGTTTTTATTTTATTTTATTTTTTTAATTTTTTTAAAGAAATATTTTTGAGCTTCTTTCATGCAATTAGACATTTTTATTTTCCCATCTTGGATGCCTCTCATGATTCTTCCACATCTTTTCTAGGTCGACTATATATTGGGTGACAATCCTATGAAGCTGAGCTATCTTGTAGGATATGGAGAGGATTTCCCACTTCAGGTGCACCATAGGGGAGCTTCAATTCCGGCCGATGTGAAGACAGGCTGTAAGGGCTTCAAGTGGCTAGAGTCGACTGAACCCAACCCGAACGTTGCTGTGGGAGCACTCGTAGGTGGTCCGTTCTTCAATGAAACATATATGGACATCCGTAATAATTCCATGCAAGGAGAACCCACCACTTACAACAGCGCCTTCATTGTGGGCCTCCTCTCTGGTTTGGTTACGAGATCCTCTGTGGTTGAATCATTTGACTAGTCCATATGTGTTCCTTGCTAACTAATCACTATTGATGTTTGTATACTGTATTAATACAGTGGGAGGCTGGTTCTTGTACAACTGTTGTAAGGGAGAATTTTGGGCAACTACTAACTTGTGGGGACCACTGTGGTGTGTGTATGGCATCCAACCCGTACAGCAGGAGGTCCATCATGAAAATGGTGTACCCTAAAATCAGGCAATCCAATCATCAGGTGCTGGTCCACCATAGAAAATTAATGGACAACTTCCCAAAAACCTCTATCTTCATATTGTGGCCCACCTGATTATTGGATCAGCCTGATTTGAGGCATCCCATTTTCATGGTGGGATGACTCTGCTGGACAGGTTGGATGCCTTACACTAACCTTAGTGTGTCCCACAATCAACTAGTTGCACAAAATTCTTCTCTACAAGAACTTGACTCTAAATACGGAAAATGGAGCAAAGGTTGTATGAGAAGGGAGATATGCACTATAATAAAAAGCGAAGTAAATGGATGGTCAGATCACCGCCATGCATGTGGAGATATAAGAGGAGAAGTGAGAACTACGCCGCTCCTAAGATAAAATAAAATGATTGAGAATCTCAAATTCCAACCCTGCCCTGAACAACTTAAACTGTTGAGATGGCTTGGATGGATTATATGCTAGGCTTGATGGTTGAAATGGAATGGATGGGGTGGATGGGCAAGGCTTGTCCCTTTACTCCGCTCTCACTCTCACTCTTACTCTCTTACTCTCAGAAATGTGCAAGAGTAGAGTTTCTTTAAAGCTTATGGTGTGTAGAAATGAGAGAGGGCTTAGGCTTTTATAAAAGTGGGGATGACATTTTTTTAATAAATGAGAACTTGGGTAGAAATGCCATGTGGAGAGGTGTGTGTTGGGTAGGGCACACGTGGCACCTTTAGGTTGGCTTGATAAGTCATAACGTTTGTAATTTCTTCTCTTTAGGAGGGAAATTGGTTGTTTTAGTTTTGGATGACAATCAAATTGCAGCCCAGCCTCCAAATCTCTTTCTCAGCCACCCTCGAGATCCGAACAGAGTGATGTTGATAGGAGGTTGCAATCAAATTGCCACCACTTCACAAATTTCACAATTTTTTTTAATCTACAACCCTGTAATGATCTCCATTGGACCCTGACCTGCCAGATGGTACCAGCAACAATCCGATTCCCGCTAGGATGAGCTAAACACCCTGTATTCCTCTAGTGAGTTCATGTAGTTTTACAGGGTCCTTGTCCTTATTATAGATTGGGTTATGGGTTAGTTACATAGGTTTTTCTTTTGAGTGACTGGGTCCTAATCAAATTTTCAAGTTTTGTTAAAGTGGGGCTGTCTACACCTACACACATGCTTCTTCATGTAGAGTTCTTCCTTCAAATCACTATTAAGAAAAACATTTTTCACATCCATTTGCTGCATTGGAGATTTCTTCTTAATAGCCACAACCATCATAATCTTCATAGTAGTGATGGGGTTTTTCCATGGGTTTCCTTTGTATTCTGTAGATATTGTTGGATTGAATGATCCCAGTCAGTTGCTTTCTATCCCTATAATGCATACAGTTCTAGGTTGCTTTCTGTCCATGTAATGCATGAAGTTGTAGTTTATGGTTGGGCTGGTTCCATGACTCCATACAAATTTGCAGGTTTTTATCCCTCTTCAAGTCATCAAACCCTCAATTCATGTGCCGGCGCGTAGTGAAAGGGGCTCGATCCCACTACATCACCTACGAGCATCCTCCCTAATGACAAGGTGATATTTGATGGAATGGCCTAAGGGCCTGTTTCGAGCATGTATTTTGAACTCCCTGGATTTGAAACCCCTTGGATTTTAAATCTGGTTGGGCACCCTAGATTGAAAATCAACTTTAATCCAAAAGTAGCTATGCATAGTATATTTACAAGGCTTTAATTATTAATATATTTACAAGGGTTTAAAATTAATTACTAACTCAATTTTAATATCTCTAATTAGTGAACGTATGTAATGTTTGACACAATGGTTGTAATAAGCCCGCTGAAATATATTCTTTGCTGAAAATGATAAAATTCCAAGTCTTGGATGGGCCACAGGCACAAGATCATGTCCGAGTGACTAACCAACCATTTTTAACTATTGATTTCATGGACAATATTTGGATGGCGTTGATCATCATATTAAAGTAATTATAGTGATGCAACTGATAATCTGAATGTTTTGGAATATCATTAGTGGGCCATCTGCCCAATAGATTAATAGTCTAGTGACACACATGTTACACATGCAACTTTTGGAAGGATTTTAGATGTAATCCAAGCTTTCACCCTGGATTTGAAACCCCCCGTTGCTTTATCGTGCCAAACAACCAAGGGATTCAAAATCTCCTCAAATTCATGGTGCCAAATTGCCCCTTAGTCTGCTCAACCTTTAAGAGTTGTTTGGCACCATGGATTTGGGGGGATTGAGGAGATTTCAAATCCAAGGTGAAAGCTTAGATTACATCTAAAATCCTTCCAAGAGTAGCATGTGTAACATGTGTGTCACTAGACTATTAATCTCTTGAGCATATGGCCCACTGATGATATCCCAAAACAATTAGATTATCAATTGCAGTACTATAATTAATTTAATATGATGATTTGTGCTATCCAAACATTGTTTTTGTAAATCAACGGTTAAAATCTGTTGGTTAGTCACTCGGATGTGATCTTGTGCTTATGGCCCATCTAAGACTTAGAGTTTCATCATTTTCGAGCAAAGTATATATTTCAATGGGCTTATTACAACCATTGTGTCAAATATTACATACGTACACTTATTAGAGATTTTAAAGTTAATTTAATAATTAAATTCAAACCCCTATAAATATACTACGCATAACTATTTTTGGATTACAAGGGATTATAAATCGAAGGTGCCAAACACAATAGGAGGATTTCATATCCAGGGGATTCTGAATCCAGGACTTACAAATCCACACTCCCAAACAGGCCCTAGGCTCGTTTCATGTAAAGGACTTACGACTTTATTAATAGGACTCGATTTTATAGAGAGTGACCAACTCGAATGGTTTGTTGGCTTCGATTCTGGCAAAGGCAAACCATTGAAATGATATGGCCCATTATGGATGATGCAAATGCTGTAAAACTGACTGATTGGAGAATCTCAACAATCCGATTCTCTACACCGAATTTTTATCACTGACCATTTTCTTTTTACCTTTTCAGGGTCAATATTGATTTTTGGGTTTAAGCTCCATGAAAGTTCTCATGATTTAATGGTCTGGAATGTTGTGTGTACCATGGATAAGTTGCTACTATTTAATGCTTTGAACATTAGAAATTTAACACACACACAACAGAAAAAAAAAAAAAAAAACAGTTTGCGCTAGAAAAATAATAATAATTTTAATTAGGGCTGCAACTTGGGTTCGGGTCAGCCCAAATGACCTGAGTTCCAGTTGGGTTGGGTTTGGGTTCACGAATCGGGTTGGTTGGGTTCAGTTAGGATGAGTTGGCAGTAATCACATGTATTTGGGTTGGGTTGAGCATAGAGGAATTTGTGTTGGGCACCTTGGGATAGAATTCATGTTGGTTGGAGTTCATGTTGGGTCAGGTTGCAAGTTTGGGTCTTCTTGAGGTAAGGTTGGGCTTGGCTTCACCCCAAACCCAACCCAACCCAACCCAACCCAGCTGAGTTGCACCATTGTGTTGACTTTTTCTTTTACATATAATCCCCTCCCTTTTGGCTATACAACAAAAGGACTCCTTTAGTGTTTAGATTTGTAAATGAACCCTTACTATTTGTTTATTTGTGCCACTTCCCTTGACAAAATGTGGACAAAATGCACATAGGCATATGAATTTTTAGTTTTAGGAAATGATCTTTCCACCATCCTTCAAATAAAAAACTTTCTTAGCTTGGGAATAACTGTTTTGCCCTCCTTCAAATTATACTTAAGCATGATGGTTCCATTTTACGCGTGATGCATGTAGCTTAGATAGAGTTGCTCGGCTCAGACAATAACAAACCCCAGCTTAAACTCGGCATGGTCCTCGATCGTAATTGTCTAGCTTGGCCTGGTTTGGTCAACAACTTAGGCCAGCTTGAGCTGAGTTCGAGTTTATGCTTTCGAAGAGAGAGAGAGAGAGAGAGAGAGAGAGAGAGAGAGAGAGAGAGAGAGAGAGAGAGAGAGAGAGAGTATGGTGGGATGAGAATGATTTTCGATGCCGTTTCCACAGAAGGCGTCATACTGTTGATGCAGAAATCTGGTTAGCCCTCTTTTGGACTGATGAACCTACACAAAGAATAGACAAAGAAGACCCTAACTCATTTAGGGGACCCTCCGATGCCTAAGTCAGGTATAAAATCAGGGTCTTAGTTGAATGAAAGATTTAGGGTTAGAGATTGTGTGTACCTTTCACCACAGGGGGTGTTTCTATTTATGGGTGAGGAATGACAGTGGCATAAGAGAGATCTTATTTAGTAGGGATGAATCGTAGTAGGATTCGGATTTTGTACACGCCGTGAAGATCTTCCCAAATTCCTGGCTGGGATTTTGGGCAAACCTGTATCTTGGTTGAACTCCAGGATCTTCGACTGTGATTTCGGAACAAGGCAATCGGGATCAGGTCGGAATTGACAGAAAGTGAGTTGTGCTGACCTGGAAATATATCGACTTGACTCTCTTAGTGAACGGTTGAGCCCTTTTCAGCGTTGTGCAGGTTGGTGGATATTTCGATCTGCTGGCGGGAGGCAGAGTTCTACCTCAATTCTTGCTCGGTTTCGGAGTAGGAGGTTGGACCTTTGGTCATACTTGTTGCTATCTGACTAAGTGGAATGCCTAGAGTTTCAACCCGACCTTTTCTTATTAGTCGGTCTATTTTCCCCGTAACAATTAATGCCCAAAAAGTTGACACAATTTAACAAATAAATCCCATCCATCCACAGTATCCATGATTTAGATGGATGAAACCATGGTTTAGATAACCCGAACCATTGAACAATAAGACCCCAGTAGGGATCTTCCTTGTATCCTTCGCCCTCTTGTTGACCAGCCAATCGTCTGATCAATGGTGTGAAGGCAAGATTCATCGGATCGTGATCGGATGGTTAAGATCAACCATTCGATAGATGGGCCCAGATGGGCCCCACAATATGATATTTGCAGCAAGTCTTGCCAATGGACTGCAAACAACTGGGTGGTTAGAAAGTATGCTAAGTGAGATTCTGTAGATGATACATTGGGACCAAAATTAGATGCAAGATGGGTCCAAATGCAGTGAGATTTTGTATCAGCCATCAAAACCATTGAATGAGCCAAACTACATTCAGTGAGATTTTTTTTGTGGGTGATCGAAACAATTGAATGGTTCAGATTGAATCAGTATGTAAGATTTGGATAGGAAAGATATGGTCCATCCATTGCAACTAAACATTTGGATCAACAACTTCAAAGGGTCTGGTCCAAAGAGTTGGGAAAAATCGAACATTGGTAAGTATAGCTGCAAGTGAATATTTGTATCAACCGACTGGTTGGTAACTACGATTAAAACTGCCACTAAACAGACTGAATTAACTGAGCAAAGCAGCTGGACATTTGTATACCACCTAAGAACTAAGAAGTTATATTTTTAACTTTAAGTATTATTATAAAAGTAACTTATCGTGGTGCACATGGGTTATTTATTTTTAAGTTTTAACTTTTCTACTTATCCTCTCTCTCTCTCTCTCTCTCTCTCTCTCTCTCTCTCTCTCTCTCTCTCTCTCTCTCTCTCTCTCTCTCTCTCTCTCTCTCTCTCTCTCTCTCTGCATGTGATCGATGGTCATATGAATGGAAAGCCTCATGATGGGTAGTCCACCGCAAAGGTGAGGCCCACGTGATGGACGGTTCACATCAAATGTGGGCCCCACATTATTGATGACCCACATCAAGGTGAGCTCACATAATAGATTGTCCACACATCAAAGGTAGCCCCTTAATGATGAATGACTTACATCCAAAGCAGTTCCACTTAATGGTCGACTCACATTGAAGGTGGACGGTCCATATCCAAGGTGGGCTCCACATGAGGGTCGGTGGATATTGAAGCTGGCCCCACATGATGGATGGCTCACATCGAAGTGGGCCCTACATAATTTGCCATCCACACCAAAGGTTGGCCCCTAATAATGAATGGCCAACATCCAAGGCGGGCCCTGCATGATGGATTACCCACATTGAAGGTGGGCCCACATGATGGACAGTCCACGTCAAAGGTGGGCTTCACATGAGTGGTGGACATTGAAGGTGGGTCCACATGTTGACCAATTTATTTTGATGGTGGGCCCCACATGACAGATGACCCACATCAAGGTGGGCCCCACATAATGGATAGTCTGCATTGAAGGTGCTGGTGATGAATGGCCCACATCCAAGGTGGGTCCCTGCATAATTGACGGTCCACATTAAAGGTGGGCTTGTATGATGGATGGTCCACACCCACATCCAAGGCAGGCCTTGCAAGGTGGATGGTTCAAATTTAAGGTAGGCATTACACAATGGATGGTTAACGTTGAATAAACAGGGCCAAGGTGGGCCCAACATAATGAACGTCCACATCAAAGGTTGGTCCATATGATGGACACTAGATATCAATGGTGGACCGAACAAACTCAAGGGATAAATGATGTTGAAAACCAAACATATTTTACTAATTTTGTTTTGTAAGTATCTTGTTTACCAAATAAACATACTGAGCTAAATAAGTAGAAATCAAGATAGCTTACTTGAGGCATAAGCGGCTTAATAAGGTAACTTACTATCCAAATGCCTCCTTAAAAAGACTAATCAGTTGAGTAGAAAGCTGAACATTCGAATTAACTGATTGAGTCCGTGAGAGCTGAATTAAGAGTTGAATAATTGATATAATTGAATTCAACTGATTCAACTTGTAATGGTTCAAAATAACAGAATACAGATTGCAATTAATGAAATAAATAGAATTAAGAGTGGCTTCTAGCCAAAAATCTTCAAAAATAAAGGGCAGGGGAAGGGTTTCGATCTGCTAACATGATACGATGATGTTTGCGTTTTCTTGGTGGGTGTCGAGGCCATTGCCTGATGAATGCCCGTGGTAAGACTCAAACCCCATGCGTACGCCACGTCAGGTTGAGATGCACGAGGACTTTTCTTTTTCTTTCAGCTCTGATGGACTTCGCATTTAGCTGTATTTTTTGTTGAGATGTGTCATAGGTAGAAATGAACTGGTGAGAAAGGTGAGGTCGGCTTGGATATTCATATTTGTCCCATTGTCAACAAGTATGGATATTGATCAAGAACTCCTCTGATGACCAGCCAATGGTAATGAGAAAACCTGCTAGAATATGACTAATTCTCGTTTCCTCCGATAGAAGACAAGAGCTGACCCATTTTATGGACCCATCTATTTTCGAGCTCCTGCAAGGAGATTTGTTTGTGATTTACTGAGGCCCATCCAAACTGGTCACCCGAGCAATAATCCCATGCGTGGGGTTGTGCAACTCGGAATTTATACCGAAGTCCCTATACCATATAATAAGATGAAGATGATAATCATTCCCGTAATCCATACTTCACCAAGGAAGGGAGTTTGGTCTCTATGCTCGGATATAACCTTTATGGGCATATCAACCATAACCTGTAGGAGAGTCCAATTCAAATAGCTCTTCATCAGCACTGTCATGAAGATCAATTCGGATGCTCGACCTCGATCTCCTATCCTATGTGTTTTCCGACCCCGACCACTTGGAGATCTTATCAAAGAGATCTGTTTGAGATCTCCGTCGAAGATCTCGGAAGATAACCGCGACATGCTCGGGGGTAGATTCCCTCTACAATACGTACTTACCAAATAAGGAGATCGCCAACGACGCTGCCTTCGCCCAACAGCTATATATAAGAACCTACCTTATGGTGAATGGTACCCACCAGTAAACCCTCGACTACTAGACCCAAATCACTTGATTTTGACTTAAGCATCAGAGGGTTCCCTTGCCACAACCAGGGTCTCCTTTGTCTTCCTTCATGTGTAGGTACTCCTAAGGTCCTCCTTCTGAAGCATCATATGTGGGAATGACATTGAAAGCCATTCCCATTGTCTACAACGATCCTACAATGACAAAAGGGAGAAAGAAGGCTCAGACCACTACTATTGCACCCAACCTTGTGCTGGCAGAGCAGTTTATGGACCATTGGGACTCACCCTCCCAACTTCAGGCCAATTTTGTACCCGTAAGTCCAGTGCAGCTGTCCCAAAGCCGGGCAGGTCGGCTTGTCTCTTTAGAGTATCAAGTTAAAGAATTGACTAGTGATTTTGATCAAATAAGGCAGATGTTGGAGAGACAAAACCCTCCTCTTGGCCAAGGTCCTGAGGAAGCTGATGCTTGGACAACTACTAAAGTCTCTACGCCATCTCTAACGCCCGCCAGCTCCTAGAGGAATAAATAGACCCGTGAGGTGCTGAGCTGTGCACCCTCCCATGCCTCGGGAACTGCCACGTTGACTGCCTTCGACCTACGTCATATGTTGGAGAAAAAGATGCATGGTAAGGATCCCTATATAGTGGTCGAGAATGAGGACTCCTGGGAGGCCCAACTCAAAGAGCTATGAGGTCAGATCGGCAACATACGTCAAGCCTATTACGCGCATGCTTCGACCTCGATAGAAGCTATGTTGGAGGAAATTGAGCCTTCATTCACCAATGATATCATACAAGCTCGTCTCCTGCCCACATTTAGGATGTCGTAAATTACCCCCTACTCCAACAGCTCAATAAAGCTTTTATCACCAACTTCATCGAAGGAAAAGAAAGGATTTTAAGCCAATGACTCACCTCCTTACCATTACTCAGAAGGAGGACAAGTTGTTGAAAGACTATATTAAACGCTTCACCTTGTAAACAATGCAAGCGGAGGGATATTCAGATTAGATTGCCCTAGTCACCATGATGGCTGGCCTAAAGGAGGGGAGATTCCTCTTCTCACTCGGCAAGAATCTCCTGACAACATTGGCCGATCTCCTCAACTGAGCCTAGAAGTACTCTAATGCCAAGGAGCTTTTCAACTCACGGAAAGCCACCCTGAGTGCAGGGGGCTCGGCTAGGGAGAAACGTCCTAAGGAGGGACAAATGTCGGTTCTCAGTAACAAGCGTAAAAGGGACGACGACAAACATCTGAATAGATGACCTAAGAGTAGATTCTACTTTTACACTCCCCTCAACATACGCTCGAGCAAGTCCTCATGGAAGTTCAAGATAAACAACTCTTGAAATGGCCAAATTGAATGAGGACTGATGCTGACAAGCGGGATAAACGAAAGTACAGTCATTTCCACCGCGATCACAACCATTCGACCAGTGATTGCTTTGACCTTAAGGAAGATATTGAAGCCCTCATCCGCAATGGACACCTATAGGAGTATGTCAGTAGGAGGGGAGAATGGTCGGATCGAAAGAATGAGCAGCCTGACAATGGAAACAACAATGACGCTATAAGAGAAATCTACACCATCTTTGGTGGGTTCGTGGGAGGAGGAGACTCGATCCGAGCACACAAAGCTCATGCTTGGAGCATCAGCCATAGCAGTCCGGAACATCAGGTCCACCTCACATACAAATTTCCAAAAGAATAAAAGATGGTCTCCTACGAGCTGACCTTCATTGAGGAGGATGCTTGAGGAGTCCACCACCCCCATGACGATGCCCTAATGGTGGCCATGACCATAGCCAACCGAAAAGTGTTTAAAATTTTAGTGGACACCGACAGTTCGGTCGACATTCTTCGTTGTCGCCTTTGACAAAATGGGGATAGGAATATCCCAACTCTGACCCATCAGAACCCCTCTGTTTGGATTCGTAGGAGAAAAGGTCACTTCAAAAGGATCTATACTCTTCCTAGTCACTGCGGGAGAGGGACAAAACCAGACGACTATGATGATCGACTTCCTTATGGTTGACTATGCTTTCGTCTATAATGTCATCCTCGAACAACCATCCCTTAACGCCATGCGAGCGGTAGTATCAACGTACCACCTCATAATGAAGTTTCTGACCGAGAACAGTGTCGGGCAAGTTAGAGGAGACCAGCAGGAAGCTCGCCAATGTTACTTCATAGCTTTGAGGACGTAGCACCACATGATGTCCATTGCTTCCCTCGATCGTCGGGAAGAGTCGCTCAAAAGAGGATCTTTAGTGGAAGACCTTGTAGCCATTGTTCACACCCCAAGTATAGGGTTGTGATATAGTAATAATCTCTGTAAGACTGAGGTCGAATCCATAGGCACTAAACCTTGTATGTAATCTGAAAGTAACTTGAACTAGAACTAGGCGAAGATAAAATCTAAACTAGGGAAAATTAAGGGAATAATTGTGAATTTAATTAACTGAACTTGTGAAATTCAAAGGTGGGAAACTAGGGTGCCAAGGATCCACTTGTAGAGATCAGGGAGAGCTATGTTTGATTCGTGAACATAACTAGAATCAGAGTCCTATCTTCATCCAGTTGGAAGATATTTCATTAAAAACCAATCTAAACATCCTTTGATCCAGTTTTCAAGAGATGAGAGGAATGAGAATTAAAATTGATTCCATAACAAAACCATGCCCATGAGACAAAGCAAATAACAGAACTTTAACCAATCCACATCCAATTTAAGAAATTTATGAACATTAGGAAGGGTTCCGTCATCCAAATATGCCCATGAGACGATGGTGAACAATAAGGCTCCCAAGTTCACGATCCCTATAATGCAAAGAACATACCCGAAGCTATCATATATCCATTATAATTTAAGTCATAATAAACCATTAAAAACTACAAATATTCCTCATAATCAAACTATAATCAAAATCAGTTCAGTAAGGCATGAATGAAAGACATAAAACCAAACCCATCACACTACAAGCTTCATCACTTAGCCCTAGCTAAGAGGTTTAGCCAACCATAGAATGATTAAGCTAAAAATCTTAAGAAAACATAAAAAAATAAAGAAGAAAAGGAAGAAAAACTCTTTATGATAGAGCCGGCTCGTGTTCTCTCTCATTCCTCTTCACGTTCATGCCTCCACGACTGCCCTGGATGCCCCTCTCTCTCTTCTCTCTCCCTTTTATAGATATGAAGGCTGGGAGTCAGTGGGAGAAGATATTTTTTGTGCGTAGCCAAACCGCAGAAACAACTGTGTTTGGAGTGACTTTCGGGGAAGAACCCATCCACGCCATCCATTCTGACTCCAAGGGAAGGGTTAAGACCCCCTTATCCATCATTTGAATGGTCTGGATCATCAATTTGACCGTGATCGTGATCGTACAATGCCCCACCGTAGTCGAGTGCGTTTGGACATACGTCCTACGTATGTCATCGTGCTGACATGTTCGGTGGGCCCTATAGCAGTGTTTTCAGCGAAATCCACTCCATTTATTAGATTCCTGGTGAAATTTCAGTCGAAAAGGAGTGGTTTTGGTGCGGTCCACTGTATAAAATCAATTCGCCATCCATCCTTCATTTTTTGGCGATCCACATGTATATTTGTGCGCAAGGGACAAAAAAGAAAGCATGGCTAGGGTCTTGGCCACCCTCTAGACCGAATGGGCGGTCTTGATCGTCCATGTGATGGATAGTGAGGGCCCACTACACGTCCCAACGTTCGGTCATGTGGATGCTGGTGAGAAAAACAGAGTTTTCTGTTGTTGGTTGGGTTAGCGACCGCTAATCGTGTTTTTGGATTTAGAGCGGCGCGGGAGTGCACCGCATGTACACTCTCACGCCCTCATGTGGGTCTACTGTGATGCTTATGAGAAATTAGCTCCGTCCATCCATTTTGTCATCAAATTTAAGAGGTTAAGACCAAAAATGGAGCATATCCAGATATCAGGTGGGCCCTAAATCAGGATTTTAGGGGCTGATCTATCCATTAGGCTATGTTCACAAGGATCCAATGACTGAAATTCGATGTGTAGGGTTAATTTATGGTCTTCGGGCCATATATAAAGTTTCGCACTGAACGGATGGTGGGAACCCTGTGATCTTACATTTTGGACGATTTTCGGGCCCGTTTAACGTGAGTGGCCTGATTTTCTCGGATGTCAGGCATGTAAATTCTTCGATCTCGGTCCCATGGGGTCTGTCCCTTGCCTTGGTGACGTCTGAGCGTTAAATCCATACTTTTAGTACCCTTTTTCAGTCCAGGCCCTTAAATGCACCTTGCAACACAAATACGCTTAAAATATGTCGTTAAATAATATCATGTTCGTCAAATCAGGTAATAACTGGGGTCTAATATGCAATATTTGACCCTCAATAGCCATCCCTCTCAGTGAGTCCAAACAGACCTGTACTGTATAGGTTGGCTTATCGCTAGCTCCAGATTTGCGGGACGAGATTATGGACCTCCTCTAACACCATGTCGACATTTTTGCCTAGTCCCACCAAGACATGCCTGGCATCAGCCCGGAAGTGATGGTCTAAAAGTTGAACGTTAATCCTGACCACCGACCAGTGAGGTAGAAGCAACGAGCGTTCGAACCAGAACGATATGCCATCATTAGGAAGGAGGTTGGTAAGCTCTTGGAAGCTTGATTCATCGAGGAGGTCTACTATCCTGAACTAGGTCACCAACGTCATCTTAGTGAAGAAGTCCAATGAAAAATGGTGGGTCTGTGTCGACTACACAGACCTGAATAAGGCCTATCCTAAGGATTATTTCCCCCTCCCAAGGATTGACTAGCTGGTTAACAGCACTACAGGGCACGAGCTCTTGAGTTTTATGGATGCGTACTCAGGCTATAACCAGATCATCATGCACCCATATAACAAGCAGAAGATGACCTTCATCACCGACAAAGGGATCTACTACTACAAAGTTACGCCCTTTGGACTAAAGAACACTGGGGCCACGTACTAGCAACTCGTCAATAAAATGTTCGCTCGGTAGATTGGACACTCCATGGAGGTTTATATCGACAACATGCTCATCAAGAGCATCAAAGTTACAAGTCACGCCGATGTTTGCAACCCTACGAAAATATCAAATGAAACTGAACCCGAGCAAGTGCGTCTTTGGTGGCAGCTCGAGAAAATTCCTTAGTATTTTGGTCAACCAAAGGAAAATTGAGGCAAACCTCGACAAGATCTGAGCTCTGCTATACATGAGTTTGCCCATGTCGACAAAAGAGATCCAGTGCCTCACTAGAAGAGTCGTTGCCCTCAATCATTTTGTCTCCCTGGCCACTGACAAGTGTCTTCCTTTCTTCCAGTAGTTGAAAGGTAAAAAGAAGGTTGAATGGACCAAGGACTACGAGCAGGAATTTTAACAGCTCAAGAAATACTTAGGTTCACCTCCGCTACTTTCCAAACCTGAAAAAGGAGAGCCACTGCTGCTCCAGCTAGCAATTTCTGCCACGACGGTCAGCTTGGCCCTTATATGGGAGCAAGGGAGGAAGAAACTCCCAGTGTACTACATCAGCAAGGCCTTGGTCCCATCCGATACCAGGTACCCAAACAATGAGAAGCTCGTCCTAGCTTCAGCTGTATCGTCTCATAGCCTATGCCCCTACTTCCAAGCCCATACAATCATAGTCCCGACCAACCAACCATTCCACCAAGTGCTCCAGAAGCTCGAAGTATCTGAAGGATCAGAAAGTGGGCAATCGAGCTCGGTGAGTTCAACATCAAATATCAACCTTGAACCACCATCAAGGTCCAAGCAGTGGCCGACTTCATTGTTAAGTTCACAAATAGGCGGGACTTGGAGGCTCCAATGACCTGAACAGTGAAGCCGACTAACAAACATGGACGTTGTACGTCGACGGTTCTTTCAACTCTAAAGGCAGCAGGGCCAGGATAGTCCTTGAAGCATCTGACCAAACCTACACATAATATGCCTTGAGATTTGGATTCCAAATGTCGAATAATGTGGCAGAGTACCAATCATTGCTTGCCGGACTTAGGTTGGCGACAATAATGGGAGCATAAACCCTGAAAGTCCACAGCGATTCGCAGCTCATTATTACAGGTCACCAACAAATATCAGGCCAAGGAAGAGAAAATGATCTCTTATCTTCAGAAAGCCCGGGAACTCATCAGTAAGTTTAAAAAATGTGAAGTCGTCTTGGTCCCCAGGGTAGAAAACTCTAAGGCAGATGCACTGGAAAAGTTGGTCACGATGACGGAAGATGACATCCCAAAATCAATTCCCATTGAGTTCCTATCAGATTCGAACATCAGTGAGTCCGATAAAGGAATAACTTGTCCCGTCATCTCGACCTCGAGTTAGATGGATCCAATCAACGAGTATCTTTAAGAAGGCAAGCTACTCGAAGACAAGTTTGAGGTTCGTAGGGTCCAAGCCAGGTTAACTCAATATATCATGGTAGGAGACACCTTGTACGAAAAAGGTTTTTCATTACCTTATTTGAGGTGTCTCCAACCCGAAGAAGCCGAGTACGTCTTGAGAGAAATACATGAAGGAAATTACGACAACTATTCCGGCGGCCGAGCCTTTGGCCCTAAGGTCATCCACAATGATACTTTTGGCCGATCGTTCGGGAAGACTCCAAGTAGTATATCCGGAGATGTGACAAGTGTCAGAGATTCACGATGATCCCTCGTCAACCACTTGAGCAGCCGACTCCCATGACTGGATCGTGGTTGTTCGCTCAATGGGGGATGGACATCATCGGCCCATTGTCGATGACAGATGTGAGACCAAGTTCGTTGTCGTCACAGTTGACTACTTCACTAAATGGGTCGAGGCTGAGCCCCTAGCCAAGATTATCGAGCAGAAGATCACCGATTTTATCTGAAAAATATCATCTGTCGATACAAAATTCCGCATACAATCATTTCGAACAATGGTAAATAATTCGATAATGACAGGTTCCGAGGCATGTGTGGGGAGCTCGGAATTCATAATGCTTATTCGTCAGCTCGACACCCTTAAGCTAACGGCCAAGTAGAGGCTGTCAATAAGATCATCAAAAACTAACTCTAAATTAAGCTCAAAAAGGCCTGGACTAAGGAGCTTCCCTATGTCTTTTGGGCATACCGAACTGCTGTTTGGACATCTATAGGTGAAACTCCCTTCTCCCTAGCCATCGGGGTAAAGGTTATGTCACACCCCAAACTCAAAAAATGAGCTTACAAAATTTTCGATCGTCGAATCCGGCGCCGACAGCCTCCGCAGTGCCCCATTCTCGGATCCCGACACTCACATGCCGATTCCGATTCTGGGATCCTACAATGAGGATTTTCAGTATGATTTTTTTTTTGTAATGGAGCATAACCACAAGCATAACCAAGTCATAAAGGCAACATCATCATCACATATCCACTAATATAATCATTTGAATACAATACTGAAAGAGAAATACATATATTGAAATCAAAGCTCTAGAGGATAGCTACACGCTCCAAGCTTAATGCTGCTGCAACCTAACGCTACCTGCATGCATTTATCGTACATAAGCTTACAAAAGATTAGAGGGTGGTGAAAGTGTGTGTACAAGATAAGTTCCAAGTATACCATAAAGCCCATAAATCATACATCATCAAAATAAGTGAAAATACTGACAAGATCATGAATCATATGATATCAGAGTAAGCAAAAATATACTGGTAAGTCCATGAGTGCTATCAGCCGTACCAAGGTTATGCGATGTAAAACATAATAAGACAATAACAGATGCTGAGGATGCAATGCAATATGAAAATCCTGACGAGCTACGAATACCATCAACCTCATCTAGGCCATATAAGTGCAAAAACATAGTAACCCAAAATGTTAAGTACTGCGGATGTAATGTAATATGCAGTCTGAATGAAATGACCATGCTGGAATGTGAAGTCGGGATAATAGTATGTAGTATTACAGGCTATGGGGTCCATCACAAGGGACTTCTATCCAAAACAATCCCATACCTAAATTTGGATAGTCAGATACAATGTGGTAAACTCCTGATCTCAGGTTAGTCACATGCCCAACCGAAATTTTGGCCATACGATGGTACACGTAACAAATAGTTACACACCATCAACTCGAGTGGATAGTGAATGAATGAATGAATGGATATGTAATTCCTACTCAATAAGTCCACATATTAGTACGGTTGCTATCTGGAGAAATCACCGAGGTCTATTACACTCTACACCAACTGCCTCCTCCTTAGCTGCACAGCTCAGTGAGTGGAAGAGACCTCATTATCCACCTAGCCAGCAGTCTGTCAATACCTACTCAGCTTGTTAATAGCCAACCCATTTACAAGTTGGTCATACTCAGCCTAGCTTATAGCCTCCTTACTCGGGCAGATAAGGCCACACCCCCTCCCGACCGACTACGACACAGTGAGAGACGTGGCCTACTGATATTCGACACTTGGACGCTCATGTTCCACTCGATTTAGACGTTGGGGCACCTTTTGGCCGTAGAGATTCTAAGATTTTTATCCAAGGACATCCTAAGTGCCCACAATGTTAGAACCAAGTATTTTCGGTGTCCCATTTAGCCATCCACGATGTGCCTGTGGAGGTCTCGGCCTTGATGTCGCTAGGGCGTATAATGATCAAGTCACATATATGCGAGATGCATGAGTCACACTATCAGTCATGCAGTAAGTCTGTGTGTACGACGTGATAATGTGGGCACTTCGTCTCATAAGGAGTCTTGTAAATAGTCTACCCAATGGCGTATGCTATGATCAAACATTCCTCATATCAGGCATACATATGATGCATATGGGCATGAATCATGGAGTTATACTAAGCATTTTATATGGTGATGAACCATCCGCACAACGAAGATGGGCCTTAATGGCCTACACATAACAAGTATGGGCTTATCAATGGGCCCTACGGAGATTTATAATGTGGACATTTAACCAACATTATTCTTATAATGTGGATGTTAAAATAACATTACTCCCAAGGTATGACCCGCCATAAACATCATTACCTTCATTATAGTGGAATCACACATTACTTCGGGTGCACATTCCTCGCATTGAGCCACATATACACCACATCGGGCCTAGCCATGCAGACCACAAATACATCAAGATGGGCCTCATCACATGGGCTGAAAATATATCACAATGAGCCACAACATATGAGCTGGAAACGCATCGAATGGGCCTTGCCAAATGGGTCAGAAATACATCACAATGGGCCTCAACCCATGGACCCCAAATACATCACAATGGGCCTCAACCCATGGGCTATAATACGTCACAATGGGCCTTAACCCATGGGCCCTAATAAATCACAATGGGCCTTAACCCATGGGCTGATAAAGTACATAGATCATGGTGGATCCCGCTGTCCCTGATGGGCGGTGAGGATACAACCAATACATCAGGGTTGGGTCCCACTACACGTGTGGGGCCTAAGAAATGGTAGTATATATATATATATACATATATATGTACTATATATATCATATATATATATATATATATATATATATATTAAATATTGAATCTGGCAACTTCCAGGCCCTAGACGGACGGCCTGGATGGGGTACACATATAACATAGTGGTCCTCACTATACGTGTGTGTCCCATGGATGAATGGATGAATGGATGAACGGTGTGGAGAGAACATAGACATCAAGGGTGGGGCCTACTGCCTGGACGACATTGAAGAAACACATACATGGTAGGTTTCACCATCCACTGCCGTGTACAGTGAGAATAAAACACATACATCCTTGGGTCCCATGTGGGGCCCATCATAATGATTTATTTTTCATCCAAACCGTTGATAAGGTCGCACGGACCTGGACAGCATGAATAGGAAAAATAAATTTCACATTGACCCAAAGCTTCTGTGATACCCAAGAGGGTTCAATGGTAGCCGTTCAATCACCGCCGTTTCCTATGATGTGGGCCACCTGAGCTCTAGATAGGGCTAATTTTTGGAGGGGGCCCACTTCAAGAAGGGGCCCACCCAATGAACGGTGTGAATAAAAAACACACATCATGGTGGGGCCCACGGCTAGACCATGGGTCCTTTATCCGCTCGCCTACACGCAGTAGGTGTTGCCTGCGCCCGCTGGCAGCAACAGCTGCCTGTGCTCGCTGGCAGCAGCAGCAGCGTCTGCTCCATATGTAATTTTTTTTTTGAATCCTATTTTTTCACAGTTTTTCACGCATGGGGCCCGTATCGGAAGAATCCACCCCACCCACTGGTTTCTACAGTCCATAACAAATCCATCAAGTCCAATATTGGGCATGTTTCGGCGTGTAGAAAAATTTAAGTGAATTTAAACGATGAAAATCACTATTTGTTAAGGTATGACCTCACTAGTTAGTCAGATCTGCTTCATTATTCAGCTCAATGCCTAAAATGAGTTTGGGAAAAGGATGGACGGCTTGGATTGAATCCATACATCAATGTGGGGCCTATGCAAGTGGCTCACCAAATAGCCTTAAACCAAGGCTAATATTTGTGTTTTCCATTCAATGGGATGCTAGATGGTTGTGCATTTCAAGTGGGCTGCCCACGTGGGCCACCAAATGAGGGATGGGGTGGATACAACACTTATAAAGTGGGCCCCACCTATGGATGACTTGGATAAAATACATGCCTTATGTTGGGGTTCATCCGGGTGGGCCACATGGCCACATCATCACATACAATAAGAAAAAAAATGAAAGAGAGAGGGGAAAAGAGAGAGAGACATACGTGTGATGGAGGGACCTCGACACTATGGGTGCTCCTTTGCAATCAATCATACATCAAGTGGGTCCCATTACACGTGGGCCCATCAAATCAAAGATCAATAGTGGAGATTCCTTCTCCACCAAGATGGAAGGTCTAGATGGCCTCTAGCCATGCAAAGAAAATAAACATCATGATGGGGTCCATGGGGAATGGCCCCATCATGGAATGATCGTGTGGATCAAGGTGGGCCATCGGCCACACCTAGGGTCCAAAGTGAGATCCATACCAACAATCGGTAGCCTCACTTGGCCCTTCATCAAAAAAGGGAATCTAGGCCTAATAGAGTACCCACCGTTTGATCATCTTGGTCCGATGGAATGCCGGTCTCCTTGTGCTTTACTTTGATGGGAGATGATGAGAAAAGAATGGCTAGGATGATGGATCTTGGGGTGAGAGGTGGGCTACACACATGCATTTTCTCTCTTGAAATGGCTTGGATGTCCCTTTTTTTTTGGTTACTTAGAAATGTGTTAACAAAGAGAGAGAAAAGGGGTTGTAAGGAGAGAGAGTGATGGGTGATGGATGTGAGGTGAGTGATGTGAGGTGATGGTTACTTGACTTAGTGGTTGCTTAACTTGTGGAGAAAAAAAGCATGAGTGCTCTTATACTTGAAATGAGGTGATTGATTGATTGATGGGACATGTTGTAGATATTCTGTTGGGATTGTAAATGCGTAGTGTTTTCTCGAAATAAACGCCGACTCACATCTCTTAGCGAGGGTATCGGATCGATGCTCGAGTTGTGACATTGGAACCGCGGCGATGGTGCGGTCACAATGGTATAAGTCTCAGATTAAGCTGACTTAAATTTTTGGGATATGACTTAGGGTCACGCGTAAACATCGATCATAGGTCGCAGGTTGTCGAAATTCGACGGGAAGGATCGCAGGAGTCGATGGAACAATACAGGCTAGGATATGGGCCTTATAGGTTATCGTTTCAATTGAGATAATACTTCCTACTGCATGGGTTCGATAGTATGATAAATCTCAGAACACCAAGAAAATGGCTTTAAGCCTTGACGTACTTGAAGAAGAAAGGGAGCAAGCACAACTGAAGACCGTGACCCGTAAGCAATAGGTCACCCAGTTTTATAACTCCCGAGTGAAGGTGTGAAGGTTTTGGATGGGAGACCTAGTCCTTCGCAGAACCTTTCAAAATACCAAGGAGCCTAGCTCAGGAACTCTGGGTCCGAACTGTGAAGGGCCCTACACGATAATGGGCACAACCCGACCATGAACATATCAACTTAAAGACATAGATGGACGACCTCTACCACACTCATGGAACATCGAGCATTTGAAGATCTACTATCTGTAAAAGTTCGTCAGGTCATTGGAAATAATTGGCTTGTAAGGTCAGATTGAATTGTTTTTCTACTTTACGAAATCTACAACAAAATCCTCTGAGGTCGAGAGTTTTAAAAATTCCTACTTAGCGTTTTAGTTATCCAGACTACATGACCTACTGCGAGGATTTTTCTTAGTGCAAAGGAAAGCTGTCCTCTTATTAAACCGCTCAGCCTATTAAGAATAGGTTGGTATAGTTAATTCCCATTATATTCTATATGGGTAAGGCCTCCCTAAGGAAAAGGGATTGAACTCCTCTGAAAAACTTCAATTACCAGGAATGCATTACCAATTATAAGGACCCCTTATAAAAGGAAAGAAATTCCTTTGAGCTCGAACTACGTTTATGTCGACTATTTTGTAACTGACCATCTTGTCGACCTGCCTACTCAGGCATTATGCTCGACCTACATGTTAGTCAAGCTAGGAGCGATTTATTAACTATAAGCCTATGAGCTCAGTTGTAATAAGAAATCACACAAAAAGAGAGAACATAAATGCCCAAAAGTAAATTTTCCATTGATGAAATTTCAAAGTACAAAAAGAAGAAGAAGATATATAGGGGGGTGGGGGCTTGGGAGTATCCCTCATCTAGACCACTTATGTCGAGTTTGAGATATTTTCCATTGACCTCTTCGAGGCACTTATCATAACCTAGGTTATAATAAATCTTTATTAGGTCAATCATCTCCTTGGAGGCCTTAAATTCCTCCACCGCCGTAGCACGAGCTGATGGAATGGATGCTTCCACCTCGACCAAATGAGTCATCTTCAAGACCATTTCTGCATCTGACCTCTCGGCCTTGGGCTCTGCCTTGGTTCTTCCCTCACATTTGGAGAGGCATGTCTTCATCCCTCCAGCTAGATCCGCGCCGAGCTCTCACCCTTCTGAGCCTCCTCCAACTGAATCTTCAGAGCGGCTTGCTCCTTAAACTTCTTTCAGATCTCCTCCAGTGAAGCCCTCGAAATAGCCTGCTCTTCTGTGGACTTCATTAAGGCTTCACAGAGAACCTCAATGTAACGCCCTGTACTTTTTCATACTCGGGTGTTACTGAGTAACCCAACTTAGTATAAGTACAAACCTAGCTTAAACGATCATTCACGTGCATTCCAGTCAAAATCTGACCATTAAAAGCAGTCTGCACCCATATATCAAGCTATCCATCTGTTATTCTTCAAAATGGATCATCACGTCATTAGAAAAACCTACTCTTATGATTTTAATTTCATTGATAGACAAATCTAAGTGACCATCGTAGATTTAAAGCTATGGATCACAAAATCCACCGTTCATCAAGTTACAACATCTCGTTGGATTATCCATCCTTTAGAAACATAAACCGGATCATCTACTCCCCATATTTGACTGTCAGATCACACTTAAATACTTCTTAATGTTCCTAGGACTATTAATAACTAAAGATAAGTCAATTCAACCATTGAATTATTTGAATCATTAGGATGTCGAGAGTTGATAAGTGGACTTTCACTTGGTGTGGCTCACTTAACTGTTAAAATTAGTTGAAGAATGAGGTACATAAATCAAAGTGGTCGACTCACCTAGAGGAATACTTCTGATTAGAGGTAGGCCCTACAATTTTAATTTAAAGTAATAATAATAATAATAACTATTCAAATTTATTCTAATAATAACATTTAATATTCTAAATTCATAGAACTGGTGGTCCCAGTCATCTGAATGAATTCTTGGGACCCTTTTTGACTGTTAAAAAAATAAGATTAGAATCAACCCAACAATTAGATCAATGTGAAGCAACAAAATAAGATAAAATTCACTGAGCGTGGCCCACCTAAACATTGGATCCACCTCATCTTGGACGGGATGGCTTAACAACCCTATTTAAGGTGAACGGACGGAGTGGATATCAAAGGGCATCGTAGTGGACGCCACACCAGAGATTGGCGTACACAACCAGTGTACTCCCTCGCCACACTGCACCAACAAATCCGGTCAAACTGGGTTTGACTGAAGATTTCCCGAAGAAGGAAATCTCTCCTTCTCCTTTTTCTTCTTCCCACCCGTAAAGCATTCGAACGAGACACCATTGGCGTCAAGATATGGCCCACCTCCATCATCTAAAAGGAGGATCTGAACCGTCCATCTGGTGCGGGTGCGAGTTTTAACCAAACTCCATCTAATCCCACACTTGGGAACACGTGTGCATGCACATGATTCTTAGTGCAAACAGGTCTTGCACGCACAATTTTTTCCAAAGACGAAAACTATGTCCTTGCGTTGCGCTGCTAAGCTAGAAATCCATGTGAGGAGTGTCTAACGTGATCTAGATCATCCAAATAGACCCATCTTAACCATCCATAGCTTCATGTGGATTAGGACTTCTATAGGAAAAATGACGTAGATCTCTCCCCACAGTTTTAGAAAACCAAACAGTGGGATTCGATCTAGCCATCTAATCTTCATTAGATGGCTCTTAGGGAATTTAGGGCATGATATATGGCAAAGGGATCGGATGGCAACCAATTTTTCTTTGGTTGTGACGTCAGCCCAAGAAAATCATCCAAAGTCATCGAGCTTCAAACCCACCCAAGAAATGCATTTAGAACTTTGAAATCTATGGTTTGGAAGCATTGTAAGACCAATTAGATCCATTTAGAAGCTTCGTTTTGGGACCGAGACTCCCGATCGAGATCTGGCATTGGAGATGCCTTCTTCTCCACTGTGTCTGCCGAGTTCGGGGCAGATTGTGGGTTGTGTATGCTCGAGTCTAGATCCTTTTGGGCATCTCAACAGGAAGAAGAAAGAAAGTCTAGAGAGAGAAGCAGAGAAGTAGAAAGTGGAAGAAGAAAGTAAAGAGAGGGAGAGAGTCAGTCCGAGCTAGTGCCGCACTACACCATCGCACTAGGCAACTTGAACCAAGCCGAGTCAGGACCCAGTTAGGCCAGGCTTGGCGTTCACTATTGGGCGTCTCTGGAGAAGAAAGATAGAGAGAAACTGGAAGAAGAAAGAAAGAAGAGAGAATGAGAGAGTGGAATTGAGCTAGTGCCACACGACATTGCACTCACCGCCGAGTCAACTGGACTCGACTTGCTGGGTTAAGTTGGGTTTAGTAAACCCTGTAAAATTGAGGTTAGTAGAAGAATAAAGAGAGAAAGGAGAAAGGGAGAAGGGAGAGAGAGATAAAGAGGGCGCTAGATCATTGGTTGTTGCCGAGTCAACTCGGCTAAAACCCACCGAGTCCAACCGGGTTGAGCTAGGCTTGGTTCTAGTCCAGGTATTGTTGGATTTCCAACAAAAGAAAAAAGTTAGAAAGAAAAGAGAGAAGAAGGAGAAGAGAAGAGTGGGGTGGAGAAGAGAAGAGTGGGGCATTGTCCTCTTCATAGAACTCCCGTCGAATCGACCCACTGACTCAGTTGGAACTCGGACAGGCCAGGTTCAATGATAGTTCAGTCCGGGAAGAGGAGAAAGAGAATGAAAGAAGAAAGTAAGGAAAGGAAGGAAGGAGTAGAGGAAGAGAGGGAATCGTTGAGTCGACTCGGTTAAATCGGGTCGTTGTCTTTACTCACCCTCCCGAGTTAACTACTAGACATTGAGTTGGGTAGTAGCTAACCTCCGCTGAGGTATAAACTCTCTACCCTCTTATGTGTAATTTAAATTTGATTATTTAATTAGATATTGTACTTATGAAGCTTGACATTCTTAGAACCCTAACCTTAGTTTAAATTTTAGGTTGAAGTTCATTAGAGAACATAAGTAATATCCTAACGTTGATCCTAACTATAAATAGTTTGTAAAACATTGATCTAACCATACAACTTACGATTCATGGTAGGATTCAAATCTAAGGGCGCACACACTTCCTAGTGACATTGGGTGCAATTTCACTCATAAGGTGATGAATCTTTCCCGTTGTGCTTTCCTCTTCCTTGTTAGTTTAAGTAGTAGTTCATTTTATTTTAATTGATAATTGATATCTCTAATTCATGATAACTTGTGTTAGATATTAAATATGATTATCAATCATATACTCAACACTTAGTTTGTATGAATATCCATATATTGTACTTGTGTATCCGTCATGTTTATGGATTGTTTATGAATTGCTTGTAAGACTAGAAATACTATATCTATCAATGGAAAACCCCACTTACATGTGCATCCAGATATGGGATGTAACTTGACTGACTGTGATTGTAATGGACCCTCACCTAGTGGCTACTTTGATTGATAGATTAAATGAAACATTGATTTGGGCTTACCATCCATGGATTGTTGTGCCTACGCGACTCTTTTTACTGATATTTGCCCCTTGCGGCCCTGATTATTGCATATTTGCCCCAGGCAGCTTGATGGATTATTTTATGTGATTGTGCGATGGCAAGTCCCACTTGATAAACTGTGATTGGCCACTAGTTGAGGAGGATACCATTAAACATCCAAATAATGGAGTCTCATGAGCCGGGGATGGTGGAATAGGACACTATGCCCAAGCTATCGACCTATGTTGGGTGACAAGCACCCCATAGTCTCCTTTGAGCTTTTCTAAATTGGATGCTTGCAAATTTGACATAATAATGGATGTGATTAATCATGTATTCATGGCACTTGCATTTTGAATGGACTGACTGTTTGAAAGGTTCATTCTCTTATTAGGGATGATCCGACTATTTGAAAGGCCCATCCCCATGCTTGCATGAGTCGACTGTTTGAAAGGCCCATTCTTGCTTAAGTAAGCCGACTGTTTAAAAGGCCCTCTATATTACTTGAGCGGGTTGATTGTTTAAGAGACTAGTTCCCTTGCGAGTTGAATAAGCCGATTGTTTGAAAGGCCCATTCTCTTGCCTAATGGATCGATTATTTAAAAGGTCTATTCTCGTATTAAAAATGGGGTTAATTATTTGAAAGACCCATCTTATTACTTGAATGAGCCGACTATTTGAAAGGCCCATTCTTTGCTTAAGTGAGCCGACTGTTTGAAAGGCCCACTATCTTACTTAAGCGGGTCGACTGTTTGAAAGACCCATTCCTTTGCAAGTTGAATGAGTCAAATATTTGAAAAACCCATTCTCTTGCTTGAATGGACTCACTGTTTGAAAGGTCCATTCCCCTATTAGGGATGAGCTGACTGTTTGAAAGGTCCATTCCCCTATTAGGGATGAGCTAACTGTTTGAAAGGTCCATTCCCCTATTAGGGATGAGCTGACTATTTGAAAGGCCCATCCACAGGTATGAACAAGCTGACTATTTGAAAGGCCCATTCATGCCTAAGTGAGTCGACTGTTTGAAAGGCCCACTACTTTGCAAGTTAAATGAGCTGACTGTTTGAAAGCCCCATTCTCTTGTATGAATTGACTGACTGTTTGAAAGGTCAATTCATTTGGCCAACTGGATGTGCATTCCTAGTTGATGTGCATTCACGCATCCATGCACTTAAAAAACATCTCATCATGAAATGTTTTGTATGTCTTATTGTTTAAAAACTATGCTTAACTAATGCGACGATGTGTAATTTGGAGGAGAATGCACACTGAGCTAGCCACTCATTCATTGAATATATAACCGTACAGGTAATACACGTGGCTTAAAAGATATTCATGTCTAGATTGATAAGGAGAAGGGTATGATTATCAGGGATGCATGGCTGCATCTGCTAAGGGAGGCTGCATGATCTTGTAGCTCAAGTTTATATGCATTTTATTATTTCTCATGTGTAAATTGTGTAATTCTTATATTTGTTAATATAGAGACATTGGTTTGTATAAGTCATTCTGGGCAGATACTCATATATTTTAAATGTAAATGTAAATTTTATTTTATATTTGATTTGTCCATCTTTCACTAAACTGCTAACTCTGAAAGAAAAAGAAAAAAATATACCTGAATTTGACAATCTTTAAAGGTTAACACTCGGGTCTTTGGAGAACGAGTCATGTACTCGGGTTCCGAAAATTTGGGGCATTACATCTAGCCTCCTCGGTCTTTGACTTGAGGTTGGCCTTGGCTTGCTCATATTCCTCATTGACCCGAACCATCTTGTGGTGAACCGAAAGGATAGTAGGAATGAGCTGGAAAACGACACTTGTTAGAATACCAGCGGTATAGGTAGAATGAAGAAATTAAAGAAGAGATAACATCCTTGTAACACATGGCCTCCAGGTTACCCAATATCTTCGTGATCTCCTCCTCTGGGATATGCTTAGCCGTCCACTTGGCTAGGCCATTCATGTAGTGGCTAGGAGGGAACACGCTTAGCGCTTCAGCCTCTTTCGCCCGATTGGGCCGAGGTCTCACCCTCGTTGGCCTAAGCTTCAGCTATTGAAAGCTGAAGACCCCCAGTAATAGGAATCTCTTCCTGAGCTGGAGGAGACTTCAAGTCTACTTCCTCAGTGGCTATCGGCTGAGGAGGGGACGTCCCGAGCTCCCTCACTCAGAATGATCGGCAGAGGCTGCTCGGCCATGGTTAAGGTAGTCAGTGGTAACTACTCAGTAGTATGCTCCTCTACTCGGGGCTCCAACCTTGCCTCCTCAGCTGAGGAAGACCCTGCTTGCTTTGCTAGAGGAATGATTACCCTCCTCTTTACAAGTGGCTTCTTCTGAGTCACCTCAGCAACGAAGGGAATCCGCATCCTTATCTTTGCTCGGCCAGGTCGAGAAGTAGTACCAACCCATGTGCTTCGGGTTGGACTGTGTTTGATATAGATGGAGGAACTCATCGGTGGTTAAATCGGGCTGCCTGAGCTGAAACCACAAAATGAAGGCCCCCAGCAAAGCCATCCAGACATTTGGGATAATTTGTCTAAGGCCCATCCTCAAATGAGAGATGACCTCCCTAATAATGCGATGAAAGGGAAGTCTAAGGCCGCACTGCAAGGTGACCAAATATACAACCACCTCGCCTTCCCGAGGATTACCCAAAGCTTCACCAAGTACAGGAGCTCGGAGTATCACCGAGCTAGGGATGTGATACTCTAACCTAATATGTACTGGCTCAGATTCCATGAGTCTCGACCTAAACAGGCAGATCTCTTCAGATCCTTTTGTAGTGGGTTGAGCTGCTTCTCCCTCTGCCAAGGTAGGACCCGCCTCAGCATCTTCAGGCTGCTTAGTCAAGGACTAGGCCGCCATTCTCTCTGTTAAACCAGAGGCCTCCTTATCACCCAATAGCGAGATTGGGGACGATGGATATTGGGAAGTCACCTGTGGCAGATCCTAGTCATCCGGCTCTGAATGGAAATTGAAGGCCATGGGTTCATCCCATTCATCCGACATATTGGACATTTTTGGTTGGAAAATCGCCAAAAAGTAGAAATGATGAAGAAAAATGAAAGAGAAGGGAAGAATGGAGAAGGACTGGGAAGCAAGGGTCACTAGAGTAGAAGATTTCCTACTTACCAAATCGTTAATTCTGGGAACTTGAGAAGAGGCAGCGGAGCAAATGACTATGAATGTTAGGGTTCTCCCCTCTTTATAAGCAGCTAATATTAGGCATTAATTGCCTGCATTAATGTAGTAGTCGAAGAGGCTCTTCAGCATGTGCTTGTGGCCACGTGGAGGCTTCCCCTTCGATTGACAACCTGACTCTCTAGGCAAGCATTATGTGTCGGTGCCCCATAGATCAAAAATTGAAAAGATGCCTTGCCAACACATGCCACCTCGAGTGTGTCATGCCATCACTGCAAATTTTTTTTAATCTCTGCGTCCATTGCTCCTCTCTATATTAATGATGAACTGACTCAACCTCCCATACACAGATATCATCAATCCGACGTCACTTCATCGACTTACTTCCTAAGCTTACACAGTCAGCTTGAAAATAGGGGGCTATTGTTATGGGTAAAAATGAACTGGTGAGAAAGCTGTGGTTGGCTTGGACACTCGTATTTGTCCTGTAGTCAGCTAGCATGAATCTTAACCAAGGAGCTCCTCGATGACCAGACAGTGGTAGTGATAAGACTTGTCAGAGGATGAAGTATTCTCGTTTCCTTTGACAGAAGACAAGAGTTGACCCCATTTATGATCCCATTAATTTTTGAGCTCCTGCAAGGAGATCTGTCTGTGATTTATCGAGGCCCGTCCAAACTGGTCACCCAAGCAGTGACCCCATGCGCGAGGTTGTGTAGCTTAAAATTTATAACTAAGTCCCTATACCATATGATAAGATGAAGAGGATGGTCATCTCCAATGTAATCCATACTTCACCAGGGGAGTTCGGTTTCTGTGCTCAGATATAGCCTTCACAGGGAGTTCGGTCTCCATGCTCGGATATAACCTTCATGAGAAGATCCGCCATAAACCGCAGGAGAGCCCAGTTTAAATAACTCTTCATCAACATGGTTATGAAGATCAGTTCAGATGCTCAACCTTGGTCTCCTATCATATGTGTTTTCTAAACCCAGCTACTTGGAGATCTTATTAAAGAGATATGTCCGAGAACTCCAATGAAGATCTCGGAAGATAACCGCGACACGCTCGGGGGTAGATTTCCTCTACAATACGCACTTACCAAGTAGGGAGATTTCCATCGACGCTGCTTTCTCCCAATAGCTATAAATAAGAATCTACTGTACAATGAAAGGTACGCACTAGTAAATCCTCGACTATTGGACCTAGTTCACTTGATTCTGACTTAAGCATTAGAGGGTCCCCCTACCACAACCAGGGTCTCCTTTGTCTTCCTTCATGTGCAAGTACTCGGATTCTAGTGAGGGTTGACCAGATTTTTACATCAACAAGATGTATGAGGACATGAGAATTGAGCTAAAATCCCATGTGAAATTAGTTATCTAAGGATTTTGATGGATGTAGTCCATCAAATGTTGTTCGCATTCAGCTATATTTTGTTAAGATGTATGATCACATGAGAGTTAAGCTAAAATTCTATGTGAAACAAGTTGTTAAAAGGTTTTTTTTTTTTTCGATATTCTCCACCAAGGTCAGCATGAAATTTTTTAATAATTTTTGAAAAACTGAGTTTTGATCATAGTGGAGAATTCTTAATAAATCTGATAAAATTCCTATTGTATTTTAAAAGGATTTTAAAATAAAGTTTTCAAAATTTCAAAATTCCCCTTGTTTCTTGTTTTGAAAAGTGTTTTGTTTTTAATGTATCTCTTGTCCCACATTGGAAAGGACCGAAGAAAAACCCAAGTATATAAGAGAGGAGTTTTGCATGGGCCTTGAGCCACTTCTTAAGGGGCATATGAATTTAGTCCAATGGGGGGGGGGGGCACATCTGAGTATACTCGCACTAGTTCAAGCGGCATATGAGTATACTTGCACTTGTTGGTTTTGCACAAATTTCAAAACATGGACACATCTGTTTGGGTGGTCCCACCTGTTGGGTTTAAACCCAATAGACCTAACCCATTTGAAATAGTATTTTATGAACATAATTGTGGTCTATATATAGACCTACTCCTTTTCTAAATTCATTCATTAAAAAACCAATGATTTCTATCTGGTTCTTTAAAATTAGTCTCTAGTTCAGTGTTGTTTTACTAAGTTCGTTGCCGAGTCAACTCACTTCATTTAAGTTTTGCACATTGGTTCGAGCCTGCGTATAACAAGTGCACCATTGGGCCTGGGTAATAGTCATTTTTATCCTAGAGGCCAACTGTCCAAGATTCATGTTGTAGTTGGGCCGCGATCTAAGGAGGACATATTTGGTTTCAAGCCGAGTTACCCAGTCACGCCTCGATTCAAACAAATAAGTTATCTTTTCTTAATTTATTTTCTTAATTTATTTTTCTATTTTTTCAAATATTATCTACTATTTTCAACACATTATTTTCAATAATCTTGAAACCAAATCTTAAATTGTTGGAAACAGTAGATATCTTATTCGATTTTTGGAAATAGAAAATTTTTCTTCTTATTTTCTTTTATATAACTAGTATTCAACAATTTTTCTAGCTGGTTGAAAATTGAGTTACAACTATAACTCTATTGTATTCAATGGCCACCATCATTGTCAACCCTACGACTTAACTATCCAAAAGTGAACCGTTCACTCGACAGAATTTCAAAAGATGGAAATAGAAAATCAATTTTGCACTAAAAATATTAAAGGTTTTTTACATTCTTTCATATTCATTTATAGTTGATCCAACCAATGAAAATGAATTTAGAGATGCCAATAACTATAAATGTTACATCTTGAATACCTTGTTCAATGAATTATACGAAATTTATGTTTCTTATGAACCTACTAAGGACATTTGGATTGCACTAGAAAATAAATATGTCCCTGAAGTTACAGGATTTAAGAAACATGTTATCACAAACTTCCTTCATTCTGAAATGACAGACGATAAACCTATCATGAACTAGATTCATGATTATCATAATTTGGTACATGAACTGATGATTGAGGGAATGAAAATGGATGAAGTATTTTTGTCATGATCACTGATTGAAAAGCTACCTCCTTATTGGAAAGAATACAAAAATAAAATGAAACATAAGAAAAATAACATTTCTTTAGAAAATATAATTGTACACATAAGAATAGAGGAGGCTAACAGAAACAAAGAATAAATTGAAAATGCAAACGGATCTATATCAAAGGCTAACCTCGAAGAAATAAGTCGAGCATAAAAGGAAAAAAAGAAAGGAAATTGTTACAACTGTGTAAAGCCTAGACATCACTGTAAAGAGTGTAGGCTCATAAAGAGAGAGAGAAAAAAATTGATTCAAGAAAAATGGGTTATGTAACTACTGTAAGAAGTCTAGACATTATAAAATGAATGTAGGTTTAAGAAAAAGAATACAAAATCTCAAGTCAATCTCGTTGAAGCTGGGGACAATTTTAACATGGTAATTGCCATAGTGTTCGAAATATTCCTAGTAAATAATATGAAATGGATATTAGACACTAGGGTAACTCGGTATGTATGTAAGGATCGGAGCATGTTTACCTCTTATCAAGCAATAGAATATGAAGAACAAGTATTCATGGAAAATGCTCAATCCTCTTTAGTTGTTGGAAAAGGAAATATTGTTCTAAAACTCACATCAAGAAAGACTTTAATAATAAAGAACATGCTGCATGTGCTTGACATTCATCACAACTTGGTCTCTGGTTTACTCCTCAATAAGGCTGAAGTTAAACTAGTTTTTGATTTTGATAAGCTTGTAATGACCAAGAATGAAACCTACCTTGGAAAAGGTTACTGTAGTGATGATATGTTCATTATAAATGTTTATTATGAGAATAATAAGATGTCATCCATTTTTGTTTAAATTGTTGAATCTTTTTCATTATGGCATAGTAGATTAAGACACGTGAACGTGTAATCCTTGAAAAGAATGAAATGAATAAGATTACTACTTGACATCTTAGTCAATAACTTCAAAAAATATGAAACTTGTATAGAATCCATGTTTATTAGAAAATTCTTCAAATCTATCAATAGAAGTTCTGAGCTATTAGAATTAATACATTGTGACTTAAGTGATTTTAGAAATCACATGTCTAGATGAGGCAAAAGTTATTATGTAACATTCGTAAATGATATTATAGATATACTATAGTATACCTTCTAAGGAATAAAGATGAAGCTTTAGAATCCTTCATTAAGTATAAAACAGAAGTTGAAAACCAACTTAAAAGAAATATTAGAAGACTTAGATCAAATAGAGGAGGAAAGTATGAATATTTAAAGTTTAGAGAAATCTGTGAAAAGAATAAAATATTACATGAAACTACTACTCCCTCTACACCAAAACAAAATGCAATAGCTGAACATAAGATTATAACTTAAAAAAAAAATGATGAACGCTATATTGAATAGTTCTAGTTTACTCTATAATATGTGGGGAGAAGTCATACTATCTGCATGTAATATACAAAATAGGATACCTCATAAGAAAATCGGTAAGACACTATATGAACTATGAAAAAATCACACTCCTAGTTATAAATATCTTAAAGTGTGGGGTATTTGGCTAAAGTAGGGTAACTTGAAACTAAGAAAAGGAAATTAGGTCCTAAGACAATTGATCATCTATTTATAGGATATGTAGAAAATAGTGTAGCATATAGATTCCTAGTTTTGAAATCAAATGATAACCTTCTAGATCTAAACACTATTATAGAAGCTAGAGATGCAAAATTTCTTCAAAATGTCTTTTCTATGAAGATTAGATCCATAGAAATTAGTGGGTGTAATATTTCTTCAACTAGTAAAAGCATATATGTGAATAGTGAAGTAGAACTAGAATTATGAGTTTTTTATTTTCTTGTTAGAAGATGATCCTGACACCTATTCAGAAGCTATTAACTCTCCTGTTGCTTCTTTCTGGAGAGAAGTTATAAACGATGAATTAGAATCGATCATGTTGAATAACACATGAGAACTCATGGAACTTCCTCTTAGGAACAAGCATATAGGGTGTAACTGGCTGTTTAAAAAGAAACTTAAACCAGTTGTGTCATAGATAAGTTTAAAGTTAGATTGATCACAAAATTAAGATTTTAGACAAAAAGAAGGATATGATTACTTTGATACATATTCACATGTAACTAGAATTACAATGATCAGGGTATTAATTGCAATAACATCCATATACAAGCTAGTAGTACATCAAATGGTTGTTTAAAAAAACATTTTTAAATGGAGAGTTAGAAAAAGAAATATACATGGAGTAATTTGAAGGTTATATAATTTCAGGAAAGGAAAATAAAGTGTATAGATTAATCAAGTCCTTGTACAGTTTAAAGCAAGCTCCTAAGAAATGGAATGAGAAATTTGACAATGTTTTAAAGTCAAATGGATAACTACTAAATGATATGGATATAGCAAATTCTTTAGTAGTGATGGTGTTATATTCTACATATATGTAAATGATATGCATATCTTTAGAACCAATGTTAAGTTAGTAAATTCGACTAAAAAACTCATGTCTTCTAACTTTGATATGAAAGACTTAAGAGAAGTAAGTATAATATTAGGTATTCAGGTAATCAGAAAAGATGATAGCATTATTCTGTTTTAATCTCATTACGTTAAGAAAATATTAAAAAAGACTACTTACCTGTTAGTACACATTATGATCATACTGTGCATCTTAAGAAGAACATATGTAGTGTATCTTAGCTTGAATATTCTCAATTAATTAGTAGCCTAATGTATCTAATGAACTGCACTAGACCTGATATTGCATTTGCAGTAGGTAGGCTAAGTAGATATTCACATAATCCTGAATATGATCGTTGGAATGGATTGAATAGAATATTAAAATACTTGAAATGTATTGTTGCATATGGTATTCGTTATAAAGGTTATCTTCCTATGTTAGAAGGATATACTGGTACTAATTGGATTACTGATTCAAATGAAACAAAATCCATAAGTGGATATATTTTCACCTTTGGCGGAGGTGTAGTATCTTGAAAGTCTACTAAACAGACATGCATTACTCGGTCGATTATGGAATCCAAGTTTGCCTTGAAAAGACAGGATCAGAAGTTGAATGGCTTAAAAATCTATTAACAGATATATCTCTGTGGTCAAAACATATATCTGTTATATCTATTTACTGTGATTGTCAAGTAACTATTGCAAGGGCAAAGAGTAAAATATATAATGGCAAAAGTAGACACATTAAACTCTGACACAATATTATTTGATACTTGTTGAATGATGAAATCATAGCTATTGATTTCGTACGATCAAAAAAGAATTTGATTGATCCTTTGACCAAATGACCATCTAGAGGATTAGTTGATAACATCTAAATATTGTATATTTATCATCTCAATTACATTAGCTTTCATGATAATTAAGTGTTAATTCAATATAATTATATAGGTTTTCTTCATGCGATGAGATTTTAGACCTAAGATGAATATGCGCTTAAATGGAGGATTTAAAACTCAAAAGAATGATCAAGTATTGGAGATTTGGAAGACATTAATGAAAAATTTACATGCTAAAGATCCAAAAAAGCTAAGGATAAATGATGGAGAAAAGACTGAAAAATCACAAAGTACAACAATAGAAATAACAGACTGTTCAGTCCCACCGAATGTGCATAGAACAGTCTCACAAAAATGATAATTTTTATATGTAATTTGGCTTGACACTTAGGTGCGACTGAAGATATATTCAATGTCATCGAAAGAGAGTTCGGTGTGACCTAAGGGAGATAGAGACTTCAAACATATTGAAATGAAATTTTACTACAGCCGAAGGTATCTTTGGTAGGTCTTAGTGTGACTTTGACGTTGGTACGACCGAAGCCTATTGTCGATGCGATCGAAGCATAACATAAGTGCATAGATTTGAAGTTGGTTCCAAGTCGGTGCAAGTTTTTCTATATAAATAGGTGATTCTAGCCTTCCAAGACATGAATTAGGGCTTGGGAGAAAGACTTAGGGGTGACAGATCTTCAACGGAGCTGTCCTCCTTCAATCAATCAAATCTAGTTTGTCATTTCAGTTTTTCTTTTTAAGATGTTAGTCATGTTAGGTTAATCTCCTAGCTGAGGTTAAGGGATGAATCTTGTAGTTCAATTACATTATTTAGTTTATTTGATTTAATAACAACAGTTCAAATGATGATAGTAGACTGATTTAGTTTAGATTTTACTTTAAAGTCTTTGAGTTGCTTATTTTTGGATTTATTGTCGCCTCCAACTATAATGAATGCTTTGATTTAACAATTTTTTAGCCTGAATATAAGAAGGATTCAATCTGTATAAGTGATTGATCTATTATTGCCTAAGGGTACTTTAGACGCTTTTAATTCCTTTCAATTGAGATCCAAGTGCTTCATGAGAAATTGTTCAATCGAAATCATATCTTATTAATGTTAAAGAATGGTTTAATAGAATTATCTTCCAATTGGATAAGATAGGATTTCGATTCCAATTGAGTTATATATTGAATCAATGAATAAGATATTGTGATTTTTATGAGTGGATTTATGGATCCTTAGTCATTTATTTATCTATTTTAAAAACTTTTCCTTAATCGCTAGATTAAAAACCTAGACCAACCTTTATTATTAGACTAGTTCTAAGACGTGTTTCTAATTCCCTAAAGATTCGACATGGGTCTCACCGAGTTATTATTGCATCACAACCTTGCACCTGGAGTTGTCAACCCATGGGTTCGATTATTAGTCATGGAAATATCGAAGGAAATGGGACTGAGCCTAACCAAATGAGCTACCAATATCGACAACCCAACTTATACTAGTGGAGATCCCATGTGATAGGTTCAATGGGTAAACAACAAGACATTAGGAGACTGGAAAGTACTGCAAAGAACTTGCCCCTTCTTATATTGTAAGCGGTGCAAACAGCAATGTGTGAGAGCATGAGTTTTTGAACTCTTAATGAATCCATAACCAAATGTGGTGGTATATCCAATTGTTGTGTACACTTGATGAAATTCACCTATATTATTATGAAAGTAGGGTTACTTCCTATGAGAATATATAGGCCATTTCTCTATAGCACTCATAAAAATCTAGGTAAAGGTACATGGCAGAACCAGTTGTACCGAAAAAGTTGTGTGAGCGGTATGTATAGTTGTTTATGCTTAAATGGTCAGGTTAAAGATGGACAGTCAGTCGATTCCTATAAACCTGTCTTGCTTACTATAAATGTTGATTAAAGTCATAGACATCGACACTATTACACAACTCTTCTATCTTATACCGAAGTATTTTGAATTTGAAACATGTGAGAGATTCTTGTATTTTAAAAGGATTTTAAAATAAAATATTTTTTTAATAAAATCAAAATTCTCCTTTGTTTCTTATTTTAAAAGGTGTTTTTATTTTTAATGTATCTCTTGTCCCATATCAGAAAGGACTAAAGAAAAACCCAAGTATATAAGAGAGGAGTTTTATATGAGGCTTAAGCTCCTTCTCAGGGTGCATGTGAATTTGGTCCGATTGGAGGGGGGGGTATGCCATTGACTACACGCACATGGGTCAAGCCGAGCCATGCCAGGTTATGCCCATGGATGTGCGTCTGTGCACACCGGGTTAGGCTGGGTCGGGTCGGGTCTGAGTCTATGTGAGGACTAAGAGTATACTCTCACTAACGGTTATGTTCCATACTCTGTGAGTATACTTACACCTGTCAAACGCATCTATTCGGATGGTTACACCAGTTGGGTTCAAACTCAACAGACCTAACCCATTTGAAACGATATTTTAAGCACTTAATCGTGGTTTATATATAGGCCTACTCCTTTTTCGAATTCATTCCTTAAAAAACTAACGATTTCTCTCTGGTTTTTCAAAATTTGTATCTGGTTTAGTGTTGTCCTACCAACTAAGTTTGTTGCTGAGTCAACTCATTTTAGTTAAGTTATGTACGCTGGTTCGAGTCTGTGTATAGCGAGTTCACTGTTGGGATCGAGTAATAGTCATTATATCATAGAAGGAAACTATCCAAGATTCTTGTTGTACTTTAGACGCAATCTAAGGAGGACAGATTTTGTTTCAAGCAGAGTGACCCAGTTAGGCCTCCAATCAAACAAATAAGTCATCTTTTCTTACTTTATTTCATTATTTAATTTTCTATTTTTTAATATTATCTAATAATTTTAACACATTATTTCCAACAATTTTAAGGGTGGGAATGTAACAGATCAAACAATGTAAATGTGAAAAGTCATCTGCAAATATCATATAGTAATAGACCCCACTCATGAAGGGTACATGAGTTGATACCCCCCATGCTAAGGTGAATGAGATCAATGGTGCTTGGGAAATAGTTATGCTACTCATAAAGGATAATGCAAATTGTGCTTACAATTAGTGCACTTTACAAATTTATGTTACCATAAATGATGAGTAGCATGAGCTTCTTGCCATCTGCAAATGGGTGTCGGGCACTTATGGCCCTTGGACTTTATGAGTGAGGAGGGGTATTATAACCTCCCGATGGGTTTCTGGCTTAGGTGGGATCTACCATTGGTCATGTTCCTACCGAGGCACCACTTTGTCTTCATTTTTAGCATGTTCAACCATCTCAACCCCCTACAAGAAGCTATCCTTTTTATAAACCTAGGATTTTTTCCCATCGAATTGGAGTCAACATAGTTCTCAAACCTGAATTGGAGGGTTATAGTTCTTCTTTGTAATCAATTCCCTCAATTGTTCCTACAATGTGGGACCCATGTCTTTGCAAGGGTTCCCGGTTTGACAAAGTGCACATGTGTGCACTTGAAGCTTCGCCTTGTCTAATGGCAAGCCGTTCACTCCTTAAATGATTGTTGATATCCTAGGCCATACCTTCGTTGGTTAATGAGAAACTCAACTACCGTGAATTTTGCATGGAACTCGGCACAGTATTTGACTGCCTGACGCTTGGCTAGTGGGATGACAGAGTCAGCACTGAGAGGAGATAGATTTGTAATGAAATTTAAATTTTTTAATTTAAAACAGTGGTATGGGATATCCTCTTCCAAGTGTTGGATGTCAATGACTAGGATATCTGGCTTTGGAGCAGCGAAACTAGCCGGGAGGATGAATTCCGGCTCAGCCATAACAGAGATCACTTGATTTCTCCAAATGTATTTGGCCCTTTGGTGGAGGGTAGATGGAATGGCTCCAATTTTATGGAGCTAGGGCCTTCCCAACAACAGGTTGAAGGAAGCGAAGATGTCCAAGACATGAAAAGTGATAGTTGAGAGATCTGGACCAATCTGTACTTCTATGTCAAATTTTCCCTCCACTTGCCTTTGAGGGTTATTAAATACTCTCAAATTCACATTACTAGGCTGAAAAGATGATATTTCAATCCCTAGACGAGTCACAATCCTAAGTGGGAAAATATTCAAACTTGAGCCGTTGTCTATGACGACCAATGGAATTTGAAGGTCCTAGTGACGCACAACTATATTTAAGGAAATCCCATAATAATGACCTTTAGGTGGCAATGTTAAGGGTCAAATATTGTATATTAGACCCCAATTATTACTTGGTTTTATGAACATGATAATGCGTAACATTCTATTTTAATCATGTTTGTGTTGCAAGGTGAATTTAGAAGATTAGACTGAAAAGGATACTAAAAGCATAAATTTGATGCCCAAACATTACCAAGGTAAGAGACGGATCTTAGGAGACTGAGATAGAAGAATTCACATGCCAAAGATCCGAGGAAACTAAGTGATTGAGGATAAGGAAGCCTAGAATTCATCCTGAAAGAAAGATAACAGGGTTCCCACCATCCGTTTAACATGAAACCTTATATCCGGCCTGAGTATCATAAAGTAACCATACAAGTAAAATTGTAGCCCTTAGATCTTTGTGAAAGTGTTCCAATGGAAAGATCATCCATAAACTCTTGATCCTGGGGCCCACCTGATCTTTGGATAGGCCTCAACTTTGGGAGGGACCCTTTACATTAGATGGGAAACCGGATGGACAGAGTAGATCTTATTTAAAACAACAAGGTGGACCCCACTTCGCGTGGCTGGTGTAGACAGCAGGAGTACGCTTGCTGTGTACCAGACCAGCTAACATGGTCAACAACCGCCGAGCCGCAGAATCCTAGAAGGATTTGAAAATCCTTCTCCCGCTGCGGAACCGAGAGAATAGGGAGCTATAACTTGTTGTAGTGGTGTAACACCCCGGATTTTGGCCAACCTGGGATTAGACGTCCTTAGGTAATGGGTCAACTAAAACACCTGGGAAATCGCTCAGAACCAAATTCCATAGCCAAGGAAATCACTTAGGATTAATTCCTTTAGAAACTAAGTGTAAGTTAGCTAGCGCAACGCTAGAGTAGCTGGGAAATAGTCCCTGACCGCTTTAAATACGTTCTACAAGACCCAAATCGAGTAGAACCAATGATGCTATAATACTCCAAAACCTCGGATCAAACTCTAAGCAGGTTTGTTCTCTGGACCACTTTGAAACTTTGTATTGGATCTAGACCGCGCGTCGAAAGTCCGATACCTACTATCTTAGACTGTTAGAACCACCTAGCTGGACTTGACAATCATTTCGAAAATCAAGTCCAACCGACATTCACAGGCTATTTCGTTGAGCCTGGACCGAAGAGAGTGAGAATGGGGCTAGATTTGGAATTTGAAATTCAAATCTGGCACACGACTTGATGTGTCAGTATTAGGCGTTCTGACCGTCAGAATTCAGCCAAATTACACACTCGGATCAGGAAAAATTTCTATTTCATATCATGAGACTTGCAGGCCTGATCTACGTGCGGTGACCGCTGAACTGAAACTGGACCGCCACGTGCGATCTGCGAACCCTGCCGGACTGAAAACTTGATGCGTGCTAGATCCTGTATGCACGAGCTTAAGTTCGACCGCGTTCGGCCAGGGGACCACCAGAAATGTACTTTTGGACCGAAACAGCCTCGATTTGGATATAACCTAAGTAAACATTGTTCCCAAGACTATTTCGGGCATGTTTAGACTTATAAAAGGGGTTGAAACCCTCATTCCTTTCTCCCATCCGAATTTGAGAAAAATCCTAGATTGGGAGAGAGAAAAGGTGAGAGTTTGTGAGAGAGACTGGAGGAGAATTTTCCTGCTGTCGTGCCACCTGTTGCACATGCTTTAGCAACACGCTCCAATCACTTGGTTGGTGATTTCTCCTCATTTCTAGGTAAGAAAACACCCTAACAAGTTGCTGATTTGAGGTTCCTTTCGTTCCATAGCATGTTAGCTGATAGATCTTGTAAATCAGGTTGTTTAGTCGACGTAGACGAAGCGTATACGCTCCGTTCGAAACGATACGCTTCTAGGAGATAAGGTGCGGATTTTAGATGCTTTGATTGACTGTTTCCAACACTTTCAATGTTGTTTAATAGTAAATTATCGACGGCAATACCGTTTGACATGTACAACATGCTGTCCGTTTCCTGTTTCGTAAACCGGCGAAGAATATGAGATTTAGGGCATTTTAGTCATTTATAGGAAGTACTATTTTCATTCATATTTTGCTGATGTGATTGACATGGCTTCTTGTCGTATTAGAATATTAGGAATACGTGCATAATTATTTTGGCGAAGAGATTCGCCTAAATGCGCACTTCGGGTCGACATACTATATGTAGACTTAAGTGTGTAGTGTAAGTGTTTGTATAAATGCTTGTATTAGTATGTATTGAACTAAATGGTGTTATGAATTAGTTTGAGATTGATTTTTCAATTAATATGCTGATGTAAATAATTTCCTACATGTTAGTTATATGCATGATTTCATTGTATGTATGAAATGCATGTGCTTGATGATTTACTTAAGTTGTATGTTATAACATGTGTTAACATGCTCACATGGTTGTATTTCAATTCCAATACTCTTACATGAATTGCTGATGTGAATTCATATGTGTTTGGGACTATGCTTAGTCCAGGCAGTCGGCAACCGAGCAAGTTCGTGGTTGGCTTATCTTTGCCACGAACGACGCATCGATGAATACGAGCTGTGTTCTGGAGTTGGCGGCAGTGGTTAGGCCATACGAAGTGTTTTACGCACTTCATGTCGTTCGACTTGAGATGCGATCGTGCTAGTCGAGCCCGTCAAGTAACCCGACTGGCCGTTGTATGTTCACCCTGTATGAGTCATAACTGCTTGAACCTAGGGTACTGAACTTATCATTGTAAACCCTGTTAACCATGGTACCTTGATCCACGAAGACTCATGAGCCGGGCATGGTGGTATGGGACACCGTGGTCGAGCTGTCGGCCTACGCTGGGGCCACAAACCTCCCCGTAGTGACCAGTGAGCACCTATGTCTCGTGAGCAGATTATGATGGTATGGGACACTATATTCTTGCTGTCGGCCTACACTGATCAGGTGACGAGTCCTTTGTAGTGACCGCGAGCGTATTCTGAGTCTACGGGAAGTGACGACCCTTCCATAGCAGTGAGAGTACAGTAGGCCTGTATTGATAAGGTGATGGGGGAGCGATGCAACAAGTGCGAGTAACATCCCTGGCAGCCCTTGTAGTGACCTACAAAATATACATCGTATGAGATTATAGGAGTGACGACCCTAGACAGGATCTGTGTTGGGATTGATAGAAGGGAGGTACCTTAGTTTCCCAATCCTGCTGTTTGAATGGACTAATAACAACTCAGAAATTATATCACCATAACATTGCATGTGCCTGGAAGATGTGGAGCACTTGAGGGACGATTGCATGCCGCGGTCGTAAGATGGTGCCGTATGAGGGAGATCTTCGGTGAGGGCATACGTCACGTCATGTCATATTGCATTAACAACAGTATTAAGATTATTTGATTTACTGCTTTACTATTATCGCATGATTAATTTGAGAACATGTTAATCCTTGCTCTATTATTCCACTGAGTTAGCTACTCACTCCCACGTTACGGGATGGTGTTTTCAGACACCCACTAGTCCCTATTATGATTGCAGATGATGGCGCGGCCTGCGAGGCAGAGCTGGATTTGATGATGATGAGGAAGATTTCTCCTATATGCATGTTTTGATTGACGGGATTACAGGGAGGTTGATTAAATGCCTTGACACTTGTCATTTTATATTTTTAGCGCACTCATGTATATTCGTTTTGTTTATTTTTAGAGTATACATGTATGTATATAACCTGGTAACATGTTCACACTCTGGAGACATACAACAGTTTTTATATGTTATACATACTATCACAGTCTTCCGCTTGCTAATTTAACGGTCTCTAGAGTATGATATGGTGTTCTGGCTTAATCTCATTCATGTTTAATACATTAACACAGATAACATTCAATCATACATATCTATGTTGCATAAATAACATTTTGGAACTCGGGAGTTGGGTTTTTACTCGACCCCCCGATTTTCAGGATGTTACAAGTGGGCCATCAGCTTGATCCGGAAGCCCCATCCGAACCCTCCATTTGAACTGGATGGTGAGACCAACCAAAACCTAGGTGATTTCAATCTGTGACACGTCAGAGAGCGACTGTCAACTTGCTAAATGTCAGAATCTTCGCCGTACAATCAATCAGGTGGGCCTCATCAATGACAAGTCAAAACCATTCATCCTGAACTGAAACTTCACCTCGAATCCAATGGACGGAATGGATTTCCCAGACTGCGCTGATCATGTGCCCCACTGGGTTCAGTGCAACCGACAGTGCATAAGGGAGTGTGCATTCGAGGAAGTCGGACGATCCGACAAGATGAACGGTCGAACCTGGGACCAAGATGGCAATCCAGACCATTCAAACTCTGGGAAAGGGAGTTTCAACCATCCCCAAGAAGTCGTATTGGTCGGACTAGTCAACCATCCATGCCAGATGTAGATCGAGCGCAAGAAGGTTCACTGGCGTGGCAAATCCGGTTGTGAAAGGGCTTGCTAGAAGGATCTGGAATAAGCACCCCACCCTATAAATGGGCATGCAGACTAACACTGAGAAGGAGGGAAGAACGAGACATGAAAGAAAGCGGAGAAAGGAAGCAGAGATCAAGCGTGGAGAGGCTGCCTTCATCAATGAGTTTTTTTTCCTTTCTTAGTTGTTTTTCCTTATGATTTTCTTAAGGAATTTTTAGATCAATCATGTCTATGATTGGGTAAACCTCTTAGCTGGGGCTAAGAGGTGAAGCTTATAGCGTGATGGGTTATTTTCGATTGCTGTGATTCATGTTTAAGTTGAACTAATATGGATTATAGTTTGATTATAAGGAATACGCATAGTTTTTAATAGTTTGTTATGACTTAAATTACAATAGATCTGCGATAGCTTTGATGATAATTTATTCATGTATTGAGATCGTGAAACTAGAAAATCTCATTGTTCACCATCTTCCCATGGGCATGGTTGGATGATGAAATCCTTCCTAACGTTCACGATTCTCTCAGATTGGTTGTGGATTGGTAAATTCTGTTGTTTTCTTTATCTCATGGGCTTGGTTTAGTGATGGAGTCACTTCTAGTTCTTATACCAATCATTTATCGAAAACTATATCAAAGGAAGTTCATATTTGATTTTTAATGAATTATCTTCCAATTGGATGAAGATGGGACTCTGATTCCAGTTATGTTTGTGAATCAAGCATAGATCTCCCTGATCTCTACAAGTGGATCCTTGGAAACCCTAGTTTTCCACCTTTGAATTTTATAATTTTTAGTTACATAGTTTATAATTATTCTCTTAAATTCTCCAAATTTAGATTACATCTTCTTCTAGTTCTAGTTCTAGTTCTAGTTACTTCAGAATATGTACAAGGTTCAGTCCTTGTGAATTCGACCTCAGTCTTATTGAGATTATTACTACATCATGACCCTACACTTGGGGTTGTGAATAAGTCTTTGGCGCTGTTGCCAGGGACTAACAGTTGCATTTTTCTAAGATTAACTAGTTTTAGAATTAGGTTAAGATTAGTTTTTTTTTTTTTTTTAAATAAATTTAGGATTAGGTTTTTCAGTTTGATTTTTAGAAACTAACTTAACTTTCCTATTTTGTAGGATCCTGATATAGACTTTCCAAATTGGTAATCTCTTTCTAATTTTTCTATTTTTCTATTTTTAGGATTAGGGTTTATTTTCTATTTTTAGAAACTTTCTAATTCTAGAATTTATTTTATTTTTATAAACTAACTTGCTTTCTAATTCTAGGGTTTAGAACTTTCTTAATTAGTCATTTAAAAACTTTCTATTTTCTATTTTTAGGAAATTTTCTTTTGTAGAAATTAGTTTACTTTCTATTAGAACTTTCTAATTTTAGAATTCCTATTTTAGAAACTGACTTATTTTGTTTTGTTTTACAGGACTTAACTTAGGAACTTCCAATTTGACAACTTCTTTCTAATTCCCTCTCTCTTCCTAATTCTAGATTTATATTTCCTTTCTTCCTTTTTCAGGTTTAGGTTAGAATTTGAGATTGAGGGATGAGAGTGTTTCATGCCCAAGTGGGTTGGTGACAACACTCGACGTCTTTTGAGTGGAGGAGGATTGGTTGAGGGGTTAACTATCCATCACAGGATTAGACACTACTCAAGATCCCCAGAGTTAATTGAGGTTATGACTACAAATTAACTAGCCAATCAACCAAAAGGACAACCTCAACCTCAGGTTGGGGAAGTCCAGGATAAGAATGAGGTGCATTAAGCACCTATGCCTCGTACTTTATGAGATTATTTACAATCGGCGGGGGTGAGCACGCCCTCATGCATGGTTTTTTTAGAAAATACTGGACACATGGATATCAAACCAGGGGTGATCCAACTCCTTCTAAAATTTCATGGGCTTGAATCTGAAAATTCACATTTACACTTAAAAGAGTTTGATGAGATCGTAGCCACTCTATATTTTCCTAATGTGTCTGACGACACGGCCAGGCTGAAAATCTTTCCCTTTTCTTTGAAAGAGAAAGCTAAGACGTAGTTACATTCACTATATCCTCGATCTATTGGTAGATGGAACAACATGACAAGAGAGTTCATAAAGAAATTTTTCCCATACCATAAGATGAACACCCTTAGAAAGTTGATCATGAACTTCGCCCAAAAGGAAGATGAAACATTCTTCCAATGTTGGGAGTGGTTTAAGGATCTTGTTAGTTCATGCCCACAATGTGGCGCATCACGAACTTTTTCTATGATGGACTGACATCTCCCATGCGCCAATTAGTCGAGATGATGTGTAATGGGGAATTTATGAATAAAAGTGTTGATGAGGTGCGGGACTATTTTGATAAGCTTGCTGAAAACACACAATCATGGGACATCTCCCCAAAATCAAGCACCATGTCTAGGACGACTCAATCCAACGAAAGGGGTAGAATGTATCTCCTGAAAGAGAACGATGATATCAGTGCTAAAGTGGATAATCTTACCAAAAAATTCGAGGCCATGGAATTAAAGAAGGATAAGGCTAAAGAAACTGTTTACGATATTTATACTTGCAACATTCACACAACTAAAAATTGTCCAACAATACCTACCTTTCAAGAGGTGTTGAATGAGCAATCCATTGCCCTGAACAATTACTAAAGACCTTTCAATAGACTTACCTCCAATACATTCAATCCTAGTTGGAGAAATCATCCAAACTTCAGTTGGAGGAATGGACAAACTGCTACCCCTTAAGGTTTCTTCAATCAAATTTCACATCAAGAGAAACCTCAAGAGGACCCGGTTCTAAAACATCTTCAAAAGCAAGAGTTTTTCAATCAGGGTATGCTATAAGCCTTTCAAGACCTCAAAAAGGCCATACAAGGACTTGAGACTAAAAGTGCGATTGAGAATAAGGGGAGTCTTACAGCTAAACCTCTTCCCAATCCAAAACCACTATATGAAGTTAGCGACCCGAGCTCTTCAAATCAAATGCAGTAAGCTAAATCTATCACCATTCTTAAGAGTGGGAAGACCATTGACAAAACTATTTTGATTAGGGCCGAAAAGCCCAAGGACCCGAAAGAGGACAATGAGGATAAACCTAACATTGCTCCACAAGAATTAGAACCAAAACCTTAAGGGAAGTCGATTATTCCATTTCCCTAATAGTTGGTTGCATTAAAACCTCTCTCTAACTCTCAGGACATTTTAGAGGTGTTGAAATAAGTGAAGGACAATATTCCTCTAATGGATGCAGTTAAAAAAATACCTTCATATGCCAAATTTCTAAAAGACTTATGTACGACCAAAAGATGGAAAAATATTCAAAAGAAAATCTTCTTAATTGAGAAGTGAGTGCCATCCTAAAGCAAGATGTGCCATAAAAATTCAAAGATCCTGGTAGCCTAACGATACCTTGTGTAATTGGGAACTACCAAATAGAGCATGTACTTCTTGACTTGGGAGTGAGCGTAAATCTAATTCCTTACTTGGTCTACAAACAGTTAGGTTTACTGAATTAAAACCTACCCTAACCACATTACAACTTGCTGATTGCTCAGTTCGTATACTAAGAGGGATAATTGAGGATGTGTTAGTCCAAGTTAACAGATTCTACTATCCTATAGATTTTATTGTCCTGGATACGAAACCCATCAGCAACATGAGCACTCAAATTCTCGTCATTCTTGGTCTCACATTCCTTGCCACTTCAAACACAATATTTAATTGCATGAATGAAGTCATGAGTATGTCTTTCGAGAATACGACATTGAAGTTATATATCTTTTTCAATACTAGCAGACGGTTAAAGGTTGATATCGATTTTCATGACATTAACATGTTTAACTCTTTCGTGAAATATATAACAACTTTGACCTTATCCTCTGACCCTCTAGAGACGTGCTTGGCCTACTCCCATGATTTTGATGATGACATGATTAGGGAGATGGGTGCTATGCTTGATACTGTGTCAGTACTTGAAGTTAACCGATGGAGGCCACAATTTGAAGAGTTACCCCAAACTGATGAAGTGCATCTGCCGTCTAACCTTAAGGCACCGAAGCTTGACCTAAAACCATTGCCCTCTGATTTGAAATATGTCTATTTAGGTCAAGATGAGATATACTAGGTGGTGATTTCTTCTCACCTTGAGTAAGAATAGGAGAGTATGCTCATATCTACTCTCATTGAGCATAAGAGAGCCCTTGGATGGACGATTGCAGACCTCAAGGGAATTGACCCTTCAATTTTTACTCATCGCATTTATCTCGAGGATAATGTGAAGATCTCTTGACAATCACAACGTAGACTAAATCCAAACATGAAGGAAGTGGTTAAGGTTGAGGTTCTTAAACTATTGGATGTGGGTATCATATACCCTATATCCAATGTCAGTGGGTGAGTCCAACTCAGGTGGTTCTCAAGAAGTCTGGAATCACCATTGTAGCCAATGCCAATAATAAACTCGTGCCAACTAGAGTTACTACTGGTTACAGAATGTGCATTAACTACAAAAAGTTGAATACCGTCATAAGGACCACTTTCCTTTACCCTTCATTGATCAAATTTTGGAAAGGCTAACTGGTCATTCATATTATTTTTTTCTCGATGGGTATTTGGGCTACAACCAGATAGAAATAGCCCCTGAAGATCAGAAAAAGACCATATTCACATGGCCTTTTGACACCTTTGATTATCGAAGGATGCCATTCAGACTATGTAATGCCCCTGCCACTTTTCAATGATGTATGATGAGTATTTTTTCTTACATGGTGGGAAAATATCTAGAGGTCTTCATGGATGACTTCTCTGTCTTTGGTCCATCTTTCAGCAATTACTTAGAGAATCTTAAATGTGTGCTGAAAAGATGTGAAGAAAGGAATTTGGTACTCAATTGGAAAAAGTGTCATTTCATGGTTTGTAAGGGAATTATCCTTAGACATGTCATCTCATCCAAAGGAATCGAGGTAGATAAGGCAAAAATTGATCTTATCTCTAACCTACCTCCACCTAAGAACATACATGATGTGTGATCCTTCTTAGGACACATCAGTTTTTACAGAAGATTCATAAAGGACTTTAGTCATCTCCCTTGTCCTCTATGTAATCTACTTCAAAAGGATGCACCATACGAGTGGACTGAGCAATGGCAGAAAGCTTTCACTAAGCTCAAGGGCATGTTAACTACCTCACCTATCCTGCAACCACCTGACTAGATCCTTCCTTTTGAACTTATGTGTGATGAGTCTGACTTTGCTCTTGGGGTGATTTTAGGCCAGAGAAAGGAAAAGAAACACTACGTCATTCATTAAGCAAGTAGAACTCTAAATCCTGCCCATGTGAACTAATCAACTACGGAAAAGGAACTCTTAGCTATAGTGTTCGCTTTGGACAAATTTATGTCCTACTTGATCAGATCCAAGATCATCATTTACATAGATCATACGACGCTCAAGTATCTTCTTTCTAAGAATGATGCTAAGCCTCGCCTGATTAGATAAATCCTCCTACTCTAAGAATTTGATTTAAAAATAAGAGATAAAAAAGGAGCAGAGAACGTAGTGGCTGATTGTCTTTCTCGCCTTGATCTCCCTTATTCCCCTGAGATGACACATATCAATGACATGTTCCCTAACGAACAACTGTTCAAAGTCTCCCATTCACCTTGGTTTGTTGATATTGCTAATTATCTTGTCACAGGTTTCACATCGACACATTGGACTATGCAAGATAAGAAAAAAATTCTTCACCAAGGTTCGTAAGTTCTTCTGGGATGATCCATATTTGTTTAAATATTGTTCAGACCAAATTTTAAGGAGATATGTGCCAGAAAATTAACACCAAAGTGTCATTTCCTTCTGTCACTCTCAAGCCTGTGGTGGTCACTTTTTTGCTAAAAAGACCACGACCAAAATTCTGCAGTGTGGCTTTTAATGGCCCACTATGTTCAGGGACACTTATAATTTTTGCAAAGCTTGTGAGTGTTGTCAAAAATTGGGAGCATTGTCATGTTGAAATATGATGCCCTTAAACCCCATTCTTATCATAGAAGCATTTGATTGCTGGAGCATCGATTTCATAGGACCATTCCCCCAATCCTTTGGACATCTATACATTTTATTAGTAGTAGATTATGTCACTAAATGGGTTGAAGCAATTCCATACCGGAATAATGACCATCAAATGGTCATTAAATTCTTAAAAGAAAACATCATTTTTCATTTCGAAATGCCTCGAGCCATCATTAGTGATGGAGGCTCACATTTTTGTAATAAGCCATTCACGAACTTAATGAAGAAACGTGAAATCTCCCACAAAGTGAGCACTCCATACCACCCACAAACAAGTGGGTAAGATGAGATTTTCAACAGGGAAATTAAACACATTTTAGAAAATACGGTTAACCCTGACCATAAAGATTGGTCACTGCGATTGACCGATGCTTTATGGGCTTACCGTACCGCATTTAAAACTCCTATTAGAATGTCTCCCTTTAGACTTGTCTATGGGAAAGCCTGCCACTTGCCAGTGGAATTGGAGCATAAAGCCTACTGGGCAATCAAAAATCTGAATTTCAATTTAGACAATGCTAGCTCGCTATGCAAACTTCAGTTAAATGAACTTGAAGAAATCAGGAACGATGCTTACGAGAACTTAAGAATATATACGGACAGGATGAAGGTATTTCATGACCAACACATTCTTCATAAATCATTCACACCAGGTCAGAAGGTCCTCTTGTATAATTCTTGATTACATCTCTTTCTAGGTAAGCTCTGATCTTGCTGGACTAGCCCTTTCACTATTCCCAATATTTATCCTCATGGGGCTATCGAGATTCAAAATCCAAATAATGACAATTAATTCAAAGTGAATGGACATCAATTAAAGCCATTTGTTGAGCAATTTGATTCAGAGGACATGTCCATACCTCTAAATGATCATGTTTATTAGGATTGATCTCCTAGTCTGACGGAGGTGTAGTTAGGTTTTTATTTTCCATTTTAGGATAGTCAGCTTTATCCTGTTTAGGATAGGTTATTTCCATTTGTTCTAGCATAGTTTGTTTTCTGTTGGTTTTAACTCTTGTGTTGACCCACTTTCATGCTGAGATCCTTTGGAAAAAGCTTCAAAATTTCCTCCATCAGGTATTACCTTTCCATCACTTCTCCTTTACTTTCATTGTCTCATGTGCATTGCATGCTTATATTTTTTACATTGAGGATAATGTATATTTTAAGTTGGGGATGGGAGATTAGGTTACCTAATCAGTGTTTTCTTAGTCTTGAGCAAAAATTGTGAAATTGTGAAAAAAAATTTTAATTTTTTCTGAAACTTATGTGAATTCAAGTGATTTTGAAGGCCATCCTTGATTTAGAAATATAAGATACTTAATGTTGGTGATTCATGACTCTTAGTTTCGGCTACCTTTTAGATTTCACAGTTAAATTCGAATTATTAATCCATGATTAAAAGTTTAAACATTGATTGAGTCATGATTATCACATGTCACATCTAGCTTACACATTAAGGTTTCAGTTCGATATTGAATTGTTAACTTGGTAATCACTAAGCATGGAAGAAACCAGCCTGGGAAATTTGTCCATCATGTTAAAAAAAAAACAGTTGTCATAAAAAATGGCTACCTATTAAAGATCTTTAAAAAGTTTGCATAGTGTGAAGCCATTGATGGAAAAATCAAAACCTGGAAGAATAAAAAGGTTGAACTGTATGACAAGTTTTGGTTTAGGTTGGGTTATCCAGAATGCTCCTTTTGATTATCAATGTTATCATGGAAATTGACGATTGGATCTTTAGTTGTGATAAGTCAAGGTTACACTATACACCCATGGAACTCAATGTTAAGAATTGTTCTAATTGATGGATTAATGCTTTGAACTTGACCGTGAAATTTATTGAGCACTCGAGTTGAGGAGGATGTAAGACTCAACATTAATATATTTTAGAACTCTATTATCTGAATTGTTTTTCAAAAATCACTTGAGCTTATAAAAATTATCCTGTGATTCTCAAAGTAATTTTTTCATACTTTGCTTGGGACTAGAAAAATGCTGGTTGGGGATTGTGTTGAGGGTCAAATATTGCATATTAGACCCCAATTATTACTTGGTTTTATGAACATGATAATGCTTAACACTCTATTTTAATCTTATTTGTGTTGCAAGGTGAATTTAGAAGCTTGGACTGAAAAGGGTACTAAAAATATAGATTTGATGCTCAAAAATCACCAAGGCAAGGGACGGATCTTAGGAGACCGAGATTGAAGAATTCACATGCCAAAGATCCGAGGAAACTAAGTGATTGAAGATAAGGAAGCCTGAAAATCATCTTAAATGCAAGTTAACAGGGTTCCCACCATCCGTTTGGCACGAAACCTTATATCTGGCCTGAGTATCATAAAGTAACCATACACGTAAAATTACAGCCCTTAGATCTTTGTGAAGGTGTTCCAATGGAAAGATCAGCTATAAACTCTTGATCCTGAGGCCCACCTGATCTTTGGATAGGCCTCAACTTTGGGAACGACCCTTTACATTAGATGGGAAACCGGATGGACGGAGTAGATCTTATTTAGAACAACAAGATGGGCCCCACTTTGCGTGGCCAGTGTAGACAGTAGGAGTACGCCCGTTGTGTACCGGACTAGCCAATGAGTTCAACAACCGTTGACCTGCAAAATCCTATAAGGGTTTGAAAATCCTTGTCCCGCTGCGGAACCGAGTGAACAGGGAGCTATGGCTCGTTGGAGTGGGCCATCAGCTCGATTTGGAAGCCCCTTCTGAACCGTCCATTCAAATTGGATGGTGGGACCGACCAAAACCTGGGTGATTTCAATCTAGGACATGTCAGAGAGTGACCGTCAACTCGTTGAACGTCAGAATCTTCGCCGCACGATCAATAAGGTGGGCCTCATCAACGGCAAGTCAAAACCGTCCATCTCGAACCGAAATTTCACCACAAATCCAATGGACAAAATGGATTTTCCAGAATGCGCTGATCATGTGCCCCACTAGGTTCAGCGCAACTGATAATGCAAAAGGGAGGGTGAGTTCAAGAAAGTCGGACGATCTGGCAAGATGAACAGTCGAACCTAGGTCCAAGATGACGATCTAGATCGTTCAAAATCTAGGAAAGGGAGTTTCGACCATCCCCAAGAAGTTGGATTGGTCGGACTAGTCAGCCATCCACGCCAAATGCAGATTGAGCGCAAGAAGTTTCACTGCGCAAAAATAGAGGGTGAGGCAAATCTGGCCTGCGAAAGGGCTTAATGGAAGGATCTGGAATAAGCACCCCAACCTATAAGTGGGCGTGCAAACTAACATTGAGGAGGGAAGAATGGGATGTGAAAGAACGAGGAGAAAGGAAGCAGAGATCAAGAGTGGAGAGGTTGCCTTCATCAAAGAGTTTTTTTTTTCCTTAGTGTTTTTTCCTTATGATTTTATGGACCCAGGGCCTTTCCAGCAACTGGTTGAAGGAAGCGAAGATGTCCAAGACATGAAAAGTGATAGTTGAGAGGTCTCGACCAATCTGTACTTCTATGTCAATTTTGCCCTCTACTTGCCTTTGGGGGTTATTAAATACTCTCATATTCATATTACTAGGCTGAAAAGATGATGTTTCAATCCCTAGATGAGTCACAATCCTACGTGGGTAAATATTCAAACTTGAGCTGTTGTCTATGAGGACCAAAGGAATTTAAAGGTCCTAGTGACGCATAACTATATTGAAGGAAAGCCCATAATAACGACCTTTAAGTGAAAATGTTGATGGTCAAATATTACATATTAGACCCTAATTATTACTTGGTTTTATGAACATGATAATGCTTAATGCTCTATTTTAATCATGTTTGTGTTGCAAGGTGAATTTAAAAGCTTGGACTGAAAGGGTACCAAAAGCATAGATTTGATGCTCAAACATCACCAAGGCAAGAGACAGATCTTAGGAGACAGAGATAGAAGAATTCACATGCCAAAGATCTGAGGAAACCAAGTGATTGAAGATAAGGAAGCCTGAAAATCATCCTAAATGGAAGATAACAAGGTTCCCACCATTCGTTTGGCACGAAACCTTATATCCGGCTTGAGTATCATAAAGTAACCGTACACGTAAAATTGCAGCCCTTAGATCTTTGTGAAAGTGTTCCAATGGAAAGATCAACCATAAATTCTTGATCCTGAGGCCCACCTGATCTTTGGACAGGCCTCAACTTTGGAAGCGATCCTTTATATTAGATGGGAAACCGGATGGAGGGAGTAGATCTTATTTAGAACAATAAGGTGGGCCCCACTTCACGTGGCTAGTGTAGACAGTAGGAGTACGCCTGTTGTGTACCGGACCAGCCAATGTGGTCAACAACCACTGACCCACAGAATCCTAGAAGGATTTAAAAATCCTTCTCCCACGGCGGAACCGAGCGAACAGGGAGCTATGACTTGTTGCAGTGGACCATCAGGTCGATCCGGAATCCCCATCTAAACCGTCCATTCGAACTGGACAATGGGACCGACTAAAACTAGGTGATTTCAATATGGGACACGTCAGAGAGCGACCGTCAACTCGCTAAATGTCAGAATCATGGTCGCACGATCAATCAGGTGGGCCTCATCAATGGTAATTCAAAACCATCTATCTCGAACCAAAATTTCACCGTGAATCCAATGGATGGAATGGATTTCCCATACTGCACTAAACATGTGCCCCACTGGGTTCAATGCAACCGACAGTGCGTAAGGGAGTGTGCGTTCGAGGAAGCGGGATGATCCGACAAGATGAATGGTCAAACCTGGGACCAAAATGGTGATCCAAACCGTTCAAATTCTGGGAAAGCGAGTTTCGAGCGTGCCTAAAAATTTGGATTGGTCGGACTGGTCAGCCATCCATGCCAAACGCAGATCGAGCGCAAGAAGGTTCGCTTGCCAAAAACAGAGGGCGTGGCAAATCTGGATATGAAAGGGCATGTTGGAAGGATCTGGAATAAGCACTCCACCCTATAAATGGGCGTGCAAACTAATGTGAGAAGAAGGGAAGAGCGGGACGTGAAAGAAAAGAAAGGAAGTAAAGATCAAGCATGGAGAGGTTGCCTTCATCAAAGATTTTTTTTCCTTCCTTAGTTATTTTTCCTTATGATTTTCTTAAGGGATTTTTAAATCAATCATGTCTATGATTGGCTAAAGCTCTTAGCTAGGGCTAAGAGGTGAAGCTTGTAGCATGATGGGTTGTTTTCGATTGCTTTGATTCATGTTTAAGTTGAACTAATTTGATTCTAGTTTGATTATAAGTTATACTCGTAGTTTTTAATGGTTTGTTGTGACTTAAATTACAATAGATCTGCGATAGCTTTGAGTATGTTATGTTCATGTATTGAGATCGTGAAACTAGGAAATCTTGTTGTTCACCATCGTCCCATGGGCATGGTTAGATGATGAAATCCTTCCTAACCTTCATGATTCTCTTAGATTGGTTGTGAATTGGTAAATTTTGTTATTTACTTTGTCTCATGGGCATGGTTTAGTGATGGAGTCCCTTCTAGTTCTCATACTAATCATTCATTGAAAACTAGATCAAAGGAAGTTCATATTTGATTTTTAATGAATTATCTTCCAATTGGATGAAGATGGGACTCTGATTCCAGTTGTGTTTGTGAATTCAGCATATATCTCTCTGATCTCTACAAGTGGATCCTTAGGAACGCTAGTTTCCCAACTTTGAATTTTACAAGTTCTAGTTACATAGTTTATAATTATTGTCTTAAATTCTCCAGATTTAGATTACATCTTCTTCTAGTTCTAGTTTTAATTACTTTTAAAATACATACAAGGTTCCATCTCTGTGGATTCAACATCGGTCCTACTGAGATTATTACTACATTGCGACCCTATGCTTGGGGTTGTGAACAGGAAACTCGTCATTGATGAAGGTGATTACTCAATGGGCGAGGAGTTGCTTAATCATAAGAGCGAAGATTTTAGGTGATGTGTCCAAAGAGATATGCAAATCGTTCAGGGTTTTAGAGAACATTTTCTTGCGCGCGAACGATGTGTAGAGTAATTCCTATATAGAGATCAGTGTGGGGATTATTTTCAACTAAGCCACTACATTATAGGCAGCTTTTTCCTTGTTACCGAGGCTCGATAAGGTGTCTTTTGGGATCTCCTAGGTTGGGATTCTCTCTTCGAAAGTATTATCCATTGAGGTTCATATTCCTCACTTCGGTACATTTTTGGTAGTGCCATGGGACTGCCTTCTTGTCATAGGGAGTAGTCATCTTCCCTTTTAAAAATGCTTGCTCTTTCTAGGTCTACGATGGTGACATCATCAAATAAGCAAAAGTGCACTGCCTGGAAAGCAAGGGTCTCCTTTAGAGGACCACCATTTGTCTTGTGTTGATTGGGATCTCCAAAGGGGTAGCTTCTTGCAAAGTGTATGGACTAAACTCCAACGTGGCCTCCTTAGGGTTTTGAGGCCTTGTAGGGACGAAAACAAGAGTTAAATACTTGTTTTGGGGTACTGGTGATTGTACTCGGGCCCTTCTTACATGGGCCAATTCATGGGGTAGGATAAAGGGTGCCCCTATAGGACTACAGGTTCAGGTGCGAAGAATTCCCTTTGTAGGATGATTAATTCAGGTGAGGAGAATCCCCCTTACAGGATGATAGGTTCCGGCACTGGAGTCATCCCTTACAAGACCAAGGGTTTCAAGTTTGGATTGTTCTGGGCTGCCCCTTTCATGGCAAAGGGTAGTGAAGTGTTCACAACCCCAAGTGTAGGGTCGTAATGTAGTAATAATCTCCATAAGACCAAGGTCAAATCCACAGGGACTAATCTCGTGTGTATTCTGAAAGAAACTATAATCAAAACTAAAAGAAGATCTAAATCTAAATTGGGAATAAAAGGAGTAATTATGAGAAATTTAATTAGAAACTTAAGAAATTTAAAGGTGAGAACTAGGGTTTCCAAGGATCCACTTATAGCAATTAGGGAGATCTATTACTTGATTCAAGGCTACAACTGGAATCGGAGTCCTATCCTATCCAGTTGGAAGACATCTCAATAAAACCAAATCTGAACTTCATTTGATCTAATTCTCAATGGATGAGAGTTGTGAGGATTGGAAGTGATTCCATCACCTAGCCATGTCCAGTTGTGAGGCTCGTATCCTAGACCGTATCGTTTCGTAGGCTTCTGCAGTTCTTCCGATCGAATTCTAGCAACCTGTGACCTGTAATTGGCATTTGCACGCAACCCTAAGTCATATCCCGTATTCCAGAGTTGGCTTGACCCGAGACTTGCACTCTTGCGACCGCGCCGTCGCCACCGTTCCAACGCCACATCTCGTACACCGATGCGATACCCAGGCCAGGAGATGTGGGCCCACGTTTAGTTTGAGGAAAATGATGTGCATTTTCAAATCCGAAGAGAATATTCCATCAATCAATCACCTCACATGTCAAGTACAAGCAACCCCAAAGTCAACTCTCTCTCTCTCTCTCTCTCTCTCTCTCTCTCTCTCTCTCCACCCGTCCCTTTTCAAGTACACCCATCACTCACTCACCCATCCGTCTTTCTCTTACAACCTCTCTCTATTTCTCAAACCCATCTCCCAAATAACACCCATGAGAGAGAGGTGGACGTCCAAGCTTCCATGGAGAAAGAAGCTTTGTGTGGCCCACCTTCCTACCACCCAATTCCACCCTCCAAGATTTATCTCAATCATTAAAATTCATCCCTTGGAGCTCTCGAATGCAGCAGTGGAAGGAGGAGTCCGAGATTTAACGATGGGTGATTTCATGACTTCCACCGTTGTTTTTATTGTGATTTGAGGGCCCACATATGATGGGACCCATCTTGATGTATGCATTGTATAGGGAGGGCCCATAGTGGTGGGGTCCCTCCCCTTCTCACATCTCTTTGACTCTCTCTCTCTCTCTCTTTTGATGTCGTGTGGCCCACCTGATGCGTTTGTTATATCCATGACCATCCATCTGCTTTCATCTGGGCCGTCCGTCTGCGGGACGGCCAGCAGCCATAACTGTTGTTCTTAACATCAGCAAGTTCCTTGGGTCCCACCGTGAGGATGTGTTCATCCAGGCTGTTCATCTGTGGGGCCTACATTGATGTATGTATTATGTAGCCACGACGTTCGTTCGTGGAATGGCCCACCACGTGGGATGGGACCACCATGATTTATATATTGTATCTTCATCGTGTAGCAGAAGCCGTTGCTGGAGATGCATGACACAAATATCTACTTAATCTGGGATGGGTGGGCCACACCCACGTGGACCCACCTTGATGTATATTATATATATATATATCCACACTGTCCAACGTTTCTGGATGGTGGGGACCCACCTCATGTATGTGGGATATACATGTCATTGTCCATTTGAGTGGGGCCCTCCACGTGTGGTGCATCCACACCGTCCAGACCTTGGACGGTGGGACCCACCCTACACGTGAGCCTACTCTGACGTGGAAGTATACCAGCCAACCTGTTTACACATAAAGTATGGTAAACTCCTGATCTCAGGTTAGTCGCGCGCCCAACCGAAATCCTTGCCTTAACGAAGATACACAACAATTAGTTACACACCACCAGCCCGAGTGGATAGTGAATGGATGAATGAATGAGTATACAACTCCTACTCAGTAGCCTGTCAGCACAGTAGCCTGCCAACAGCTGATAGCTCGCCCAGGCCTCAGCCCCTCCCACATCACACCCGCCCACATCAGTATCCGCCCACGTGCGCCCGCCCACATGCACAACAGTGAAGGGGTGTCATAATATCATGTCAGTCCTCATATCAGTACGGTTCCTCTCTGAAAAAATCACCGGGGTCTATTACACTTAACACCACCTGCCGTCCTAATTAAATGCACAACTGGGTAAGTGGAAAAGACCTCACTAGCCGCCTGTCAGTAGTTTGCCAATACCTACCCGGCTTGCCGATAGCAGACCCATTCCTTGATCTGGTCAAACTCAGCCTAGCCATGCCTACTCCCTCGGGCGGATAAGGCCGCACCCCCTTCCAATCGACCATGACACAGTGGAGAGCGGAGCCATCTGGTAATCGGCACTCAACGCTCATCTACCCACTCGGTCTAGATGTTGGAGCATCCTCTGGAACTAAGAAAGTGTTTAGGGATTTTCACCCAAGGCCATCTATGGCGGCCCGATGCTCGAACAGATTTTTGGTGTCCCATCTGGCCATCCACGATATGCCTGTAGAGGCTACGGCCCTGATGTCACTAGGGCGTACGGTAATCACAACACAATGCAAGATGCATGAGTCATACAATCCAATCATGCATCAATCCTGCGCATGTCATGCACTCATGTGAGATAATTTCCACCTATCAGGGAGTCTCACATCATCCTGCCCAATAACATATGCAATGGTCAATCACATCTCATAACAAACATACAGATAATGCGAATGGGCATGTATCATGATGTTATGATGTCACATACTCATAAACGGTATCAATAACCGGCGTCGACAATGTGGACTTTAACCAACATTGCCCCCAAAGAATGGCCCACATAGAATCAAATATATAATGGGCACATGGCCTCACACAAGGGCCAAATATACGAAACAGGTGGGCCCTGGTCATGGGCCTAACACATATCACAATGGGCCTTGCCCATAGGCCTCAAATACATCTGGATGGGTCGCACCCATGGGCCTCAGATATATCACAATGGGCCTCAAATATACTTCGCAGGTGAGTCACATTCCTGGGTCTAATACACATCAGTATGGGCTATATCACATACGCCTAATATACATCACTATGGCCACAACCTATGGGCTTTAAATACATAATAGGTGGGCCCTATACATGGGCCTCAAATATATACCATGGGTGAGCCTCAATGGACGGGTCACCAATACAACAGGATGAGCCTAATGACATGGACCCCATAAATATATCGAATAAGCCGCACCAATTGGGTCTTACATACATTGCAATGGGACATGACCCATGGGCCTTGCATACATCACAATGGGCCTTACAACATGGGCCTCATATATATTTAAGGTGGGCCTCAACAACGGGCCTCATACACATCAAGGTGGGCCTCAACAACGGGCCTCATACACATCAAGGTGGGCCTCAACAATAGGCCTCATACACATCAAGGTGGGCCTCAACAACGGGCCTCATACACATCAAGGTGAGCCTCAACAACGGGCCTCATACACATCAAGGTGGGCCTCAACAACAGGCTCATACACATCAAGGTGGGCCTCAACAACGGGCCTCATACACATCAAGGTGAGCCTCAACAACGGGCCTCATACACATCAAGGTGGGCCTCAACAACGGGCCTCATACACATCAAGGTGAGCCTCAACAACGAGCCTCATACACATCAAGGTGGGCCTCAACAACGGGCCTCATACACATCAAGGTACGCCTCAACAACGGGCCTCATATATGGCCTTAGCAACATGCCACAAATATATCAAGATGGGCCTAATCAATCATATGGGCTAAATCAATCAAATGGCCGATACGAGCAGGCCGATCAAATGGACCGATACAAATGGGCTGTGCGTCATGGAGTTTTACTAAGCATGTTATAAAGTAATGCCCTATCCTTACAACGCAGCTAGCCTAGACGGCTTGCATACAACAAGTACGGGCCTACCAATGGGCCCTAGGGAGAGTCACAATGCGGACATTTAACCAACATTATACTCACAATGTGGACGTCAAACCAACATTGCTCCCAAGGTGTAGCCCGTAGTGAATAACATTACGTAAACCAGGTTGGGATCACACATTGCAATGGACCTTAGGTACACCCCATTGGGCCTTAAATACATCAAATGGGCCATGTAATATGGGCCTTTTACTCATCAAATGGGCCACACCAATGGGCCTTATGTGCATTGCAATGGGTCATAACCCGTGGGCCTTAGATTGCATCAAATGGTTCTCGACCCATGGGCCTTATACATATCAAATGGGCCTAATCCCATGGGCCTTGGAACACATCAAATGGGTCCACTCTATGGGCCTTAAATAGTTCAACAACTAGCTACATTCATGGACCCAATTAAATTCAACTGTGGTGAGCCTCAAAAGTGTATTCATTAAGCCCAACATTTAAGGAACTAAAGGTATAAATCATTTTCTCTAAGATCTTTATAATATGGTGGGCCCCACTCCTCAAAATTTCAACCCAAGGCCAGCATAATTATAACATGTTGCTGTCCTAAATTTGGGCACTCCATTGGAGTGGGTCCAAGGCCTCTAAAACTATGAAAATTGAGGGCCAAGGTCCCTCATTATGCATACAATGAGAGGAAACCCAAACAGGTGGCCCACCATCAGAAGAAATATTTTTAAATTATGGTTTTTTAACAAGGCATATTGCTGGACTGCACAACAGAAAAAATCTGGGAGTCCAACCATATTGGGCCATTCTTTTGGATACCCAAACGGGGTCACTTGAGGCTAAAATTTCACATAATGATACTTCCATAGGTAGACCATACCCCCAAAAAATTTCATAATTTTTAGATATCTCTAAGTATTTTAATTAATTTAAACAAAACAGACTATCCAGAAAAATCGGACAGACCTCGATGTCCTAACGTGGTGGGCAAGTCCGGCACTCACCACGGTGTGTACAGGGGTCCATTGGCCCTGAAATTTGGTAGGTGAGTTCTAAGATAAGTGGAACATACTCATAAAATTTTTTATAATTTTTGGATATCTGTAAATATTTTAATTCATTTACATAAATCAATCTGTCCTGAAAATCGGACTGATCTGGACACCATATTATAATGGGCCGGTCCCGCCATCACCATGGTGTGTACAGGAGTCCATTGGCCCCAAAATTTTGTAGGTGGGTCCTATCATAAGTAGGCCACCCCTTTAAAAATTTTTATAATTTTTAAACACCCATAGATATTTTAATAAATTTTAAAAATTCAACTGTCCATGGTGGAATGTTGCTGGAACAGTGCAGAAAATTCAGACTGTCCACCTCACTTGGACCACACCTTTGGGACCTCAATGAAGGTCAGTTGGGGCTGAAATTTGAGGGACATCAAGATAAGATCTCCACATTTCAGAAAAGTATATTTAATAGATATGAATAATCCCCCAAACGGTCCCAAAATCTAGTCTAAAAATAACCAGAAACTGTCCTGAAAATTCTGGACAGCAACATGTACTTAGATAAAATTTATTATATAAGTTAAATAAAAAGAAAAATACATTAATGGGCCACACACATCAGGAAATAAAATGAGGAAAAATAGAGATAGAAGGATAATCCGGCCATAGGGAAAGGGGCTCCGCCACTATTGAGCCCTCCCAAGATCAATCACACCCGCACATCATACCTAGATTTATATTTACAACATGGATCTTATACATGCATGGCCTATAATTAAAATGCATGGTGAGGATGTCATCCCCACCATGGTTATAAGGTTTAGATGACCCGAACATAATATGATATGAAATAAAACTACCATGATGAGGCCTATAGAGAAAGGCCCCATGCATGGATCATGCATGCATAAGGTAGGCCATTAGGCCACAACCATGGGATTGTGTGGGATCTCCACCATTGATTGGTGGGTCTTACACTTCCTTCATGAAAGATAGAAAATATCTAGGCTATAAAAATCAGATTTTTTTACATCTAGAGGAGCACCCACCGTTCGATCTTCTTGCTCCTATGAGTTCCTTAGCACCTTAGCTTTGATTCCAATGGAGGAGATGGGGAATGAATGGTTAGGATGGGGTAGGAAATTGGGCCACACTTGAAGTTTTGAAAGAGAGGGAGAGGCTTGGAGAATTCTCATACGTATGGAATTTCTCTCCTTAGATTTTTTTGAGTTTGAAAATGAGAAAGAGAGAGAGAGAGTTGTAAAGGGAGAGAGAGATGGGTGATGGATGTGGTGAGTGATGGGTGTAAGAAAATCTTGACTTTTGTGGCCATTTGTGTAAGAAAAGCATGGGTGATGTAAGAACTTTTTGACTTTGAGGGCTTTTAGTGTAAGAGAGGTATGGGCTTGTAAGAAATTCTTGACTTTTGTAGTTGCTTGGGAATGGGTGAAAGGTGATGTGTACTTGACATGTGATGGATTGATGGATTGATGGGATTGATGTGACATCTTGTAGAGATTCTCTTGGGTTTCGCAACGCACGGCGTTTTCTTCGCATCGAACGTTAGCCCAGATCTCTTGACTAGGGTATCGCCTCGGCGGGCAAGTCGCGATATCGGAACCGCAGATACGGCGCGGTCGCTATGGTAAAGGTCTTGGGTTGAGTCGATACGGGTTGATGACATACGAATCAGGGTCACACGTAAATATTGGTTAAGGGTCGAAGGTTGTCAGAATTCGACCGGTAAGACCGCGGAAGTCTATGGAACGGTACGGTCTAGGATACGGGGCTTACAAATATTGGCTGACAACTGACCAAGTGGATAGTAAGGTCTCTTCCACTTACATGGTTGCACGTCCAGTATGCGGCGATTGCATGTAGAGTGTACTAGACCCCGGTGATGATCCCAGAGATGTACGGACTGATATGTGGACTTATTGAGCAGGAGTTATATACTCATTGATTTATTCATTCACTATTCACTCGGCTGGTGGTGTGCAACTAATTGTTATGTGTATCTTTGCAATGACAAGGATTTCGATTGGGGCGCGCGACCAACCTAAGGTCAGGAGTTTATCATATTGAGTGTATCTATCCAAATTTAGGTCTGAGATTGGTTTGGATTAAAGTCCCTTGTGATGAACACCGTAGCCTGCGATACTACGTACTATCATCCTGACTTCACACTCCAGCTTAGTCATTTCATTCGTACCACATATTGCATTACATCCACAATACTTGGAATTCTATATTGCTACGTTTCTGCATTTATATGGCCTAGATGAGGTTAACGACATTCGTGGACTCGTTAGGATTTGTATATTGTATTGCATTCTCAGTATATGATATTGGCTTATTATGTTTTTACATCACATAGCCTGGATAAGGCTGATGATATTCATGGACTTGTCAGTTCTTCTACTTGCTCTGATATTGTATACTTGACACTTATCTTACGCACACACTTACACCACCCTCTAAGCTCTCTATAAGCTTATGCATGATAGATGCGTGTAGGTGGCATTAGGTCACAGCAGCGTTGAGCTTGAAGCATGCAACTGTCTTCTGAAACTTTGATTTTTCTTTATGTGTATTTTCCTTTCAGCACTGTATTCAAATGTTTATATTAGTGGATATGCAATGATGATGTTGCCTTTGTGATTTAGGTAAACTTGTGGTTATGCTTGTTATGAAACAAATGTACGTTGAAAATCCTCCTTATAGGATCCCAAGATCGGAATCTAGCATATGGGTGTTGGGATCTGAGAATGAGGTACTATGGAGGCTATCAGCACCGGGTTCGGCGATCAGGAATTTTGTGAGCTTATTTTTAGAGTTTGGGCACGACGCCAGTAGATTATGGCAAACAACAGCATATACCAATCCCACAATCAAACATAGGAGAATTGTGAAGATTATAAGGGATTCCATCATCCAACCATGCCCAAGGGACAATGGTGAACAACAAGATTTCCTAATTTTACAATCTCAAAGCATGAAAAGAAAATACTCAAAGCTATTACAAATCTATTGTAATTTGAGTCATAATAAACCATTAAAAACTGAAAATACTCTTTAAGAATCAAATTAGAATAAAAGAGAGTTCAACATAAACATGAATCAAAATAATAAAAATATCCCATCACGTTACAAGCTTCAACTCTTAGCCCTAAGTAAGAGGTTTAGCCAACTATAGACATGATTAGATCCAAAACCCTAGAAGAAAGTATGAAAAACTAAGGAAGAAAGAAGAAAACGCTTGGTGACGGCTCTCCGTACTTATGCTTCACTCCTCCAAACCCTAGATAGATGCCCAAGGATGCCTTGGGGAATCCTATTTATAGTTATGTAACACCTCCTTTCGCACCTCCTTGGAAAAATTCAGAAACTGCCTCAAATTTACGCACTCCGCGTAATTCTATGCAACTCTATGTAAGTGGTTCGATGACATCGAACTGCCTTCAATGTTATCGAATGTAACTTTTATACATGCTTTTTCCACGTTGCATAACTTCATTCGGACTGCGTAATCTTGTATGTTGTTGAACCTACCTTCAATGTCATCGAAGGTGTCTTCGATGTCATCGAGCATTGTTCGAGGAATTAATAATGTGTCCAAAACAGTCCAGCAAGTTTTGTCGAAAATTCACGAAAAATTCGATGTCATCGAACTAACTTCGATGTCATCGAACAAGTCCTTGAGTCTTCGAAAAATGTCTTCAATTTGTCTAGCAACCAACTCGATTTTCTTTTATAAATTTGATGTCATCGACCCATGTTTGATGTCATCGAACGGTGATCGATGACACAGTTAATGTGAATTCTTCACTTGTTCTTTCGACTTCGTTCCTTCTCCACTTGATTTTCTTGAATCTTGGGACTTTGAAATCTTCAATCTTTGTCTACTAAGATCCATTCTTTGCCTTGGTGATCTTTGAGCATTAAATCCATACTTTTAACACCTTTTCCAATCTAAGCTCTTAAATTCACCTTGCAACACAAACGTGAGTAAAATAAGAAATTAAGTAGTATCATATTCATAAAACCAAGATATAAATGGGGGATAATATGCAATATTTGACCCTTAACATAATCTCCTACCAACATTTTGCTAGTCCCGAGTAAAGTATGCATGAAATAAATCTTAATGCTTAATGTTCAATTGTAACGCCCTAAAAATCAGGGGTCGAGTAGGAGCTCAACTCTTGAGTTTCAACACATTACTTATGCAACATAGATAATGATGATTAAATATTGTCTGTTTAGTGCTTAAACATGAGTGAGATTATACCAAAACAGCATATCATACTCTAGATATATTTAAATTTACGCAAGTAGAAGACCGTAATAAATATATAAGGTACATAAATGTGTTTTCCAACTTCCAGAGTATGATGACATTACTAAGCTGAATAAATACATATTTGTTCCAAAGATACAAAATGATAAAATGTGAATGTCCCACTAATCATATATCCGTGTAATCTCGTCGATCAGAGCGGCTTACATAAACCCGCCTGATAACTGCATGTATGAGAACTCCTCATCATTATAGAAGTCTAGCTCGGCCTCATACGTCGCGCCAGTTTCCGCATCTAACACAGTCTGGTTGGTATTTAAAACACTGTCCCAGAACGTGGGAGTGAGTGATCAACTCAATGGAGCTATGAAGCAAAGCTTAACATGTTATCAATTCAGTCAAGTAATAATGATAAAATAATACAACAATCAAGTCCTAAGTACTCTTATTAAATGTAAGGATGGTATGTGATAATGATGCATTCCCTCGCATACACTCCCTCTACGACATCATCTTACGATCGTGGCATTCACCCCTTCCTTTGTGCACTTCCTCGCCAAAGCACCATGCAATGCAATGCATGGTCATATTAGTCAAGTTCTTAATTAGACATATTCATACAACAGGATTGAGAAGCTAAGGCACCTCCTTTTATATCATATACCAAAACAATGATCCATCTAGGGTCATAAATCCCAGTAGTCACATACGATAAGTAGTTTTCTAGTCGTTACGGAGATGCTCGTCACCTCAATGTAGACCTAGTGTATACTCGAGGTCACTACGAACTCGTCACCTAATCATAGGTCGACAGCTTGAATATAGTGTCCTATACTACCATATTAGGCTCACAAGTCTGGGTTACTCACTGGACACTACGGGGAGGCTTGTCACCCCAGCGTAGGCCGACAGCATGACCACGGTGTCCCATACCACCATGCCCAGCTCATGAGTCTTAGCGGATCGAGGTACCAAGGTTAAACGGGCTTTGCACTAGTAAGTTGGTACCTCAGATTTAAACAGTAGCGTCCATACATGGTGAACATACATTAGGCTAATCGGGTTACTTGACAAGCTCAAATGGTACGAGCGTACATCAAGTTGATCGACATGGAGTGCATAAGCACTCCGCATGGCCTAACCACTGTCGACTAGCAGCGTACGACTCAAATTCCTTGAACTTATCTAGTGTGGCAAAACGACCTCGACCACTAACTCGGAAATCATTACCAATCGCCTGGACTACATCGTAGCCCCAAACACATTCCAAGCAATAGTATAAGCATGTAGTAGCCAAAGACAGCATGTGACAACTAAAATCAAATATAAATTTTACTTGAGCAATTCGACAAAATACATACTACACATGTTACCGTACGTCGGCATTTTATCCTTAACTCACCTAGTAGTAAGATAGGTTATATAAAGGATACTATAACCATAGCTAAGGGAATTGAGAATCCTATCTCAACACCCTCATTACATGCATTTAAACAAGAATTTTCACATTTAGGCGTTTTATCAAACACTTAGGCTACACATATCATATACATGTAATAAAGTAGTTATAACAGGTATTATAATAAATCCCTTTACAAAGGGTTCACCATATGTACAACAATCATGTATTCTCAGTCAATGAACATGAAAAGCATAAATCATAATTCCATACTCTTTCAAACATTTCAACAAACACGTGGAATGCATTAAAATCAACATAGTCTACACACACACACATATATATATATAGTATATGGAAAACGTCATATCTACGCACATGTGATAGCAATCAAGTCAGTCATAAATCATTACTGACATTGAAAGCCTTGAAAACTAAAACCTAAACATTTATAGTTCATACCTTTCACTGGTAGACTCGTAATGAACTTAGTTTAAACCCTAAGTCTTTGTCTACAGCACGACGACAACCTATAGCATGAAATAGGTTAGCTATTTCACCATTTACTCTATTTGAATAGCTGAAATAGATTAAGGTTAGGATTTCTTACCCAAGAACAGAGTCAGAATCGTCAGGATAAGAGTCAGAATCATCAAGATAGCGATACAGACAGACTGATTCGGTACGTGGAGTGATGGGATTGAATCCTAGGAACTCTCCCACTTTCTCTCTCTTTCCTTCTCTCTTTTCTCTTTTCTCTCTCCTAGGGTTTTGTAAATTCATATGTGAAGGGAGAGAGAGGGTTTAAGGCCCTTATATAGGCCCATAACTAATGGGAATGGCCCCAGGGCCATGGTATACTTAGGTTATAGCCAAAGACTGGCCGTTTCAGTCTAACAGAGATGATCTGGAGGCCTCTTTTCTAGATGCGGTTGGACTTAAGCTTCTTGACATTGGATCTAGGTCATGTTAGGATCTCGGCCCAATTGGATTAGTGGATCGGCCGCAGGGGGACCAGTTTTAGTTCAACGGTTACCGATATTCGATCAGGGTCACAAGTGCACTAACCTGTGTTGGAAATTTTTCCTGATCTGAGGGTGTATTTGGGTCAGAATCTGATGGCCTGTATCTTTAGATTCAACCTGTAAGAAAATGAATTAATTCACTTAATTTTCAGTTCATTTCCTAAAGATATTCGTGTTTCTCACACACTTTGCTCTGGGCTCAAGTTATGGGTTTCTAGATATTTTTAGGACACGGATTTTTTCGAGACGTTACATCAATCCTCTTTAGGAAAATAATCTTTTTTTCACTCAAGTATGAATGAGTAGAAATAAGATACGAAAGTGTGATTTTGAAAAACTAAAGCTAAATCACATAAGCAATCAATCAAGTAAGTTCTCTGTCCATTTAATCAAAGCATAATTTGCATATCAAGTTTTCCAATGTGCTCAGTGAAAATCAACTTACTTCCCATACGAATACTATCTTTTCATCATATTAGTCATACTCATCACTTTAAGACTAGTTTGAAACTCGAGTACTGATTCTGAACTTATCCCCTTCTCCTTCTTTTTCTAGTTTTTGATTTTATATCAACGATCAATTTTCATTCCTTATTTTTACATTCTTTTTCAATCTTTTCGATCTTTTTCATGACCTTTTTGTCGATCTCTTATTTTTTAACTAGTTATTTTCTTCTTTTAGGTAAACTAAGGTTGATAAAATTCTCCAGACTCGATTCTCACCATCTATCAATGATTCACATACTAATAATCAGAACTTCTGGTATGTCTACAGAAAACAATTTGAATGTGTCTTATGTTTTAGATTAACATGATATTCAGACTTCTTCTTAATCGATTGAGTGCAAGAACTTAGGTGATAGATTACTTAGATGATTAAATTCTAGCAGTTCAAAATTCAATTTCTATCTTATCATACCCAAAACATTTTAAGTACACAATTCATCGCTTCTCATAATAGATTTCAACTTGAAACATTGAGAATTTTTAAAACATTTTGCTCAAAATTGAGAAAACACTAATTAGTTTACCTAATCCCCCATCCCCAACCTAAAAATCTACATTTTCCTCAATGTAGAAGAAATAAGCATGTAATGCAAAAGAGACAATGAAAAGAAAATGGAAGTGATGGAAAGGTAATACCGGAAGAAAGAATTTTGAAACTTTTCCAATGATCTCAATGTGAAGATGGGTTAGTATAAGAATTAAACTAACATAAAGCAAACTAACCTAAACAATAGAAAGAAAACTATCCTAATCCTAACATATATGAAAGCAATAAATCTAACTATACCTCCGTCAAACTAGGAGGTTAATCCTGGTAAACAGGATCAATCAGAGGTATGGATATGTCCTCTAAATCAAATTTCTTAATAAATGGATTTAACCGATGTCCATTCACTTTAAAAATATTCCCATTATTTGGATTCTAAATCTCGGTGGTCCCATGAGGATAAACATTAGTAGTTGTGAAAGGGTCGGTCCAATGAGATTGGATTTTACATGGAAAAAGATGTAATTGAGAATTATATAGAAGGACCTTCTAACCTTGTGTGAATGATTTTTGAAGAATGTATTGGTCATGAAATACCTTCATCCTATCCTTATAAATTCCTGAGTTCTCGAATGCATCATTCTAGATCTCTTCAAGTTCATTCAACTGAAGTTTGTGTAGCAAGCCAGCATTATCCAAATTGAAGTTTAAATTTTTAATAGCCCAGTAGGTCCTATGTTCTAATTCCATAGGAAAGTAGCAAGCCTTCCCATAGACAAGTCTAAAGGGAGACATTCCAATAGGAGTCTTAAATATAGTACGGTAGGCCCATAAAGTATTGGTCAAGCGGATTAACCAATCCTTACGATCAATGTTAATCATTTTCTCCAGAATATGTTTAATCTTCCTGTTGGAAATCTCAGCTTGCTCACTTATTTATGGGTGGTATAAAGTGCTCACTTTGTGGAAAATGCCATATTTCTTCATTAAGTTCATGAAGGGCCTATTACAAAAATGTGAACCTCCATCACTAATGATGGATCGACGTATTCTGAACTAGGAAAGGATGTTTTCTTTTAAGAATTTAATGACCATTTGATGATCATTGTTTCAACATGAAATTGCTTCGACCCATTTAGTGACATAGTCTACCACTAGCAAAATATACAAATTTCCAAAAGATTAGGGGAATGGTTCCATAAAATCGATGCCTCAAAAATCAAATGCTTCAATGATCAGAATGAGGTTCAAAGGCATCATATTTTGACAGGACAATGCTCCCAATTTCTGACAATACTCACAAGTTTTGCAAAACTCATGAGTGTCCTTGAACATAGTGGGCCAGTAAAAGCCACATTGCAGAATTTTGGTCATGGTCTTTTTAGCAAAAACGTGACCACCACAAGCCTGAGAATGATAGAAGGAGATGACACTTTGGTGTTCATTGTCTGGCACATATCTCCTTAAGATTTGGTCTAGGAAATATTTAAACAAATATAGATCATCCCATGAGAATTTACGTACCTTGGTGAAGAATTTTTTCTTATCTGGTGCAGTCTAATGTGTTGGCATGAAACCCATGGCAAGATAATTAGCAATATCTGCAAACCAAGGTGAATGAGAGACTTTAAATAATTATTCGTCAAGGAACATGTCATTTATATGTGTCGTCTCAGGTGAAACAAAGAGATTAAGGCGGGAAAGGTGGTCAGCCACTACATTCTCTATTGCCTTTTTTATCTTATATTTCCAAACTAAATTCTTGGAGTAAGAGGATCCATCTTATCAAGCTGGGCTTAGCATCATTCTTAAAAAGAAGATACTTGAGCGTCGCATGATCTGTGTAGATGATGATCTTGGATCCAATCAAGTAGGACCTAAATTTGTCTAAAGCGAACACTACGGCTATGAGTTCCTTTTCCATAGTAGAGTAGTTTACTTGAGTAAGATTTAGAGTTCTACTTGCGTAATGAATAGCGTAGGGCTTCTTTTCTTTTCTCTGGCCTAAAACTGCCCCAAGAGCATAGTCAGACGCATCATACATAATTTCAAAAGGAAGGTTCCAGTTAGGTAGCTGCATGATAGGTGTAGTGGTTAATATACTCTTGAGCTTAGAAAAAGCTTCCTTACATCGTTCAGTCCACTCGTATGGTGCATCCTTTTGAAGTAGATTTCATAAAGGACGAGAGAGGTGATGAAAGTATTTTATGAATCTTTTGTAAAATCTGGAGTATCCTAGGAAGGATCACACGTCTCATATATTCTTGGGTGGAGGTAGGTTAGAGATAAGATCAATATTAGCCTTATCTACCTCAATTCCCTTGGATGAGATAATATATCCTAGCATAATTCCCTTACGAACCATGAAATGATATTTCTCCCAATTTGGTACCAAATTTTTTTGCTCACATCGCTTCAGCACACATTTAAGATTCTCTAAACAATCGCTAAAGGATGGACTAAAGACAGAGAAGTCGTCCATGAAGACCTCTAAATATTGCCTGACCATGCCAGAAAAATACTCATCATGCATCGCTAAAAAGTGGCAGGGGCGTTACACAGTCTAAATGGCATCCTTCGGTAAGCAAAGGTGCCAAATAGACATGTGAATGTGGTCTTTTCCTAATCTTTAAGGGCTATCTCTATCTGGTTGTAACCCGAATACCCGCTAAAGAAGCAATAGTACGAGTGACCAGCTAACCTTTTCAAAATTTGATCAATGAAGGGCAAAGAAAATGGTCCTTCCTTGTGACAGTATTCAACTTCTTGTAATCAATGCACATTCTTCAACTAGTAGAAACTCTAGTTGGCACTAGTTCATTGTCGACATTGGCTACGATGGTGATTCTAGACTTTTTACGAACCACCTGAATTGGACTCACTCATTGACAATCGGATATAGGGTATATAATATCCACATCCAATAGCTTAAGAATCTCGTCCTTAACCACTTCCTTCATGCTTGGATTTAATCTACGTTGTGGTTGCCATGAGGTTTTTATATTATCTTCTAGATAAATGCGGTGAGTACAAATCAAAGGGTCAATTCCCCTGAGGTCCGCAATCGACCATCCAAGGACTCCTTTGTGCTTAATGAGAGTAGAGATAAGAAATCACTACTGGATATGTCTCATCATAACCTAAATAGACATATTTCAATTCAGAGGGTAAAGGTTTTAGGTCAAGCTTCGATGCCTTAAGGTTAGACGGTAGAGACACTGCATCAGTTTAGGGCATTTTTTCAAATTGTGGCCTTCACCGGTTGACTTCAACTACTGGGATGGTATCCAACATGGTTCCCATCTTCCTAATCATACCATCTTCTAAATAATGGGAGTGGGCCAGGCACATTTCTAGAGCGTCAGAGGATAAGGTCAGAAGTGTTGTATCTTCCATGAAAGAATCAATCAAATTAACATCGTGGGCATCATCATCATCCTCTTCCTATTTGCTCATGTTGAAAAAGATATTGAGCTCCAATGTCATATTCCCAAAAGACAAATTCATGACTCCATTCCTACAATTGATGATTGCATTTGATGTGGCAAGGAATGAGTGACCAAGGATGATGGGAATTTGAGTGCTCATATCCACAACGGGTTAAGTATCTAGGACAATAAAATCTACTGGGTATTAGAATTTTTCAACCTAGACCAACACATCCACAATTATCCATCTCGGTACACGAACTGAGCGATCAACAAGTTGTAATGTAGTCCGGGTGGGTTTTAATTCACCTAGACCCAATTGTTCGTAAACTGAGTATGGGATCAGATTTACACTCGCTCCTAAGTTAAGAAGTGCGTGCTCAATCTAGTAATTTCCAATTACACAAGCGATGGTTGGGCTACCAGGATATTTTTACTTTTGTGGTATATCTTGCTTTAGGATGGTACTCACTTTTTCTGTTAAGAAGATTTTTTTTTGAATATTTTGTCGTCTTTTGGTCATACATAAGTCTTTGAGAAATTTGGCATATGAAGGTATTTGTTTAATGGCATCTAGTATAGGAATGCTGACCTTCACTTGTTTTAGTACCTCTAGAATGTCCTGAGAGTTAGAAAGAGGTTTTGGTGAAATCAACCAGTGGGGAAATGAAGCAATCGACTTGCCTTGAGATTCCGATTCTAACTCATCTAGAGTGTTACTAGATTTATCAGTTTCATCTATTTTCGGGTCCTTAGACTTTTCAGCCCTTACCGAAATGATTTGTCAATTATTTTTCTACTCCTAAGAGTAGTGATAGACTTAGCTTTGTCACACCCCAAATGCAAAAATCGGGCTCACAAAATTTTTGATCACCGAATCCGGCGCTGACAACCTCTGTAGTATCCCATTCTCGGTTCCCGACACTCATATGCTAAATTTCAATCTTGGGATCCTACAAGGAGGATTTTCAACATATATTTTTTTGAAGCATATAAGCATAACCCAGATACAAACAACAATCTCACCACATATCCACTATAAACAATAGCTTGAGTGCAATGCGAAAAGGAAATACAAGATAGGTATCCAAAACTCCAGAAGCTTTACCCCATGCTCCTGCCTCAGCATTGACTGCGTTCTAACATCGCCTGCACACATCTATCATGCATAAGATTATAAAAAGTTAGAGGGTAGTGTACGTATGTGCACAACGCAGGTGCCAAGTATACAATACAAGTCCATAAATCATACAATATCAGAAATATTGGCAAGTTCATGAATCATATGATATCAGAGAAAACAGAAATACTGATGAGTCCGTGAGTCATATAATATCAAAATAAGCAAGAATGCTAATGAGTCCATGAGTTATAATATCAGAATAAAAAGAAATGCCGATGAGTCCATGAGTCATATAATATCAGAATAAACAGAAATACTGACAAGTCCATTAGTCATACGATATCAGAACAAACAGAAATACTGACAAGTCCATGAGTCATACAATATCAAAATATGCAATGTAGATCGGTTATGCAATACGGGGTCGTTGTAATCCAAATGTCATATGCTGGGGATGCAATGCAACATATGGTGTAAAAGAAATAACCAAGCTAGAATGTGAAATCGGGATGATAGTACGTGGTATCGCAGGCTATGGAGTCCATCACAAGGGCCTTCTATCCAAACCAGTCCCATACCTAAATTTGGATAGCCAGACTCAATGTGATAAACTCCTGATCTTAGGTTAGTCGCGCGCCCTAACCGAAATCCTGGTCATTGTGAAGGTACACATAACAAATTAGTTACACACCACCAGCTCGAGTGGATAGTGAATGAAAGAATGAATGAGTAAAATGTTGAGTATGTAACCCCTGCTCAGTAAATCCACATATCAGTACAGTTCCTCTCTAAAAAATATCGGGGTCAAGTACACTCCACATAAACTGCTTCCTCCCTAGTCGTACAGCCCAATGAGCATAAGAGACCTCACTACCTGCCTATGGACAATCAATCACTAACAAGGCTCAACGGTAGCAGACCCATTCACGAGCTGGTCAAATTCAATCTAGCTTAAATGCCCCCTCACTCGGGCAGATAAGGCCACACCCCTTTTCAACAGACCACGATATAGTGGGAGACGCGGCCTAATGATAAAGGCACCCGGGCTCATGTTTTTCACTTGGTCTCGATGTTAGAGTATCCTCAAGTATCATGAACGTTCTGGGACTTTCGCCCAAGGACATCCTATGTGCCCACAATGCTAAAACTAAGCATTTTCGGTGTCCCATCTAACCATCCACGATGTGCCTGTGGAGGCTACGACCTTGATGATGCTAGGGCGAATAATAATCTGTGCCATACAAATGCGAGATGCATGAATCATACCAACCAGCCATGCATCAATCTTGCACGTACAGTGCACTTATGTGGGGTAACTCCATCACTCAAGGAGTCCCATAAACCATTTGCCCAATGGCACATGCTATGCACAATCACTCCTCATAATAAGCACACAAATGATGCATATGGGTATGTATTATGAAGTATAGTAAGCCTTATTATAATCACATACATCATGATGGGCCTGTATAAGGCGGCCCATGGCCTGTATGAATGAATGGGCGGTGTGCACATAATCATGCACACATGGTGGGCCTCACACATCACAACTGGGCCTCACCCATATAATAGGTCTCACACAAGGGCCTCATACATCTCAATGGACCTCCTACTATCACAATGGGCCTCATACAATCACAACGGGCCTCATACCATCACAATAGATCTCATGCAATCAGGATGGGCCTCATATAATCTCACAGTGGGCCTCATACAATCACAATGGGCCTCATACAATCACAATGGGCCTCATATGGTCACAATGAGCCTTGTACAATCACAATGGGCGTCACATAGTCACAATGGGCCTCAATAATCATGACGGGCCTCACATGGTTACAATGGGCCTCATATAATCATGATGGGCCTCACATGGTCACAATGGGCCTTATGCAATCACGATGGGCCTCACATGGTCACAATGGGCCTCATACAATCACGACAGGCCTCACATGGTCACAATGAGCCTCACATGGTCACAATGGGCCTTACACAATCACAATGGGTCTCACATGGTCATAATGGGCCTTATACAATCACGACGGGCCTCGCATAGTCACAATGGGCCTTATATAATCACGATGGTCCTCACATCGTTATTATGGGCCTCATGCAATCGCAATGAACCTCACAATGACTTTATACAATCATAATGTTATGCTAACACATACTCGATACGTATACTAACATAGTTGTAGTCAATAATCGACCTATATATGGCGGGGTCCATAGAAGGACAGCAGATCTAATCTATAACATGGGGATCAGTCCTCAACAGTGGATATACCAAACCCAATACCACAGATTCTTCTACCTATGGCCAGAGGTGATGATGCATCCTCCTCATAACAAGGATGGATCTAGATGGCCTACTCATGGGTCTAAGAGTGGGCTTCCAGGTTTGGGTACTTCTACTAGCATCGATGGGGACCCGAAGAATTGGAATAGCCCAATAAGGCGAGATAGATCATACTAATAATAGTGGGGGCCCATGAATTTGAGTTAGCTCACTAAGGGGGGAATGAGAATGAGTCTAATACAATTACAAGGGGGCTCGTACTATCTCAATGGCTTGTATCATGATGTTATACTAGCACGTACTCATAGTCGACATCGATAATCGGCCTCATACGCAAAGTGGGGTTCATAGAGGGACAGAAGATCTAAACCATGACATAAAGATCGGTCCTTAACTGTGGATATACCAAATTCGATATCGTAGGTCCTACCCTCTATAGTAATGATATATTGTCCTTATATCAAGGTAGGATCTAGGTACTCAGACAATTTTACATGGAATAAAAAGAGCACAACTACTAGTGGGGGCCCAATAATTTAGGGTAGCCCACAAAGACTAAGAGAACAATACTGTGGGCTTAAAATGATAAGAATGGTCCTAACAAAGGGTCTAAGGTGGATATTCAACCACCAGTAGATGAGAATAAACCTAACAAATGGGCCTAAAGGGGTCTACAATAGGGATATTTAACCACCATTTTGGGAGAAAATTTATTTTATATTGGCCATTAGTGATCATAGTGGGCCCTAGCATATGGAAAGTGTGGATACAATATATAAAATAAGGTGGCTATCACACCCCAAATCTGGAAATCGGATTCACAGGAATCTCGATTGCCGAATCCGGTGCCGACAGCCTCTGTAGTGCCCCATTCTTGTCTCCTAGAGCCCAAATGCCAGGTTCCGATCCTATGATCCTACAAGAAAATTTTTCCAACGTGCATTTATCTCGTAAGAGACAGAACCACGAGTTTACCCAAATCACAAAGGTAACATCATCATCACATATCCACTAATATAAACATTTGAATACAATGCTGAAAGGAAAATACATATGTTAAAATCAAAACTCCAGAAGTCAGCTACATGCTTCATGCTACTGCAACCTATCATCACCTGCACGTATCTATTATGCATAAGCTTATAGAAAGCTTAGAGGGTGGTGAAAGTGTGTGCGCAAGATAAGTTCCAAACATACAAATATAACGTCACAATCATATAATGTCAGAAACACAGGTAAAATCATGAATCATACGATATCAGGGTATGCAATGGATATTAGCTATGCAAATGAGGAGTCATAAAGAATCAAATATCAGATGTCATAACTAGACCATATAAATGTAAAAACACAGTAACCCAAAATATCATATGTCGCAGATGTAATGTAATATGCAGTGCAAATGGAATGACCATAGTAGAGTGTGAAGTCAGGATGATAGTATGTAGTATCACAAGCTATGGGGTCCATCACAAGGGACTTCTATCCAAACCAGTCTCATACCTAAATTTTAATAGTCAGACTTAATGTGGTAAACTCGTGATCTCAGGTTAGTCGCGTGCCCCAACCGAAATCCTGACCATTGCAAAGGCACATGTAACAAATAGTTGTGCACCACCAGCCCGACTGGATAGTGAATGAATGAATGAATGAATATGCAACTCCTACCTAATAAGTCTACATATCAGTACTATTCATATCTGGGATCATCATCGGGTCTAGTACACTCTACACCAGCTTGCCGCCCCATCAAGTGCATAACCGGGTAAGTGAAAAAGAACTCACTATCTTCCTGGCCAGTAGTCGACCAATATCTACCTGGCACGCCGATAGCAGACTCATTCACGAGCTGGTCAAACTCATGCTAGCTATACCTACTCCCTCATGCGGATAAGGCCACACCCCCTCCCAACCAACCATGACACAGTGGGAGATATGGCCTACTGGTATACGGCCCTCATGCACTCATATATATCCACTTAGTCTCGATGTTGGGGTGTCCTCTGGTACCAAGAGGGTTTAAAAATTTTCACTCAGGGCCATTTATGGCAGCCCGATGCTAATAATATATTTTTGGTGTCCCATCTGGCCATCCACGATATGCCTATGGAGGCTACGGTCCTGATGTCACTAGGGCGTACAGTAATCGCAACACACAATGTCAGATGAATGAGTCATACAATCTAGTCATGCATCAATCCTGCACATGTCGTGCGCTCATGTGAGACAATCTCTGCTAGCAGGGAGTCTCATAACAACCTGCCTAATGACATATGCAATGGTCAAATACATCTCATAACAAACATGCAAATGATGCGTATGGGCATGTATCATGATGCTATGCTATCACATATTCATAATCGGTATCAATAACCAGCATCACCAATCGGCCTCGACAATGTGGACATTTAACCAACATTGCCTCCAAGGAATGGCCCACATAGAGCCTAACATATAGTGGACCCATGGCCTCACATAAGGGCCTAATATATAACACCATAAGCCTCATTCAAGAGTTTAATATACATCACGATGGGCCTCTCACATGGGCCTAATATACAACACAATGGGCTCCATCACCTGGCCATCAAATGCACCACAACGGGCCTCATTCACATATGCCTCACATACATTACATAGGCCATAAATGCATCAAGCTGAGGCTGAATGCTCATCAAAATGGGCCTCAAATATGGGCCGCATATACATCACAATGGGCCTCAGCAATCGACCTCGATATCCGGCCTCGACAGTCGGAGTCAGCCTCGATAAGCAGAATCGACCTCAATAATCCTTGATAATAATCGAAATCGATCTTGACAATAATCGAAATTGGCCTTGACAATCAGAATCAGCTTCAGTAATCAGAATCAGCCTCAATAATCAGAATCGGCCTCAATAATTAGAATCAAAATCGGCCTCAACAATCAGCCTTGACAATCGGAATCGGTATCGACAATCAGAATCGGCCTCAACAATCGAAATCGGAATTGACAATTGGCCTAACCAAGGGCCTAAGAGAAGGTCACAATGAGGACTTTCAACCATCATTACCCATCAATGTTGACATCTAACCAACATTGCTCCCAAAGAGTGGGCCATACAAGTGATTCATACACAACGTAACGGGCCATACATACATTACATTGGGCATCAACCATAAGCCTCAAATACATCACAATGGGCCTTGCCTATAAGCCACGAATACATCACAATTGGCCTTGCCCATGGGCCTCAGATTCAAGTAGGTGGGCCCCATCAACTGAGCCTTGTATACATCACATCGAGCCTAATATACATCACTATGGGCCTAATATACATCACGATGGGCCTCGCTAAATGGGCCACATATACATCGTATTGGGCCTCACCCATGGGCCTCACATACATCACAATAGGCCACATCCCATGGGCTAAATACACATCATAGTGGGCCTCTCATACATCAAGTGGGCCACATCAATGGGCCACACCAATGGGCCTTGGGTTACATCAAAAATCATTTCAATAATTACAGGTGTAACGTGTGAATTACTATACACTATCATTCTATAGGGCACACGACTCACTAATGATGATCAACACTATCCAAACATAGTCCATGTAAATCAACACGATCCAAACATAGTCCATGTAAATCGGCACTGTCCAAACATTGGACAGCATCGTCCAAAAATTGTCTAGCACCGTCCAAATATTCTGCATGGTATAGATTAAACAGATACTTCACGGTGTCAGCTGGATAAAAAGATACATCACACGTGGGCTCCACATGCCAGACAACATGTATGTATAACACATACATCAAGGTGGGGCCCAACAGACGGAGGGAGTGGACATACAATACATACATCAACGGTGGGTTACCACTGTCCATGTGGCTCACCAGATTTGAACCTGCCTCAAATTAGGCTCATACCTTAAAATGATACATCTTAAATTAGATGGACATTGTGGATACAACACATACCCCACACATGGGGCCCACTAAACTATGCTGACGTGAGCAGGTAGCAGCAGTTGCTACTAGGACTTAGCATAGATGGACGGTATGGCTATAACACATACCTCATGACCCGCCCCACTGTCCACATGGACGATGGGAATATACAATACATCATTAAGGCGGGCCCCACCCTCACACGTGCATCACGTGTGGGGTGGGTCCGGCACCTTGCAATTAGATGGACGACATGTATATATAATACATCATGATGGGCCTTACACCACACCGTCTAGATGGACAGTGTTAAAGCAGAATGCATACATCAAGGTGGCCCCACCTCCACACGTGTCACACGTGTGGAGTGGGTCCCATGGTCCAACGACAGTGAGGATGAAATACATGAGGTGGGTCCCACATGATGGGACACCCTCCATAATAACATAATAATATAGTATTACATATTATAATAATATTATATACTTTTTTCTATTTTTTTGTTGTAGCAGGCTAGTACACCCCCACTATCAGTTCACACTTCATTGCTGGCCACGTCTTGGACACTGGACGGACGGTGTGGATAAAACACATGCAGTTGGGTCCCACGTGGTGGGCCATCCAACGGACAGACAATGTGGAGAAAACACGTAGATCACGGTGGAGTCCCACCGTCAATGGACGGTGTGGATATCCCACGTTAAGTGGGTCCTACAAGGATGATCAGCACAGATAAAACATATATATCATGGTGTGGATCCCACCATCCATTGTTGGATGATGGTGATAAAATACAAACATCAAGGTGGGCCCCACCCATTTCACACGTGCAGGGTGGGTCCCGCATAAGCCATGTGGACCCCCACTGGTAGGAAACAACCTAATATTTATGTCTCCCTCGCAACTAGCCCTGTCTAGACGGACAAGCAGTTGGCCTGCCTACTAGACAGGCTGCAGAGGTGACCCCACATGTGGCCGGTAGAGATAAACCCATACATCACAGTGGGGTCCACGTTTGTGGGTCACTCGACTAGGATCAAGCCGATATTTGAGTTTTTCCTTTCATCTGGGTCAGTCCAAAATGGATAGCAAGGTAGGCCCCGTACATGGTGAAAGTGCACCTACTACGTGCTCTGGTTTGTCAATTACGTTGTAAGTTGAGTCAGTCGAATAACAACGCCTAACAGGAAGATCAAGTCAAGCGTCTGCCTCAACTGGATGTGTGGAAGCTAGGTAAATCATAGCCTCACATCCCATGTCCCAAAACACCAGGTGATTAAAACCCTTAAAAAGAACTAGAACATCTTAGGGTTTCTGTGTAAGAAAACTTTTTATCAAAAAGGAAAATCTTTAAAGTTTTTCTTACACTGTCGATTATATTGATTCCCCTATCGATATGATGGACCAGCTCTGTCGATGTCCTCGGCATCTCAAATCGATACAATCGAGTGAGGACAAAAAGCGTCCAACAATTAAACAATCATCTGGATGATTTATCGATATATCGACTGGTGAGTCGATATCATCGATATTTGAATATCGATCCTATCGGAAGAGGATTGATACTATCGACAGACTGTTTTTCACCAGTATGAATTTCATGTTGTTTTTTATGTTGATCGGGGTTTTCAGTCAATAAATCGATATTCATATATCGATCATATCGAGACCTAGTCGATTGGATCGAGTTCGGACATAAATCGTCCAGCAAGCTTATAGATAAATCTATACGATTTATCGATCCCATCGACAAGGTCTCCGATATGATCGATATACAAATTTCGATGACATCGACTGTCCCCGATCATATCTATAGAACCTGAAATTCTTCAAGGCTTCTCTCTTGTTTTCACCTGTCGATAGATCGATCCATCTATCGATGGTATCGGACTTCAAAATCCGATAACATCGATGTGTGTCTTGATCCCATCGACCAGTTGGTGAAAAGTTTCCAAAAGTAAAATGATAATTGAGTTTGTATCATCGAGAGGTCTGCCGATACAATCGAGAGTATACGCTTGATCATATCGACGACTGCTCGATGATATCGAACTCTGTCATAAATATGACCGTTTATATCCGTTGGAACCTTTTGCCTATATATAGAGAGATTAGTCTTTATTGCTGGTAGAGAAAGAAGAGAGTGCTTTTGAGAGTTTTAACCTTCCTATCATTTACCTAAGCCCTTTCTCTCATGAAGTTCATCCTCCAATCCACCCTCATCATTGATATCACATATAGTGGATTGGGGAATGAACTTCCGCATTCAAGGATCCTCCAACTACTGTCTTAATGGCAAATCATTAAGCTGGGATGCCTTGAATGCATAGATGATTGGAATCACTCTATATTCCTTATAGGACAATCTTTAGAGAGTGGTATTCCATCACAACCTTGACCCAACCTAAAGCCTAGTATCGGTATATCTTTTGGGTACGGATCAAGGGAGCTGAAGACCCTTCAACATCAAGGAGGAGATCTTCAACACTGCGCTGAATGAGACTCATCAACTTATTTATAAGTATCTAGAGTCCAGAGGACACTTGTGATCATTCCTTTTTAGGATTGGATTTTAAGTGTAGCTTACCCTTTGAAGTCCTCGAAGGAGGCCTCCAACAGGAGTGTACGTGTGGGGTGTATTGTGTGGACCCTTGCTCTGTGGGCATAAACATCTGGTTAAGAGTACGCCAGTAAAACTCCAGGGTTAGAGGTGAACCGAGTAGAAAGCTACGGGTGTATTGTGTGGACCCTTGCCCTGTGTGGGCATAAACATCTGGTTAGGAGTACGCCAACAAAACTTCAGGGTTTAAGGTGAACCGAGTAGAAACCTCTGTAAAGGTTGAAGGTGAACCTGATTTAAAACCTTAGGTTTGAGGTGAACCATGGGAAACCTCTTTAGTGAAATCCGGTCACTCAAGGGTTGAGTGTGGAAGCCGAGAGTGGAGTAGACAAGTAGTCAAACCACTATAAAATGACTGTGTCTGAGATTGATAGTCTTTCATTTATGTGATTGTCTTACATGTCTTTATATATGATTATCTGAAATCACATCTTATGCACACATAGTCATATCCATTACAATCTGATTCATAGATTTATTTATCTTACAAGTAGTTGTGATTGGATCCTCTATCAGGCTTGGAAGCTAGTAGAGTTAATTTTTGAGTAATCCTAATTTGTACTCTATGATAGGATTAGTGTGATAGGATTGAAAAATAACTTATAAATCTTTAAAAAGTCCTATTCACCCCCCTCTAGGACATATTGACATATTTCTATTTCAACTTAAGCGGTCTTCACCACTATTTCAATTGGTATCAGAGCGGGTCTCTCTTTAAGGGTTTCACCGCCTAGAGAGTGATCTTAACTGAAGTAGAAATATGGCCAAAGGAGAGGGCTCATCTGTCACTAGACTTTCAGTATTTGATGGATCAAATTATTCTTACTGGAAGGTTAGAATGCACTACTTCCTGAGATCTTTGGATCATGAAGTTTGGGATGCAGTTGAAAAAGGATACGTGGTACCATCCGAACAAATTGTACTTGAAAATGAAACCACAATCACTAAATCCAAACCTAATGAGAAGTGGACGACGTTTGACAAAGAACAACGAAATGCTGAAGAAAAAGTAATGAACGCCATCTACTGTGTCGTGTCCCAAGATATATTCAATCAAATAAGTATGTGTGGGACATCCAAGGAAGCATGGGATTTACTGAAAATGACCCATGAAGGCACAAGCACTGTGAAGAGGTCTAAACTACAACTCTTAACTTCATAGTTTAAAAATCTCAGGATGGAAGAGCATGAGACATTTATGGAGTTTTTCACCAAATTAAACATCATTTGTAAATCCATGGGTGGTTTGGGAGAGAAGGTTCCGGCACCTAAAATATGTAGAAAAATCTTAAGATCCTTACCGGAACGCTTCAATCCCAAGGTAACAACAATTGAGGAGTGTAGGAAGATTGATGAGATGAAAGTAGAACAACTAGTAAGTTCCCTATAAACTTTTGAACTACACTTCACACAACCCCAAAAATCTAAAAACACTGTCCTAAAAACTTCTAAGAAATTAAAACATGAGGACAGTGAGAGTGAAAAAGAAGATGAAGATGAGGAAGTGGCCTTGCTAGCATAAAGATTCAGAAGATTCTTTAAGAAGAATCGCGGCCATCCTTCTAGAGGAAGAAAAGTGAACTACAAACCTTCTGTAGGTAAATTTGGTAAACAGACCAAAGAACCACAATGTTATGCTTGTCATAAGTATGGACACCTATCTACCGAATGCCCAAATAGAAAAACTAAGGGCAAGGCGATGGCTGCCACATGGGATGATACGGAAGAGTCAAACTCAGAAATATGTGACTTAGAGAGTGATGATGACCAAAAACCTTTGAAAATTCTTATGGTCTCTACCACTCCAATTATTCTTATGGAATCTGAAAGAAAAGAAGAATAACAAGCCACTGAATCACTTTCATCTGACAATGAGGAAATTGAAGAAGAAGAAGATAAAGAACAAAATGAATTGCAAGATGCTTATAATCAACTATACATTCATAGCATCCACATCCTTAAAAAAATTGGCATGACTGAAAATAAAAAGAAATTGTTGCAGAAAGACTTGGACAGAACCTTAGAAATAAACATACATTTGTCCAATGATTTGCAACAATATCTCACAGATAATGATCAATTAGAAAAGAAAAACCTATGTCTAAAAGGAGATTTATCAAAACTTATGAACAAAGATGAACTGCTAAAAGATGATAATGCAAAACTCAAAAATGAGAACCACTCACTTTGTATTGACTTAGAAAATTCTAGAAAATTTGCCTAGATAAACTATAAGTTTTCTCAGAGTGGTGAAAAACTTGAAAGAATGGTAGGGATAGGAAGGCCTGAAAAAGATGAGAGTGGCCTAGGGTATGAGAAAATCAAAATGAAAACTGAAAAATCTGTTGCTTCAGGTAGCAATATAAGAACTTTTCCAGTTTGTCATTAGTGTGGTGATATGGGACATTACAAGTTTGAATGGTTAAAGATAACTTCTTATAACTCTAGTCAAATTCACACTGATAAACTTAATCTGACCAGAGTAATGCGAAATACCCATTTATCACCACCCAAAATGGAAGACAGAACGAAGAAATCACTGGATCAAGTTGGTGAGATAACAAAAGTCACCACAGTAAAAACTTTTGTCTCAAGGTGGAGAGTGAAAGAAAAACTGAACCTCTGTACCCTGAATTATTGAGCATATAAGAACACATTCAGATTTTGCATCGAAATCTGGATAATTGGTGAAATGATGCAATTTTGCTAAGTCCTCAATGTTACATCTGAGGTTAGAGACCTCTAACTTTTGTATATAAACATTATCATGTTTATATTTGTACAGAACTGGTGCATTTTTTTTAACATATACTGATCAAGCTAAGAAATACCTGATAGTGTGTTAGAATTGTAAAAATTTTGAATATTATCTACTTTCGATACGAGTGTTGGCCTCTCTTTCGATCTCATCGACTAACGGTCGATACAATCGACGGATCTTCAAAATGTGAAAAGTCGTGTGACCATGGATAACATCGAGGGTAGTCTCGATAGAATCAATCGACAACTTCTCGATAGAATCGATATGTTGGCCGATATGATCGACAGATGGCGCCCAAATAAAAGGCTGATCGAAAAGATTTTTTTAAAAAGGCTAGTCCTATCTCTCTGCCCTGATCAGTTCCTTTGGTTGATCTACTCGAAGTCCAAATGAAATCTCGGCACCCAAGTGACACAAGAAAGATGATTAAAGGAAAAGGTAAGGCTCTCTCATCTACAAAATCTTTCAAGAATAAGAAAGAGGAATATTCTAGACCACCTCAAAACCAGTCAGACTGGGAACAAGTCACAATAGTCGATCGTACTATTATCATTAGTATTGTCAAACTCTATGGGGTGGATCACATAATGGAAACCATTGGATGAAAGAATATGTATAATATGGGCGGGCCATATCAGTTTGAAATGATCCAGCAGTTCTTCAACTGTTGTCGTGTTATCCAAGATTACCCACCTTGTATATGTCTGAAATTCATGAAACATACCAAGCACATTACTTCATCAGTTCTTGGTCATGTTCTAAACATTGAAGTGACGCAAATCCCTATCACTAGTAGAAATCTAAACGATCTGAGTAGATGGGTGGAAATTACACAAACACTGTGCCAGGGTATGACAATTCCTATAAATGATAGCAATATTCTTCCAGTAAAATACCTAGGAATCTTGTTCTAACTCCTTCACAGTATTTTCAGCACGAATGTGTACCCATGTGATGCAAATGACACATATCTGAGTCCCATTACACTCAACATTCTGTATGATGTCTATCAAGAGATCCCTGTATGCTTACCGACTTTCATATTAGACCAACTAATAAAGGTAATCAGAAGTGACCATCTTGAATTTTTGCCTTTTCCATCTCTTATCTGCAAGCTCGCACACTGGGCAGGTCTGCCGGAAACAACTAATAAGGTATATCCTGAAGTATGGTTTGACCTTGAAGCAGCGCAACATGTGTATACTTTTGTCTCATCGGATACGAGGATCCTTCCACCTGTTGAAGATAGTGGTCCCATGCTTAATGAAGAAATTCTTTGGGGATCCAATCGAACTCCTGATTATAGTACTGCTTCTGTCACAAATCATCAGCATCATGTGCTTGAGCACCAATTTTTAAACAATCTCACTAGAATTGATGAGCGACTCCAACACTGCGAACAACGACTATTAGGAATAGAAAACAGGATGGAAGCTCTCCAACACTCTGTGCAGCATATTCTTGAGTTACTAACCACTGGCGGACCTTCTATGTGCTAAAAAGGAGACAGTTATGATGAAATTGTGTCTAGCCATAAAATACCTAATTTTGCATCCATCTTTGCTTACTTGTTTTGGGTATCCCTACCTTTCTGGACAATAAAATATTTTTATTGATATGGCTGAACTTAATTCTCATTTTAATGTGATTCCTAATTGCTTATATAATGCCTGTGCTGACTGCTTCATTGATTTATCTTCTGGTCTTCATTAATGTATGCTTTACAGTGTTCTCATTTATATACATCTATCTATCCGTAGTTCTCCCATAAGCTTCAATCTTCAGTCAATATCACGTCTTATGCCTTTGCCAATGACTGACAAAAAGGGGGAGAACAATTCAAACACCCCGAGCGAAAATTGTATATCTGTGTTGCAGGTGTTAGGGGGAGCAGCCGCAACAAGAAAGGGGGAGTTTTTGAAGCAAAGGGAAAAACTTACTGGGTGTGTACATGGGTGTTTAGAATTTGTAAAATTGTGTTAATTCATGTACACACAATTTAGGATGTATCTGTCTAGATATGTTCCTAGGGTGTTTTGGGTATTTTATCACGTAATTGACAAAGGGGGAGATTAAAAGTGCACCTACTACGTGCCCTAGTTTGTCAATTACGTTGTAAGTTGAGTCAGTCGGACAACAACGCCTAACAGGAAGATCAAGTCAAGCGTCTGCCTCAACTGGATGTGTGGAAGCTAGGTAAACCATAGCCTCACATTCCATGTCCCAAAACACTAGGTGATTAAAACCCTTAAAAAGAAATAGAACATCTTAGGGTTTCTGTGTAAGAAAACTTTTTATTAAAAAGGAAAATCTTTAAAGTTTTTCTTACACTGTCGATTATATTAATTCCCCTATCGATATGATCGACCAGCTCTTTCGATGTCCTCGGCATCTCAAATCGATACAATCGAGTGAGGATAAAAAGCATCCAACAATTAAACAATCATCTGGACGATTTATCGATATATCGACTGGTGAGTCGATATCATCGATATTCGAATATCGATCCTATCAGAAGAGGATTGATACTATCGACAAACTGTTTTTCGGTGCCCTTGTTTTTTTAAAAGAAAACTAGCATAAGCATCGATATATTGATGACTGTTCGATTCAATCTAAACTCAAATATCGATCATATCGGAAGTCAGTCGATCATATCGATTGTGTGCGCATGATTTCACCAGCATGAATTTCAGGTTGTTTTTAATGTTGATCGGGGTGCCAGTCGATAAATCGATATTCATATATCGATCATATCGAGACCTAGTCGATTGGATCGAGTCCGGACATAAATCGTCCAACAAGCTTATAGATAAATCTATACGATTTATCGATCCCATCGACAAGGTCTCCGATATGATCGATGTACAAATTTTGATGATATCGACTGTTCTCCGATCATATCTGTAGAACCTGAAATTCTTCAAGGCTTCTCTCTTGTTTTCACCTGTCGATAGATCAATCCATCTATCGATGGTATCGGAATTCAAAATCCGATAACATCGATGTATGTCTCGATCCCATCGACCAGTTAGCGAAAGGTTTCCAAAAGCAAAATGACAATTGAGTTTGTATCATCGAGAGGTCTGCCGATACAATCGAGAGTATATACTCGATCATATCGACGACTGCTCGATGATATCGAACTCTGTCATAAATATGACCGTTTATATCCGTTGGAACCTTTTGCTTATATATAGAGAGATTAGTCTTTATTGCTGGTAGAGAAAGAAGAGAGTGCTTTTGAGAGTTTTAACCTTCCTATCATTTACCTAAGCCCTTTCTCTCAAGAAGTTCATCCTCCAATCTACCCTCATCATTGATATCACATAGAGTGGATTGGAGAATGAACTTTCGCATTCAAGGATCCTCCAGCTACTGTCTTAATGGCAAATCATTAAGCTGGGATGCCTTCAATGCATAGATGATTGGAACCACTCTATATTCCTTATAGGATAATCTTTAGAGAGTGGTATTCCATCATAACCTTGACCCAACCTAAAGCCTAGTATCGGTATATCTTTTGGGTACGGATCAAGGGAGCTGAAGACCCTTTAACATCAAGGAGGAGATCTTCAACACTGCGCTGAATGAGACTCATCAACTTATTTGTAAGTATCTAGAGTCCAGAGGACACTTGTGATCATTCCTTTCTAGGATTGGGTTTTAAGTGTCGCTCACCCTTTGAAGTCCTTGAAGGAGGCCTCCGACGGGAGTGTACGTGCGGGGTGTGTTGTGTGGACCCTTGCTCTGTGGGCATAAACATCTGGTTAGGAGTACGCCAGCAAAACTCCAGGGTTAGAGGTGAACCGAGTAGAAAGCTCCGGGTGCGTTGTGTGGACCCTTGCCCTGTGTGGCATAAATATCTGGTTAGGAGTACGCCAGCAAAACTCTAGGGTTTGAGGTGAACCGAGTAAAAACCTTTGTTAAGGTTGAAGGTAAACCTGATTTAAAACCTTAGGTTTAAGGTGAACCATGAGAAACCTCCTTAGTGAAATCCGGTCACTCAAGGGTTGAGTGTGGAAGCCGGGAGTGGAGTAGACAAGTAGTCGAACCACTATAAAATGACTGTGTTTGAGATTGATATTGTCTTTCATTTATGTGATTGTCTTACATGCTTTTATATATGATTATCTGAAATCACATCTTATGCACACACAGTCATATCCATCACAATCTGATTCATAGATTTGTTTATCTTACAAGTAGTTATGATTGGATCCTCTATCAGGCTTGGAAGCCAGTAGAGTTAATTTTTGAGTAATCCTAATTTGTACTTTGTGATAGGATTAGTGTGATAGGATTGAAAAATAACTTATAAATCTTTAAAAAGTCCTATTCACCCCCCTCTAGGACATATTGACATATTTCTATTTCAACTTAAGCGGTCTTCACCGCTATTTTACATGGCAGTGAGGTGGGCCCACTTGGACAACGGTGTGGTCCACATAGTGGACGACATGGATAAAAAAATACATCATGGTGGGCCACAAAATGGCAAAGAGAGAGAGAGAGAGAGCGGAGAGATGGAGGGACCCCACCATTGCGGGCCCCTCTTGCTTACAACACATACATCAAAATGGGTCCCATCATAAGTTGGCCCTTTAAACAAAAATCAACGGTGGATCACTCACCTATATCACTCCTTTAGCTCCTTAGACTCCTATTCTCCTTGCCTTCCATTTTAATTGCGGTTGACAGGGAATGAGTAGTTGAGATGGGATATGAGAAGGTGGGCCACAGTTTTTGGGAGAGAGCTTGGACATTGGAAGCTCTAATGGGATTTGAGAATTGCTTAGAGAATGAGAGGGAGAGAGGAATGATGGATTGATATGGGATGGGTGTTGTAAGGAAGGGGATGAAGAGGTAAGGTTTTGTTTGAAATTTGGAAAAAGAGGGATGGGTAGGGAGAGAGGGTTGACTTGTGGAAAAGAGGGAGTGGGCATTTGTACTTGGGATAAGCTGAGGTGGCATTGAGGTATGGTGGTGTACTTAACTTGATTTGATGTGATAGGTCATAGAGATTCTCTCAGAATTCACAACGCGCGGTGTTTCTTTGGAACGAACACAGGCTCACATCTCTTGGCCCGGGTATCAAATCAGTGCACGAGTAGCGGCGTTAGAACCGCGGCGATGACGTGGTCACTTGGATATAAGTTTTGGGTCGAGCCGACTTTAGTATGTAAGACTCAGCTTAAGATCACACGCAAACATCAGATACAACTAAAATTTGACCGAGAGGACTGAGGAAGCCTACGAAATGGTACAGACTAGGATACGGGTCTCACAGCTCTCTCCTCCAAATAAAAATTTTGTCCTCAAAATTTACATAATCATCATAACTAGGCATAACTCATAAAGAAATAGAAAACATAGCATCATCATATAAAATCGGAGACAGCATACATGATACAACATATAATCAATCAATAAAGAGATAAGGATAGCGCTATCGAATCTCGGCCTCGCACTCTCAAGATGCCTCCTCAACCTTATGGTGGCCCCTATTGAACTTCATATCTTGGATTAGAAATTATTGAAACTAGGATACCTTGCAACCTCAGAATTTTATTAATGATTAATCTAATAAGACGGTCATATGAAGTGGTCGTGCGAATCGTCAGTAACTCATTCTGATGATTAAGGATCCTGCTGGGCTGTATAAAGTCTGTCATGTGCCCGTTGGGGAGGTGTGTGTCTTCTCTGTGGTTATTGCTGGCACGGCTACTACTGGGGTCCCGATGGTAGGAGTTGTTGTCACTGCTACTGGTGCTGAAGGCAGGAACACTCCCGCCAATGGTACTCATCTCGCCGCACCCATGATAGACACCAGTGAACTGCCTTAGAGGTGGTGCTATGGGTGCTGCCGATGCTCAGATGGATGAGCAATTCATATGCCTCTACGGCCGTCGATGCTGCTACTGCTGGGAGTTACCGAAGGGGTCTTGCCTTTGTTAGTCTCTTCTTTGGTCACGATCACTCTGCGAACTGACCCACTCATCCTCATAAATCTGGGCCCTCTGTACTACCTTCTCGAAAGTCAGGAGCTCATGCCCAACAACACAGCCTCAGAGACCATAACGTAAGTCGTTCTTGAAACAGTGGGCCTTCTGTCCCTCATCATCAACCAAATACGGAGCAAACCTCGATATCACCATAAAATGAGCCGCATACTACACCACGGACATGTCCCCCTGTACCAGAGTCTAGAACTCTAATGCTCTCTGACGACGAATGTCGTCGAGGAAGTACTGTTGCTCGAATCAATCAATAAAATCCACCCATGTCCAGATAAAATCAAGACCTACAACATGGGTAACGGAGGTCCACTAGTGCTCAGCCTCACCTTGGAGAAGAAATACTGCCAACCGAACTCACTACTAGGTCGTACATGCTATAGTATCAAAAATCTTCTCCACATCGAAGCACCATTTCTTGGCTGTTGTCGGATCTGGCTCACCTTAGAAACATGGGGGATCGAGCTGTTGAAATTCCTAAAGAAGGGCGCTTGCGCGCTCCTGCTGTGCCTGGGCTAGTGAAAAAATGAGGAGTTTGCCCTATCCCTGAAGGGCGGCCATCACAGCTTACAACATTTACTATAACTGGGAGGCACTCACGGGTACGGTCGGCTCCACACCAGTCTCAGGTGGAGGAACTGCATCCTCAGGCTGAGGAGTAGGGATCTCTAGAGGTGGAGTGGGAATCGCTTACGTCACTCTCCTGGGTGACATGTCCTATAAGAAGGAACAAAGGTACCTATTATCCTTAAATACTCTCGAATATACACATGATGATGAGCTTTATCAGAAAGTCTCTAAGTTATTCAAACTCGGGGACCTAATCAATATAAGCTCTCAATAATCATAAAGTGTAGGGTATCTGTAAGACTCGTATCCTAACACGTACCGTTCCATAGGCTCCTACAGTTTTCCTGGTCGAATTCCGACAACCGGCGACCTATGAATTTTATTTGTGATGACCCTTAAGTTCAATCATGTAAAACTGACTCGAGTTGACTTGAAAATCAGTACCATAGCAACCGTCTTGTCGCCACAGTTCTAACACCACGTTTCATGTGGTAATCCGAGTTATACATCAAAAGATATAGGTCGTGCTCTATCTAGACCATTGATTGTGTTTTGGTGGGACCCACCTATCACAATGTCACTTTTCCCAAGGCTAGGGTGACATCGCCCTGAGCCATCCATAATTTCTAGTTAAAGCAATAATGACCCTAGCCCATAAATTACTCCCTTTTCCCCAAAACACTTATTACCTAGCTAAGAGAGAGAGAGAGAGCTATCATCATTACTCTCTCTCCTTCATCTCTCTTCCCTTTTCCATACTCCATTCCACCATTGTAGTAAGACCATGGACGTCCCAAGCTCTCCAAGATTCCCAACCCTCTCTCACCTTAAATCCCCCATATCCGGCCATCAAAAACTCATCTCCACCGTTGAAGGAGCCTCATTTGAGCTTTAGAGCATTAGGGAGGAATAAGGAAGGTGGATGCTTCTTTTTTCTTTCTCTCTCTCTCTCTCTCTTTTTTTTTGTGGGTGATGATATGATTGTGTGGCCTACCCGGATAGACCCCAATTGATGTATTGCTTATCCACACCATCCCGCCATTTGGTGGCACACCTGGGTAGGGCCCACCCCTCATTAGCACGTCTGTAGGTGGGACCCACCTTAAACATGTGTTGCATTCAAACTGGCCAGCGTCCAGGGACGCTGGACGTGGCCATGGAGAGAAATGTGAACTGACGGTGTGGTGTACATACCACCTAACAAGCAAAAATGCTAGCTTGATTCCAACTTTTGGGTGGCCGCTCATGTAGGCCCCTCCTTGATATATGAAGTTCAATCCGAGTCGTCCATCCTTTTCCTCAGATCATATTAGGCGTTGAGCCAAAATTCGAGACCAATCTGATTCTCAGACAGGCCATACCTTAAGAAATAGTGTTTCCTACCGTTAAAACCCATCTGATGATTCTACACACCGAAACATGCCCAATATTGGTCTTGTTTGGGTCGGTCTTGAGTTATGAGATGCAGTGGATGGGTCAGATTCTTTGAATGTGGGCCCATCTAATGAAATCCATGGAGAAAATAAAAAAAGAAAAGAAAAAAAATAAGTGAGGTAGCAGCAAGTTGACCAGAGACGCAGCAGCGTCTACGTGGACGCTGGGCGGGCAGAGACCCACGGCCCCAGCTGTGGGCCCTACCATGATGCATTTTAAACATCAACACCGCCCATTTGATGGGCCCCCTTTTATTATTTGGACATGCCAAAAATCAGTCGTTCACGACACTCAAGTGGTCCACACCACCAAACAGCAGAGATTGAACTTCTACCATTGAAACCTTTTCAGGGTACCAAAAGTTTCGGATCATTATGAAATTTATTTTTCTTATTCATTCGGGTCCGTGTGACCTTATTAACGGACTGGATGGGAGATAAACATTATGGTGGGCCCCACATAGGACCCACCTGTGAAGAGAATTGGAGTGGCTGGTGTACCGTACACCACCCATATAGCAGCTCCCGTCGCAGCACGCTCCATGAGTACCACCGCCAGTTGACGTCACCAAGTTCTGTGGGGCCCACCTTGATTTTCTTTAGGCCATCCATCTGTTCATGTAGCGCCCACCATGATATATGGGTTTTAATCCACCTCTCATGGGCGTGGGTCCCACCCAATGTAAGTGTTCTATCCACGTCATTCGTGGACCACACCATGATGTAAGTGTTATATCTCCACACCGTCCAACCTTTGGACGGTGGAGTGGATGGGCTGGAGTACCTCACCAGCAAGTCTGTGGCGCCCACCATGAGGTATGTTTATATCCAAACCATCCATAACTGTGGGGCCTACCATCAGCCATCCGTCTAGTGTCTCTGGACACTGGGCACTGATAGCACTGATACCCTCATTCATATCACATATGATATATAATATAATTTAAAGTACGGATCCTCTGTTATCGGGTCAACAGAGAATTCCTAGTACCCTATTCTTCATTGGTCCACGTCACCACTCACTGAAAAAATAAAAAAAATAAAAAAAGCTTCAGACGTCAAACCATTAGGGTAAGAGGAAATCCCTGTTGACTCGATAACACAGGATCCCGACTCTATAATTTAATATAATATTTTTATATTATAAAAATATCATGGCAGGTCTGGCATGCCAAGTACGGCCCCACCATGATGCTGTGATGTATCTCTACCGTCCATCTGTGCATGGATGTGGGCCACCGTGACACATGGGTTTTGCCACACCCGTCCAGTACGATGGACGGGCGGGACCCACCATAGATGTATGCGTTTTATCCATCCGTCCATCTAGACAATGGCATTAGGGGCCCACCACTGATGGATGTGCTGCATCCAGTTGTCCATCCATTTGGTTAGCCTGTCTCAAGGCTTGAGACTAAAAATAAGTCAGATCTAGTGATCAGGTGGACCACACTACAGAAAACAGTGGAGCTTGAACATCCACCATTGAAACCCTTTTTGGTCAGAGAAGTTTTGGATTTATATGAAATTTGTTTTTCCCCCTTTATTTAGGTCTTTGTGATCTTATAAGTAGATTGGATGGAAATACACGTTATGTTGTCCCATTGTGGGACCCACCTTGTTGACGTACAACAACATTAATGCTACCTGGACTGTTTTGGGATAGACCTTGGTGAAGGGAAATTACAAATATCAACTTGTTTCAAAAGCAGGTGGGCCAAACTTACATGGACCCCACTTTGATGTATGTGTCTTATAGCCCCTAGCTATCCATCTGAACGTCGCCTAGACCCAGGGTTCTTGTGGGCCGCACCACAACAATAGGAGTGTTCCTGGTGCTGTTGAACCCAAGCCCACTATAACTTTATATGCTACCCAATCCAAAAGGTGTGGGACTCACCTTGATGTATTGTATCCACACCTTGATGTATTGTATCCACACTAACCATCCAAACTTCCCAGGCCCAGGCAGTTTCAAATCTCGGGTGGAGTACACCGTGTTTTCCAGTGTGTTCTCTAACGTTGTGGGGCCCACTGCACAGTCCCTTCATGATGTGTGATGAAATCCACACCGTCCATCCAATCTCACATCATCGTAGACCGTGGGCCTAGAAGTGAGGCAGATCCAAGTCTCAATTGATCCACACCGTAAGAAATAGTTGGGACTGACGTCTATTATTCAACATTTTTTTAGGCCCACCGTAATGTTTGTTTGGAGCCCATCTAGGGGCTATGAGGCCCACAAATGAGGCTCATCTTATCCCTGTGTTTCACCCTAGTTGCCCATCTGTTTGGATGACCAAACTGGGCCAGCGGCAGGTGGGCTGACCATCTGAAGGTGGCCCACCTTGTTGTAGATGTTGCACATTCATGCTGTATATATGTGTAGGGGACCCATTGGTGATGTATGGGTCCCCACGCCTTTCTCCAGATTTTGGGCTCCACTCTATGAGGCGGCCCAGACCAAATGAATCAGATCTAAATTTTAGGTGGCCGCCCACTAGGGGAAACAGTTGGGCTGGGCGTCCCACCTTGGGGGTGCCTGATGAGGCCCACCTTGTTGTATGTGCTATATACATGCTGCCCATCCCTTTTTATGGACCATGGGCTGCCCCATGAGGGCCTAATACGATATATGTGATTGAATCTTTGTTGTTCATCCAACTTGCCTAGTCTTTGGGTTGATTTATAAGACCCACATTGGTGGATGTTGGATATGCCTTGGTTATTTAATTGGGGCATATGGGTTGCCCATGAGGCCCAACATGATGTATGAATGGGATGTTTTCTTTGGCCATGATGTTTTTGGGCCATGGGCTGCCCCTCATATAGCCCATCTTGATGTATTTAGGCTTTGGGCCGTTGTTTGAGGCCCAACATGATGTGTGGAATATTGTAAATACTGGCCAAATTATGCTCTAACTATTGTGAGGGCCATGGGCTGATTCATGAGGCCCATTGTGATGTATATGAGACCTATGTGATGCAGCCCATTGTGATGTGTGAGGCCCATATGATGGGACCCACTTGCTTGAATCTGAGGCCCATGGGTCGTGTCCCATTGTGATTGTATCTTCGACCCATTTGGTAAGGCCCAATGAGATGTATTTCTGGCCCATATGGTGTGGCCATTATGATGTTTTTGTAGCCCATTTATTGAGGCCCATTATGATGTGTATTAGGCCCATGGGTTGTGGCCCGTGCGATTATATGAGGCCCACATGCAGGGCCCACCTGTCGTGTATATAGCTCTTGTATGAGGCCCATTGTAATGTATTTTAGGCCCATGTGAAAGGCCCATCATGATGTGTATTAAGCCCTTGAATGAGACCCATGATGTTGTATATTAGGACCTTGTGTGAGGCCATGGGTCCATTATATGTTAGGCTCTGTGTGGGGAATTCCTTGGGATAATGTTGGTTAGATGTCCACATTGTCGAGGCCGATTGTTGATGCCGATTGTTAACACAGATTATGAGTATGGGACAACATAGCATCATAATACATACACATCATCTGCATGTTTGTTATGAGATGTGATTGACCATTACATATGCCATAGGACAGGTTATTCATAGGGCTCCCTGATAGGAGGAGTTACCCCACATGAGCACACAGTATGCGCAGGATTGATGCATGATGCACTGTGTGACTCATGCATCTCACATTTGTGTGACACGACCACCGTACGTCCTAGAGACATCAGGGTTGTAGCCTACATAGGCATATTATGGATGGTCAGATGTGACACCGAAAATCTATTCTACATGGGGTACTATAGATATCCTTGGGTGAAAGTCTCAAAACCCTCTTGGTTCCAGAGGTTGCTCCAACGTTTAGACCGAGTGGATGCATGAGTGCATGAGGGCCGTATACCGTTAGGCCGCGTCTCCCACTATGTTATGGTTTGTTGGAAGGGGGTGCGACCTTACCTGCCCGATAGGAGGGGGCAATACTAGGCTGAGTCTGACCAGCTAGAGGAATGGGTCCGCTATCGACGAGCCGGGCCCGATATTGGCAGTCAGATAGTGAGGTCTCTTCCACTCACTTTGTTGCGTGTGATGGGGTGACAATCTGGTCTGGAGTGTAATAGACCTCGATCATTTTTCAGAGGGAAACTGTACTGATATGTGGACTTATTGAGTTAGAGTTTCTTGCCCATTCATTCATTCATTCACTATCCACTCGGGCTGGTAGTGCGCCACTAATTATTGTGTACCTTCGTTATGACACGAAATTTGGTTAGACGCGCGACTAACCTAAGATCAGGAGTTTACTACATCGAGTCTGACTATTCAAATTTAGGTATGGGACTGGTTTGGATAGAAGACCCTTGTGATGGACCACTCCAACATGATCATCCCATTCACATTGCATATTGCGTTACGTCCGCAGTATATAAAATTTTGGGTTACTGTTTTTCTACATTTATATGGTCTAGATATGGCTGACGCTATTCGTGAACTCATCAGGAATTACGTATTGCATCGCATTCTTGGCATCTGATATTTGGCTCTTTATGACTCCTCATTTGTATAGCTGCTCTATAATGCGTATTCTGATATTGAGTGACTCACGGGCTTGTCCGTATTTTTGTTTACTCTGTTATCGTATGATTTATGATCTTGTCAATATTCTGCTTATTATGGTAATTCATGCTCTTGTCAGTATTTCTGCTTATTCCAACATTATACAATTTATGGATTACCAGTATTTTCGGTATTGTATGATTATGGCTTTGTATTGAATACTTGACACTTAACTTGTGCACACACTTACATGACCCTCTAAGCTTTCTATAAGTTTATGCATGATAGATGCGTGCAGGTGATGTTAGGTTACAGCGGTGTTAAGCTTGGAGCGTGCAGCGGCCTTCTGGTGCTTGATTTTTTGATTTATGTATTTTCCTTTCACCATTGTACTCAAATGATTATACTAGTGGATATGTGATGATGATGTTGCCTTTGTGAATTGGGTAATCTTGTGGTTATGCTTATTGCGAGTTAAATGTATAAAAAAAAACCCTTCTTGTAGGATCCCAGGATCGAAATCTAGCGTATAGACGCTAGGAGCTGAGAATGGGGTACTACGGAGGCTGTCAGCACCGGATTCGACAATCGAAATTCCTATGAATCCGATTTCTGGGTTTGAAGCATAACAGAAGTTGGTATCAGAGCATAACTTGGGAATACATGAAGATAACATCATATATCTATTGATAGCTACCCTACACTCTATGATTGTTGAGAACTTAGAATGATTAGTTCCCCGAGTTTGAATAACTTAGAGATTTTCTAACATAACTCCCTAACGTTGATATTGTGAGGCTGCATAGTATTTTAGTTTCGATCATTTCTGATCGAGGATTCGAGTTCCAATTGGATCATCGTAGTATTGATGAGGCATTTTGAGAGCAGGAGGCTGAGATTCACAGGCATTGTCCCCATCTCTTAGGTGTTTAATTATGTTGACATGTTGTATTCAAATAGAATTTCCCTCCCTTGGTGAGCTCTATATTGGTAGTGTTACAGTTTAAATTTTGAGGATGAAATTTTTATTTGGAGGGGAGAGTTGTAAGACCCGTATCTTAGCCCGTACCGCTCCATAGGCTTCTGCAGTCTTCCTGGTCGAATTCCGACGACCCGCGACCTACGAATTTCGTCTACGATGACCCTTAAGTTCAATCATGTAAGCCCGACCCGAGTTGACTTGAAAATCAGCACCATAGCAATTATCTTGTCGCCACAGTTCTAACACCGCGTTTCATGCGGCAATCCGAGTTGTACATCAAAAGATATAGGTCGAGCTTTATTTGGACCATTGATTGTGTTTTGGTGGGACCCACCTATCACAATGTCACTTTTCCCAAGGCTAGGGTGACATCGCCCTAAGCCATCCATAATTTCTAGTCAAAGTAATAATGACCCTAGCCCATAAATTATTCCTTTTTCCCCAAATCACTTATTACCTAGCTAAGAGAGAGAGAGAGCTATCCTTCATCTCTCTCTTCCCTTTTCCATTCTCCATTCCACCATTGTAGTAAGACCATGGACGTCCCAAGTTCTCCAAGATTTCCAACCCTCTCTCACCTTAGATCCCCCACATCCGGCCATCAAAAACTCATCTCCACCATTGAAGGAGCCCTATTGGAGCTTTGGAGCATTAGGGAGGAATAAGGAAGGTGGGTGCTTCTTTCTCTCTCTCTTTTTCTTTTATTTTGTGGGTGATGATATGATTGTGTGGCCTTCCCAGATAGACCCACATTGATGTATTACTTATCCACACCATCCCGCCATTTGGTGGCTCACCTGGGTAGGGCCCACCCCTCATTAGCACGTCTGTAGGTGGGACCCACCTTAGACATGTGTTGCATTCAAACCGGCCAGCATCCAGAGACGTTGGACGTGGCCATGGAGAGAAATGTGAACTGATGGTGTGGTGTACATACCACCTAATGAGCAAAAATGCTGGCTTAATTCTAACTTTTGGGTGGCCGATCATGTAGGCCCCACCTTGATATATGAAGTTCAATCCAATCCGTCTGTCCATTTCCTCAGATCATATTAGGCGTTGAGCCGAAATTTGAGACCAATCCGATTCTCAGATGGGCCATACCTTAAGAAATAGTGTTTCTTACCGTTAAAACCCATCTAATGATTCTACACACCAAAACATGCCCAATATTAGTCTTGTTTGGGTCGGCCTTCAGCTATGAGATGCAATGGATGGGTCAGATCCTTTGGATGTGGGCCCATCTAATAAAATCCATGGAGAAACTAAAAAAAAAAAAAGAAGAAAACAAGTGAGGCAGTAGCAACTGCTGCTGCCACTGACCAGAGATGCAACAACATCTGCATGGATGTTGGGCGAGCAGAGACCCACGTCCCAAGCTGTGGGCCCCACCATGATGCATTTTGAACATCAACACCGCCCATTTGACGGGCCCCCTTTTATTATTTGGACACGCCAAAAATCAGCCGTTCACAGCACTCAAGTGGTCCACACCACCAAACAACAGAGATTGAACTTCTACCATTGAAACCCTTTCTGGGTACCAGAAGTATCAGATCATTATGAAATTTTTTTTCCTATTCATCTGGGTCCGTGTGACCTTATTAACGGACTGGATGGGAGATAAAAATTATGGTGGGCCACACATGGGACCCACCTGTGAAGAGAATTGGAGTGGCTGGTGTACCGTACACCACCCATATAGCAGCTGTCTTCGCAGCGCACTCCATGGGTACCACCGCAAGTTGACGTCACCAAGTTCTGTGGGGCCCACCTTGATTTTCTTTAGGCCGTCCATCTGCTCGTGTAGCGCCCCCACCATGATATATGGGTTTTAATCCACCTCGCATGGCGTGGGTCCCACCTAATGTAAGTGTTCTATCCACGTCATCCGTGGACCACACCATGATGTAAGTGTTGTATCTCCACACCGTCCAACCTCTGTACGGTGGAGTGGATGGGCTGGAGTACCTCGCCAGGAAGTCTGTGGCACCCACCATGAGGTATGTTTATATCCAAACCGTCCATACCTGTGGAGCCTACCATTAGTTGTTCAACGCTGACAGCGCTGACACCCTCATTCATATCACATATGATATATATTATAATTTAATATAATATTTTTATATTATAAAAATATCATGGCAGGTTTGGCATGCCAGGTACGGCCCCACCATGATGCTGTGATGTATCTCTACTATCCATTTGTGCGTGGGCGTGGGCCACGGTGACACGTGGGTTTTGCCACACCCATCCAGTACGCTGGACGGGCGGGACCCACCATAGATGTATGCGTTTTATCCATCCGTCCATCTGGATGGTGGCATTAGGGGCCCACCACTGATGGATGTGCTGCATCCAATCGTCCATCCATTTGGTTAGCCTATCTCAAGGCTTGAGACTAAAAATAAGTCAGATCTAGTGATTAGGTGGACCACACTGCAGAAAACAGTGGAGCTTGAACGTCCACCATTGAAATCCTTTTTGGTCAGAGAAGTTTTGGATTTATATGAAATTTGTTTTTCACCCTTTATTTAGGTCTTTGTGACCTTATAAGCATATTAGATGGAAATACACGTTATGCTGTCCCATTGTGGGAACCACCTTGTTGACGTCGAGCAGCATTAATGCTGCTTAGACTGTTCTGGGATAGACCTTGGTGAAGGGAAATTACAAATATCAACTTTTTTCAAAAGTAGGTGGGTTAAACTAATGTGGACCCCACTTTGATGTATGTGTCCTATAGCCCCTAGCTATCCATTTGAACGTTGCCTAGACCCAGGGTTCTTGTGGGCTACACCACAGTAATAAGAGTGTTCCTGGTGCTGTTGGACCCATAAACACTATAACTTTATATGCTACCCAATCCAAAAGGTGTGGGACTCACCTTGATGTATTGTATCCACACCATCCATCCAAACTTCCCACGCCCAGGAAGATTCAAATCTCTGGTAGAGTACACCGTGCTGTCCAGCATGTTCTTTAACATTGTGGGGCCCACTGCAGGGTCCCATCATGATGTGTGATGAAATCCACACCATCCATCCAATCCCATATCATCGTAGACCGTGGGCCTGGAAGTGAGGCAGATCCAAGTCTCAGTTGATCCACACCGTAAGAAATAGTTGGGACTGACGTCTATCATTCAACATTTTTTTGGGCCCACTGTAATGTTTGTTTGGAGCCCATCTAGGGGCTATGAGGCCCACAAATGAGGCCCATCTTATCCCTGTGTTTCACCCTAGTTTTCCATCTGTTTGGATGACCAAACTGGGCCAGCGGCAGGTGGGCTGACCGTTTGAAGGTGGCCCACCTTGTTGTAGTTGTTGCACATTCATGTTGTATATATGTGTGGGGGGGCCATTGGTGATGTATGGGTCCCCACGCCTTTCTCCAGATTTTGGCCTCCACTCTATGAGGTGGCCCAGACCAAATGAATTAGATCTAAATTTTAGGTGGCCGCCCACTAGGGGAAACAGTTGGGCTGGGCGTCCTACTTTGGGGGTGCCTGATGAGGCCCACCTTGTTGTATGTGCTATATACATGCTGCACATCCCTTTTTATGGACCATGGTCTGCCCCATGAGGGCCCAATACGATATATGTGATTGAATCTTTGTTGTTCATCCAACTTGCCTAGTCTTTGGGCCGATTTATAAGACCCACATTGGTGGATGTTGGATATGCCTTGGCTATTTAACTGGGGCATATGGGTTGCCCATGAGGCCCAACATGATGTATGAATGGGATGTTTTCTTTGGCCGTGATGTTTTTGGGCCATGGGCTGCCCCTCACATAGCCCATCTTGATGTATTTAGGCTTTGGGCCGTTGTTTGAGGCCCAACATGATGTGTGGAATATTATAAATACTGCCCAAATTATGTTCTAGCTATTGTGAGGACCATGGGCTGATTCATGAGGCCCATTGTGATGTATATGAGGCCTATGTGATGTAGCCCATTATGATATGAAATGTCCATATGATGGGACCCACCTGCTTGAATCTGAGGCCCATGGGTCGTGGCCCATTGTGATTGTATTTCTGGCCCATTTGGTAAGGCCCAATGAGATGTATTTCCGGCCTATATGGCATGGCCAATGTGATGTTTTTGTAGCCCATTTAATGAGGCCCATTATGATGTGCATTAGACCCATGTGTTGTGGCCCGTGCGATTATCTGAGGCCCACGTGCAAGGCCCACTTGTCGTGTATATAGCCCTTGTATGAGGCCCATTGTAATGTATTTTAGGCCCATGTGAAAGGCCCATCGTGATGTGTATTAAACCTTTGAGTGAGACCCATGATGTTGTATATTAGGCCCTTGTGTGAGGCCATGGGTCCACTATATGTTAGGCTCTGTGTGGGCAATTCCTTGGGGCAATGTTGGTTAGATGTCCACATTGTCGAGACCGATTGTTGATTTTAGTTATTGACACCGATTATAAGTATGAGACAACATAGCATCATAATACATACGCATCATCTGCATGTTTGTTATGAGATGTGATTGACCATTGCATATGCCATAGGGTAGGTTATTCATGGGGCTCCCTGATAGGCAGTGTTACCCCACATGAGCACATGGTATGCGCAGGATTAATGCATGATTACACTATGTGACTCATGTATCTTGCATTTGTGTGACATAACCACCGTACGCCCTAGTGACATCAATGTTGTAGCCTCCACAGGCATATCGTGGATGGACAGATGGGACACCAAAAATCTGTTCTACATCCGTGCTATAGATATCCTTGGGTGAAAGTGTCAGAACCCTCTTGGTTCCAGAGGTTGCTCCAACGTCTACACTGAGTGGATGCATGAGCGCATGAGGGCCGTATATCGTTAGGCCGCGTCTCTTACTATGTCGTGGTCAGTTGGAAGGGGGTGCGGCCTTACCTACCCGAGAGGAGGGGACAATACTAGGCTGAGTCTGACCAGCTAGAGGAATGAGTCTGTTATCAACAAGCCGGGCCTAATATTGGCAGTCGGATAGTGAGGTCTCTTTCACTCACCTTGTTGCACGCTATAAGGCAACAATCTGGTCTGGAGTGTAATAGACCCCGATCATTTTTCAGAGGGGAACCGTACTGATATGTGGACTTATTGAGTTGGAGTTTCTTGTTCATTCATTCATTCATTCACTATCCACTTGGGCTGGTAGTGCGCAACTAATTATTGTGTACCTTCATTATGGTACGAATTTCGGTTAGGCCCGCGACTAACCTGAGATCAGGAGTTTACCACATCGAGTCTGACTATTCAAATTTAGGTATGGGACTGGTTTGAATAGAAGACCCTTGTGATGGACCCCATAGCCTGCGATACTACGTACTATCATCCTGACTTCACACTCCAGCATGATCATTCCATTCACACCGCATATTACGTTACGTCTGCGGCATATAACATTTTGAGTTACTATTTTTCTACATTTATATGGTCTAGATACGGCTGATGTTATTCCTGAACTCATCAGGAATTGTGTACTGCATCGCATTCTCAACATCTGATATTTGGCTCTTTATGACTCCTCATTTGCATAGCTGCTCTATAATGCGTATTCTGATATTGAGTGACTCATGGGCTTGTCTGCATTTTCTCTTACTCTGTTATTGTATGATTTATGATCTTGTCAATATTCTTCTTACTATGATAATTGATGCTCTTGTCAGTATTTCTGCTTATTCCGACATTATATAATTTATGGATTACCTGTATTTTTGATATTGTATGATTATGGCTTTGTATTGAATACTTGGCACTTACCTTGTGCACACACTTACACCACTCTCTAAGCTTTCTATAAGCTTATGCATGATAGATGCGTGCAGGTGATGTTAGGTTGCAGCGGTGTTGAGCTTGGAGCATGCAGCGATTTTCTGGTGCTTGATTTTTGATTTATGTATTTCCCTTTCAGCATTCTACTCAAATGATTATATTAGTGGATATGTGATGATGATGTTGCCTTTGTGAATTGGGTAATCTTGTGGATATGCTTATTGCGAGTTAAATGTATAAAAAAAAACCTTTCTCGTAAGATCCCAGGATCAGAATCTAGCGTATGGACGCTAGGAGCTGAGAATGGGGTATTACGGAGGCTGTCAGCACCGGATTCAGCAATCAAAATTCCTGTGAATATGATTTTTGGGTTTGGGGTGTGACAGTATCTATCAGTAATTATGTGATGTTATCCTCAGGTATTTTTAAGTTATGCTCTAATATCAACTTCTGTCACACCCCAAATCTAGAAATCGCATTCACAGGCATTCCGGTTGCCGAATCTAGTGCCGACAGCCTCCATAGTGCCCCATTCTCGGCTCCTAGTACCTAAATACTAGGTTTCGATCCTAGGATCCTACAAGGAGGTTTTTCCAATGTCCATTTATCTCGTAAGAGGCATAACCGTAAGTTTACCCAAATCACAAAGGCAACATCATCATCACATATCCACTAATATAAACATTTGAATACAATGCTGAAAGGAAAATACGTATGTTAAAATTAAAACTCCAGAAGTCAGCTACATGCTCCAAGCTTCACGCTGCTGCAACTTATCATCACCTGCACGCATCTATTATGCATACGCTTGTAGAAAGCTTAGAGGGTGGTGAAAGTGTGTGCACAAGACAAGTGTCAAACACACAAATACAATGTCACAATCATACAATGTCATAAATACAGGTAAGATCATGAATCATACGATATCAGAGTACGCAATACAGATCAACTATGTAAATGAGGAGTCATAAAGAACCAAATATCAGCCGTAGTTAGACCATATAAATGCAGAAACATAGTAACCTAAAATACCATATGTCGCGGATGTAATGTAATATGCATTGCGAATGGAATGACCATGCTGAAGTGTGAAGTCGGGATGATAATACGTAATATCACAGGCTATGGGGTGCATCACAAGGGACTTCTATCCAAACCAGTCCCATTCCTAAATTTTGATTGTCAGACTCAATGTGGTAAATTCCTAATCTCAGATTAGTCGTGCACCCCAACCAAAATCCTGGCCATTACAAAGGCACACATAACAAATAGACTCGGGCAGTGAATGAATGAATGAATGAATATGCAATTCCTGCTCAATAAGTCCACATATCAGTCTTGTTCATCTCTAGGATCATCACCGGGGTCTAGTACACTCTACACCAGCTTACTGCCCCATCTAGCATACAACTAGGTAAGTGGAAAAGACCTCACTATCCGCCTGGCCAGTAGTCGACCAATATCTACTCGGCAAGTCAATAATGGACCCATTCACGAGTTGGTCAAACTCAGCCTAGCTATGCCTACCCCCTCAAGCGGTAAGGCTACACCTCGTCCCAACTGACCATGACATAGTGGGAGACGCGGCCTACTGGTATATGGTCCTCATCCGCTCATATATATCCAATCGGTCTCGACGTTGGGGCATCCTCTGGTACCGAGAGGGTTTAGGAATTTTCACCTAGGGCCATCTATGGCAGCCCGATGCTAATAACATATTTCTGTTATCCCATCTGACCATCCACGATATGCTTGTGGAGGCTATGATCCTGATGTTACTAGGACGTACAGTAATTACAACACATAATGCCAGATACATGAGTCATACAATCCAGTCATGCATTAATCTTGTGCATGATGTGCGCTCATGTAAGATAATCTCCGCCTATCAGGGAGTCTCATAACAACCTGTCTAATGACATATGCAATAGTCAACTACATCTCATAACAAACATGTAGATGATGCGTATGAGCATGTATCATGATGCTATGTTGTCACATACTCATAATCGGTATCAATAATCGGCATCAACAATGTGGACATTTAACCAACATTGCCAACAAGGAATGGCCCGCATAAAGCCTAACATACAGTGGACTCATAGCCTCTCATAAGGGCCTAATATACAACACCATGGGCCTCATTCAAGAGTTTAATATACATCACGATGAGCCTCTCACATGGGCCTAATATACAACACAACGGGCTCCATCGCCTGGCTATCAAATGCACCACAATGGGCCTCATTCACATAGGCCTCACATACATTACATAGGCCTCAAATGCATCAAGCCAAGGCCGAATGCTCATCAAAATAGGCCTCAAATGTGGGCCACATATACATCACAATGGGCCTCGGCAATCAACCTCAATAGTTGAAGTCGGCCTCAATAATTAAAATTGACCTCAATAGTCCTTGATAATAATCAGAATCGGCCTCGATAATAATCAGAATCGGCCATGACAATCGGAATCTGTCTCTATAATCAGAATCAGCCTCGATAATCAAAATTAGCCTCAATAATCAAAATTGAAATCGGCCTCAACAGTCGGCTTCGACAATCAGAATCGGTATCGACAATTGGAATCAGCCTCGACAATCGGAATCGGAATCGGAATCGGCAATCGGCCTAACCAAGGGCCTAAGGGAAGCTCACAATGAAGACTTTTAACCATCATTTCCCATCAATGTGGACATCTAACCAACATTGCTCTCAAGGTGTGGCTCATACAAGTGATTCATACACAATGTAATGGGCCATACATCGCATCGGGCCTCAACCATAGGCCTCAAATACATCAAAATGGGCCTTGCCTATAGGCCACGAATATGTCACAATCGGCCTTGACCATGTGCCTCAGATTCAAGCAGGCGGGCCCCATCATATAAGTCCTGTATACATCACATCGGGCCTAGTACACATCACTATGGGCCTCTCACATGAGGCCTAATATACATCACGATGGGCCTCACTAAACGGGCCACATATACATCGATTAAGCCTTGCCCATGGGCCTCACATACATCACAATGGGCCACATCCCATGAGCTAAATACGCCTCTCATATATTAAGTGGGTCGCATCAATGGGCCGCACTAATGGGCCTTGGGTTGCATCAAAAATCATTTCAATAATTGCAAGTGTAACAAGTGTATTATTATACACTATCATTCTATAGGGCACACGACTCATTAATGATGATTAACACTATCCAAACATAGTCCATGTAAATCAGCATTGTCCAAACATTGGACAACACCATCCAGACATTGTCTAGCACCGTCCAAATATTCTGCACAGTATAGATTAAACAGATACTTCACGATGCCGGCTGGATAAAAAGATACATCACACGAGGGCTCCACATGCTGGATAACATGTATGTATAACACATACATCAAGGTGGGGCCCAGCCGATGGAGGGTGTGGACATACAATACATATATCAACGGCAAGTTACCACTGTCCACGTGGCCCACCAGATTTGGACCTGCCTCGAATTAGGCTCATACCTTAAAATGATATATCTTAAATTAGATGGTCGTTGTGGATACAACACATGCCCCACACGTGGGGCCCAAGAACTATGCTGACATCAGCAGGTACCAGCAACTGTTGCTGGGACTCAGCACAGATGGACGGTATGGCTGTAACACATACCTCATGACCCGCCCCACTGTCCACGTGGACGATGGGGATACACAATACATCATTAAGGTGGGCCCCACCCTCACACGTGCATCATGTGTGGGGTGGGTCTCGCACCCTGCAAATAGATGGATGACATGTATATATAATACATTACGGTGGGCCTTACACCACACCATCCAGATGGACGATGTGAAAGTAGAATGCATACATCAAGGTGGCCTCACCTCCACACGTGTCACATGTGTGGAGTGGGTCCCACGGTCCAACGACGGTGAGGATGAAATACATGAGGTGGGTCCCACGTGATGGGAGATCCTCCATAATAACATAATAATATAATATTACATATTATAATAATATTATATATTTTATTCTTTTTTGGTTACAGCAGGCTAGCACACTCCCACTGTCAGTTCACACTTCATTATTGGACGGACGGTGTGGATAAAACACATGCAGTTGGGTCCCACATGGGGGGCCATCCCATGGACAAACAGCGTGGAGAAAACACGTACATCACGGTGGAGTCCCACCATCAATGGACGGTGTGGATTTCCCGCGACAGGTGGGTCCTGCAAGGATGGTCAACATAGATAATATATATATATATATATATATATATATATATATATATATATATATATATATATATATATATATATATATCATGGTGTGGATCCCACCGTCCATTGCTAGATGGTGGTGATAAAACACAAACTTCAAGGTGGGCCCCGCCCCTTTCACACGTGCAGGGAGGGTCCCGCACAAGCCACGTGGACCCCCACTGGTAGGAAACAAGCTGATATTTGTGTCTCCCTCTCAACCTGCCCTGTCTAGACGGACAGGCAGCTGGCCTGCATGCTGGACAGGCTGCAAAGCTGGGCCCACATGTGGGTGGTGGAGATAAACCCATCCATCACAGTGGGGTCCATGTATGTGGGTCACTCGACTAGGATCAAGCTAATATTTGAGTTTTACCTTTTGTCTAGCCCAGTCCAAAATGGACAACAAGGTGGGCCCCGTACATGGTAGCAAGGTGGGTCCACTTGGACAGCTGTGTGGTCCACGTAGTGGACGGCATGGATAAAAAAATACATTATGGTGGGCCACAAAATGGAAAATAGAGATTGAGAGAGAGAGCAGAGAGATGGAGGGACCCTGCCACTATGGGCCCCTATTGCTTATAACATGTTGGTGCACAAAAAATGTGCAAAGTTCCCATCATGTGTTGATTTAAAGAGATGAGAAGATATCAGAGACTAGGAGAAAAGAAGAAAGGAACAGAAGTAAAAATGGGGAAGATGTGTTTGCACTTACCCGCATAAAGGGTAATGATTGAGCGAGTCTGCGCAACATTCTGAAGGTACTGAAGGAAGACGAGGAGAAGAGACGAAAGAATAGCTTAGTATTGTGCCAGACTGCACAACAACAATATTTATTACGCGGGACCGTGCAAGAGATATTGATTGCAAGAGACCACGTAACCAAAATACCAGTTGCGCAGGTTCGTTCAACTGACTTCCAGGGTTTGTTCTCTGAAAAAGATCCGAAGTAGTGGAAGGTGGTTTACGCTGGTTCGCACAACCAATATTCGTTGCATAGGACCGCGCAACCCAAATATTAGTTGCGCGGGTTCGCACAACTAAATCCAAAACTGGCTCTTTGTAAAAAGATTTAAAGCAATGAAGGGTGAGTCCCATGGCACCAAAATCGAGGTACCACATGTGCGAAGGCTTATAAATACCCCCTCTCCTCCTTCATTTGGAGCGATTGAAGATTTTCGAGAGGAAGCGGATCAAGGAGGAAGATCGAAGGTGAGAGAGAAGGCTACAGTGGTTTGCGCGGGTCCACGCAACCGACATCCGTTGCATGGTTCCACGTAACCAGACTGCTCCGCGGTCTGTGAAGAAAAGGGGCTGTTATGTTGTTGAAATGGCTGAAGTCTTCATGTTCCTTCTATTCAAGTTTAAAGGAGAGAGTAATCAGCAGAAGAACATATTCCTCCCAAGTACTAGGAGATGACTGAAGCAGGTGTCAAAATGTTGCCAAAATTTCTATTTGACTGTCTTCTCTTTCATTCATTACATTACATTAACTGTACTTTGTTTTCAGAATCAAGGGAATCTGAGGATGTAAATGAACTCAGAATAAATGTGATCAATGTTCTCTCATCAAATTCTTTGTTATCATCCCCCAAACCAAACGCTTTTGTTTCTTGTCGAAACAAAATGGCGACTCCACTAGGGATCTATTATTCAATGGTAATTTAAAAATTATTCAAGGAACATTTATCACTTTTTGGCATTGTATAAATGCCAAAATGGCAACTCTCAGTGGGAACATCATCCCCTTCATCTCTGAGATAGAATGTCTTATCAATTATATGCCTAATTGCGATTTTATATTTTGTCTCCAAGTAAGTAGAAAGCGTCAGAGAAAGCAAAGTCTGTTGTGATCAAGAGTAGTAAATTTCTTGTAATGGGTGGAACTATCTCTGTTTCGCCAATAGCTCTAGAAGTTGAGGAAGGACGGAAGATAGTAACATCCAAAAGTTAGAAAGTTCGGTCTACTTTCGCAAGAAGCAGCATCTCGCCAAGTACTGGGTCGATTATGCGAAATGTCATGAGACAGTTTTGCTTCCGTCATACAATCATCTCATTCGAGAAAAATAAAAAGGTCCATCACTCCAAAAGGTCTTCTGATACCATTAACTATAACCGTAAAGACATCTTCCACAGAATCATTGCGAGTTCAAAAAAATAGAGGGAAGGCAATCATGACCAGCAAATGTTCACCCACAACACCTCCTGCAAAATATTTCAAACAAACTCATGCATTAAGAATGCTACAATTTGAGTCAGCTAGTTCTTCAAAGCAACAGTACTCTGGTTTCGAATCAAATAATAGTTCATCTTCTTCAACAGCGTCAGCAGTGCGGCACTTGCTTCCTGCTTCAATATCAAGACAATCGAAGTATAAAGAAATAGAAAGCTCATCGGCAGATATTAAATAGTCTGATGAGCTTCCACTAGATGAGCATATGGCTGAAGAAGTCCCTAATATTCTGACAGTGACTGCTGTGAACAACATTGAACCACAAGTAAAAAGGCCACAACCGTAAGCGGTTAGATTTCAAGAGCCAATGCCTAATATTACTCAGAATATCAAGCAGGAAAAAAATTCGGATAGGAAATTCAATGGGAACGGATCACCAGAAGAGCATTTATGCATTTCATAGCAAAGATGGGAAATTTCTCTAGAGTTCCTCAATATTTTCTGTGATTATTCGAATCTTCTCTAACAGGAAGAGCTTTCAAATGGTATTCAGGTTTAATCCCAAGATCTATTCGTACCTGGGAACAGATGCAGGATGCTTTTATGTCAAACTTTTTCTATTCGGACCGAGAAGTTAGTTTAACTTAACTAGCCTCTATTCGCCAAGAAGAAAATGAATTAGTTGAAGAATTCATTAGTCGATGGAAGGATTTGGCAGTATCATGTCAACATCCTCTTCGGGAATCAGAACAAGTAGAACTATGTTTAGAAGGCATGAGACCAAAACTGACATGCCACTTGATTAGTAAAGATTAGAAAACCTTTTGTGATTTTGCTACAAAGGCTTATGCTCTTGAAAAGATGATGGGAAGGGTGTCTCCTTTTTAATCAAAATCAGCTCACATAACTCGAAAGAAGAAACTAAAGAAGATTATCAAGATGAGGAAAAAGACAACGATGAGGAAGATAGAAATGGTCGTGCGGTTATAATGACATATAAAAAGTTCAGGAAAAATAAAGATCATATGAAGTACTCATTTGCAAGAAAAGATATACTTCCTATGCTGAATCAATTGTTGGCTATGAAGAGTATTAAATTACCTTGGCTAAAACACCTTGAAGAAAATGAAAATACAAGAGGAATGGATTATTGCCATTATCACCGTAAATTTGGGCATCATACGGAAGATTGTAATTTCCTCAGGAAAAAGCTACAAAAGATGATCGATAAGGGAGAAATTGTGATGAAAAGAGCATGACAGAAAAAGAAAATTGATAAAAACTTGATAAAGAAAATTTTGTGGGGCATCCGCGTTAAAAGACAATAACATGCTTCGTATGGTAAACCGTCAATAATTAACAAGATCGAGTTGTCATAGCTTAACTACTCAAATGAAAAGAAGCGAGTGAGGTAAAAGATGTAATGCCGTAATAAAAAGCTTATTTTTTTCAGATATGCATTGAAATATCTGCCAGTTCAGGAGATGACCGCTATTTTGATTTCGAAAGATATCGGTATGATACTTCCAAAATCAAAAGGGGACAAGACAGGTGAGTAAAAACTGTGAAATCTATTTCTCACCATAGAATGTATTTCTTTTGTATATGAATAAAATGCAGGCTTTCAAGCATATCAAGTCATTGCTAAATCTGAAATGCGAATCACCAATGACAATAGCTAAATGAAAAGCCAATCGCCAAAATTAGCAACTATCGCTATCACCATCAATCGCTTATCAAAAATGTTATCATCGCCAAAAATTACATTCTCAGAACATATTAGCAGCAGTGAAATATCAAATATTGATTGTCAGAACATTATCAGCAGTGGTGAAATATCAATTATTGATTCACCATTCATGGCAATGAAATAAGCAGTGGAATAAGCCTATATGGCCAACCACACAAATTTTACGACAGCGATGACAAATGATCATTTATGGTAGCCTAGCCAAGCCTATATGGCCAACTATGCATAAGGCCTACAAAGCTTCAACAATTTAAAAATCCTAAAATTGGCGGTAAACTATTTTACTCTTTGGGCCCAGCCTGAAATCGGTGGTAAACTATTTTGCTCTTTGAGCCCAACCCAAAATCGGCAGTAAACTATTTTTCTCTTTGAGCTCAGCCCAAAATCGATGGTAAACTATTTTGCTCTTTGAGCCTAGCCCAAAATCGACGGTAAACTATTTTGCTCTTTGAGCCCAGTGTCAAGTCCAGTTCAGTTGTCTGGTCAAGTCAAGTTCAGTAAAGTCCATTCAAATTAGGTCTTGTCCAGCCAAGTATGGTCAGTCAAAAGTACACTAGCTTCACTACTTAAAAGCATAAACTATGCATAACATTCAAAATTTTGCAGATATACATATTTCACTTTAGATATGCTCAAATGTGCAATTACCTGATGAAATTTTAAATATTAAGTAAACAACATGCAAAAATGTGTCTCTCTTGAATTGGGTTCAAATTACAGCAACAATAAATGCCTTCAAGATATTGACAATTATCTACTCAAAAAGCTCAAGTCTTTAAGGTCAATTAATATATTAACAAGAGTCGTAAGGTCTTTTCGTCTCTCGCCTTCTTAATGAATAGAGAAACATTATTGCATAAGATTCTCAAAAGGGGGCAGAGAGTAAACTAGTGAAGAAATATCATTCTCTTCCGGACAATATAAAGATTCAGATATATTCTTTTAATTCATTAGAGGAGCAGCAATAATTAGCCATCCTTCAAGGGTATTAGTAGGCTTCACTTTGAAAATATTATCTTCTTAAAAAATCTTTATGCAAAGTTGACCTGGAAAGGGGATAGGATTTAATGTCTTCAAAGTAATCTATGCCTTGGTCCTTCTGATAATCTCTTAAGTACGGTGGAGGAACTCATATACTGATGTCATAACTCTTACTATCCTAGTAATGATATATCAAGACTTCAAGTACTGGATCTAATGGAGAAAAGGAACAAACAGAATCATCATCAGTAATTTTTATATCCTTTGAAAAGTCATTAAATGAAAATTGAAAGAAGTCTTGTCAATTTTTCAGAATCAGCGAAGATCAAAAGAAAAGTTTATGAAGAAATACTAGGGAGCACAAACTAGAGATGACATATCCAGGAGTGTGATTTAACAAGCAAAGAATACAATGCGAAGCACGATGACACAGCGAATATCACAATTAGCCTAAACAAAGAGAAGTTTTCAATATCTATTTCAAAAATTATCAATAATGTATAAAGCTAAATTAAAATTTTATAATGTCTTGAGGTACTGATTCCGATCAATTTAGCAGGAAAGACTACTATTCAAAAAGCTTGGATTATGTAAATCATGAATAAAGGAAACAATCGAAAAGTTATTGCGGCAGGAGCAGCATTAAAGAACAACCTCCTAGACACAGAATTGAAGGAAAGAGTCACTGGAGTTGATCAAAGAGACCATTATAGCAGCGACAGTGTTGAAAGAAAGCTTTCTGATCAAGTTGCTCAAAGACAAAGTCATCACACCTGTTACAGTTACAAGTTCGATGAAAAGAGAATACTATCTTCTTTAGTAAAACATATGCTCGACGCCGCTGACTGGGGGCATTCAAATCTTCCGATCGAGCGTGATCATTCAAATCTTCCGTTCGAGCGCGATAATTCAAGTCTTCTGATTGAGCGCGATCATCGAGCATAATCATTCAAGTCTTCCATTTGAAATGTGATCATTCAAGTCTTCCTTTTGAGCTGCTTAATTGTCCATTTGTAATCATTTAATTTTCTATTCACATCGCTCAGTCTTCCGTTTGAGCACGATCATTCGATCTTTGGTCTGAGCATGTTTCAACAGACTCCTGTTAAAGTGATCCTTCTGCAATATATAGTCAGAGTCCTTTGTCAGGAAAGGATTTTTGTGCTAAAGAAGATCGATCCTCCATTTGATTTCGTAAGGTAATCAAAGAAGGATCGAGGGGGCATCTGTTGGTGCACAAAAAATGTGCAAAGTTCCCATCATGTATTGATTTGAAGAGATGAGAAGATATCAAAGACAAGGAAGAAAGAAGAAAGGAACAGAAGGAAAAATGGGGAAGATGTGTTAGCACTTACCCGGGCAAAGGGTAATGATTGAGCGGGTCCGTGCAACATTCTGAAGGTACTGAAGTAAGAAGAGGAGAAGAGACAAAATAATAGCTTAGTATTGCACTGAGCTGCACAATGAAAATATTGATTGCGCGGGACCATGCAAGAGATATTGATTACGTGGGACTGCGCAACCAAAATACCAGTTGCGCAGGTTCGTTCAACTAACTTCCAGGGTTGATCCGAAGTAGTGGAAGGTGGTTTGTGCGAGTCAGCGCAACCAATATTCGTTACACAGGACCACGCAACTGAAATATCAGTTATGTGGGTTCGCACAACGAAATCCAGAACTGGCTCTTTGTAAAAAGATTTAAAGCAATGAAGGGTGGGTCCCATGGTACTAAAATTGAGGTACCACACGTGCGAAGGCCTATAAATACCCCCTTCGCTCCATCATTTGGACTGATTGAAGATTTTTAAGAAGAAGTGGAGTAAGGAGGAAGATCGAAGGTGAGAGAGAAGGCTACAGTGGTTTGCGCAGGTCTGCACAACCGACATCCGTTGTGCGGGTACGCACAACCAGACTGCTCTGCAGTTTGTGAAGAAAAGGGGCTGTTATGCTGTTAAAATGGCTGAAGTCTTCAAGTTCCTTCTGTTCAAGTTTAAAGGAGAGAGTAATCAGTAGAAGAGCATATTCCTCCTAAGTACTAGGAGATGACTGAAGTAGGCATCGAAATGCTATCAAAATTTCTATTTGATTGTCTTCTCTTTCATTCATTGCATTACATTAATTATACTTCATTTTCAGAATCAAAGGAATCCCAGGATGTAAATGAACTTAGAATAAATGTGATCAATGTTCTCTCATCAAATTCTTTGTTATCATTGAATAAATCTCCCAAACTAAACACTTTTGTTTCTTGTCGAAACACAACACATACATCAAAATGGGTCCCATCATAAGTGGGCCCTTTAAATGAAAATCAACGGTGGATCACCCACCTATATCACTCCTTCTTTAGCTCCTTGGACTCCTATGCTCCTTACCTTCCATTTTAATAGAGGTTGATGGAGAATGAGTGGTTGAGATGGGAGATGAGAAGGTGGGCCACACTTAGTTTTTGGGAGAGAGTTTGGACGTTGGAAGCTCTCATGAGATTTGAAAATTTCTTAGAGAATGAGAGGGAGAGAGGAATGATGGATTGATATGGGATAGATGTTGTAAGGAAGGGGATGGAGAGGTAAGGTTTTGTTTAAATTTTAAAAAAAGAGGGATGTGTATGGAGAGAGAGAGAGAGAGAGAGAGAGAGAGAGAGAGAGAGAGAGTTGACTTGTGGAAAAGAGGGAGTGGGCATTTATACTTGGGATAAGGTGAGGTAGAATTGAGGTATGGTGGTGTACTTGACTTTATTTAATGTGACGGGTTGTAGAGATTCTCTTAAAATTTACAACGCACGGGGTTTCTTCAGAACGAACGCGGGCCCACATCTCCTGGCCCGGGTATCGAATTGGTGTGCGAGTCGTGGCATTGGAATCGCGGTGACGGTGCGGTCGCTAGGGTATAAGTTTCAAGTCAAGCCAACTTTGGTATGCAAGACTCGGCTTAGGATCGTACACAAATGTCGGATACAGGTCAAGGGTTGCCGAAATTCAACTGGGAGGACCGCGGAAGCCTACGGAATGGTACGAAATAGGATATGAGTCTTACAGTGGACCTGCTACTGGAATGCAAGTCTGGAAGAACCCAGAGAATTTTGGACATTCCAGGTGGGCCTGGACGTCCCTAGAGGGTTGGACAGCCCAGTCATTCAACATCAAGGTGGGGGTCACGGGTGGACGTCCCATTAGAGGACAGTCCACACTTCAGTGAGCCACACTAGGGGGAGGGCTTGGATGAAAACATACATCAAGGTGGGCCAGAGAGGGGAGGATGGCCAGCCCATGGCTGGACGTCTAGCATGGTGCTGTTGTCCCAGCCCTAGAAAACTCTAAAAATTGGTGATTTAGGTGGCCCACATGTACCTAAGATGGGTCCCCACTAAGTGGGCCACAAAATGGGTAAGGAGTAATGTTAAAGACATATTCAAATACATTTTATAAAAATGGACAGCAAGGTCTAGAAATAATTTACTGCAGGAAATACATTACTACCCTTGACTTGTGCACCCCATTATAGTGGGCCCAGGTCCGCCAAAAATTGAGAAAATATGTGTTCAACATCCCTTTACAAGTGTACAATAAGGTGGGGTGCACAAAAGTGCCCCACCATGTCAGAAACAAGCTGATATTTATGTTTTTACAACATTAAGAGTGGCTGGACGGGCCAAAAATTTAGACCGTCCGTCCCTCTTGGTCCACTCTTTTGGGTGATCAACTAAGGGTGGATGGAGGTTGGATTTAACATACATCAAGGTGGGGTCCACACCTCCAGGAATCATCTATTAATGGGGGGTTAAGTCAAGCCTTTAATAGGTCCATAATCTATGCCAAAGACAATCCAAAAACAGTCTAGAATTTTTCTAGACAACAAGGTATATCAGAATATATCTGACCACAACTACTAAATAAAGAGGGAAATCCTTCACAAAATTAGTGATATGGTCCACCTTAGTGGGCCTCACAAACATCCAGACCAAATTCCCTTCATGAAACTCATTGCATGCATCAAATATGTGGCAAATGGGACGCTAATGTCCATAAAATGGACAGCAAAGGATGTCCACCTTACTTGGATGGTCTGGACATTCCAGGGCCTTTAAGTGGGCCATACACCTTAAAAATTAAATGATAAAGAAGGAAAAAGTAAGATCCGGCCACAAGAAAGGGGTTCTGGCATAATTGAGGCCCTCTCCCTCATCACACACATACACATCATCTACTATATCAATTACAATCTAGATCATAGACATGCATGGAACTAAGAATCAATCTAAGGTGGAGATGCCTTAGCCACCAAAATCCATGGTCTAGATGATCCCTAAAAGACATGCATCAAAGGAGAAATGCTATGATGGGGTCCATGAAGAGTGGCCCCATTCATGGAACATGCATGCAAAGGGGTGGGCCATTGGCCACACCTATGAAGACATGGGGGACCTCCACCATCATTTGATGGGCCCCACAAGCTCCCAAAGATGAAATGAAAAAAAATATCTAAACAAGAAAACTTAAAGCCTATGCTAAATGCACACCCACCTCAAGGGATCTCTAAGATTCTCCTATCAATAGACTCCTTAGGCTCCAAGGTTCATGGATCTATGGTTGAGATCACTTTTCAAAGGTTAGATTGGGAGGTTTTTGAGAGAAAATGGGTTGAAAATTGTTGAACTATGGGGGACGTCCAAGGGCTTTGAGAAAGAGAGAAAGAGAGAAATGAGGAAGAGAAAGAGGGTATGGGACTTGTAGCATGAAAGGTATTGATTAGTTTCTAGAGAAGGCAACTAATGATAGTTTTTGAAAAGAGGAGGCTCATGATTTGTTTAGGAGAGAGCTCTCATACTTCCTAAGGGCTAGGGCATAGGCTAGCCATAGGGTGGCTAGGTAATTATGGAATGGGTGATGTCATCATGCATAGGAAAATGTGCCAGGCTAGGTAGGTCTCACCAAAACACAATCAATGGTCCAAATAAAGCTCGGCCTATAACTTTTGATGTACACATCGGATTCATGCACGAGACATGGCATTGGAACCGTGGCGTCAATGCGATCACAACAGTATAGGTTTCAGGTTAATCCGGGTCAGGTTTACATTATGAGATTTAAGGATGATCGTAAATAAAATTTACAGGTCGTAGGTTGCTGAAATTTAACTGGTAGGACCGTGGGACCTAATAGAATAAAATGGATACTCGATTAAGGGTCCGACAAGCTTGCTCCATTTTATTTGAAGAGTTTAGGTCGTTGACTTCATATTGTTGTTTTGGATTGGGAAGAGGTTAAGCAGGAAGGTTTCCCTTTCTTCCAATCATATTTTTTATCTCAAGCCCTTGAATGGCCTTTGTAAGGTCTTGAAAGGCTTGCGGCATACCCTAATTGAAATGCTCTTAATTTTGAAGATGCTTTAGAACTAGTTCCTCCTGAGGTTTCCCTAGATTTAGAATTTGATTAGGGAATCCTTGAGGAGTGTCACGCCCCAAACTCGGAAACCGGGCTCACAGAATTCCCGATCGCCGAATCCGGCACCTACAGCCTCCGTAGAACCCCATTCTCGGCTCCTAGCTCCCATTCGCCAGGTTCCGATCCTGGGATACTACGAGGAGGATTTTCAATGTCAGTCTGATTCGTAATAAGCATAACCAAAGACATAACCCACAAACAACAACCAAGAAACTCCATTACATTTCCACTATGATCAAAAACTTTACAGTACAATGAGCCTAAATGAGTGGGCCACCGTCCGCCAGCATGCTGGCAACAACATATGCATCAATGTGGGTCCCATGTGGGGCCCACTCTGTAATGTTTATTTGCCATCCAACCCATTCATAAGGTCACTCAACCTGGATGAAGGAAAAACATGAAATTTCAGCTTGATCCAACACTTCTGTGGACCCCAGGAATAGTTTCAATGGTGGATGCTCATCCACACTATTTCTTACGGTGTGGGCCACCTGAGTTTTGGACCAACCTGAAATTTGGAGGGGGCCCACCTGAGATGGGGACCCACCCAATGGACGGCTTGGATAGCATACATATATCAAGGTGGGGCCCACGGCTGGGGCCGTGGGTCCCTCTCTGGACGCCACCGCCCGCCCGTACGCACGCCAGCACGCTGCTGGCATGCAGTTTTTTTTTTTTTTTTTTTTTTTTTTTTAATGTCAGAAGCAAGAGGCCCTGCCTCTTGAAATTTTTGGAGGAAAACGATTTTGTTGGAGATTTTTGCACGTGGGGCCCGTTGCGCCAAAATCCAACCCGGCCATTGCGATCAGTGGCTCGAGGCCGTCCAAATAAGTCCAGAGTTTGAATTTTTTTGGCGCATGGAAAGTGAAATAACACCAGAATTAACATTTGAATGGTGAGGACGCAACATTCGGCGCTATGGTCCACCAGGTGATTTGATTAGCTCCAAACTTCTACCCAACGGCTAAAACGCCGTGGGTAAGAGGATGGACGGCTTGGATCGGACTTAAACGTCAAGGTGGAGCCTAAATGAGTGGGCCACCAAAAGTCTCACTTTTCTTCTTTCCTTTTCATTAAAACGTCCAGCGTCTGGGACGCTGGACGGTTTTAAATTTTTTTTTTTTTTTTCTTCTCTTTTGAGAATGGTGGGCCCTGATGAAGTGGGCCACCACATGATGGGTGACATGGGTTTAACTTTTAAGGTGGGCCCCACTTGAATAAAAATAGTTATATCAAGGTGGGATCCATTCAAGTGGGCCACACCATCCTATTGCAATAAAAATAAATAAAATAAAATAAAATAAAATAAAATAAAAGAGAGAGAGAGAGTCATGGAGAGTGGGACACGGCTTGTGATGGAGGGACCCCGACATTATGGGCCCTCCTTTAAAGGCAAATGATACAAAAAAAAGTCCCTCAACACATGGGACCATCAAGATCGAGAATCAACGGTGGAGATCCTCTCTCCACCAAAATGGACGGTCTAGATGACCTTTCTTGAAGAAATAAACATCATGATGGGGTCCATGGAGAATGGCCCCATCATGGAATGATCATGATGATCCAAGTGGTCCATCGGCCACAAATAAGGGTCCCAAGTGAGATCCACACCATTGATCGGTGGGCCTCACTTGGTCCACCATAAAAATAAGTAAAACTACCCTATAGAGGCACCCACCGTCCGATCTTCTCGCTCCTAGGGGTTCCTTGGCACCTTGTCTTCAACTTCAATGGCTAAGATGAAGAAAGGAGGGTTGAGATGGGAGATTTTGGGGTAGGAAGGTGGGCCACTTAGAGCTTAGGAAGGTTGGAGATTTCCATACGTATGGAGCTCTTGGAGTTGCTTGAAAATCTTGAAATGAGAAAGAGAGAAAGAGAGAGTGATGTAAAGGGAGAGAGAGAGAGTGATGGATGGATGGGTGAGTGATGGTGGTGTAAGAGAAACTTGACTTTTGTGGCTTTTGTGTAAGAGAAGTATGGGTTAAGAAGACTTTTGTGGCTTTTTGTGTAAGAGAGGTATGGGATGTGAAGACTTTTGTGGTTGCTTGGGAAAAGGGATGGAGGTGATGTGTACTTGACATGTGATGGGTTGATGGGTGATTGATTGATGGGATTGATGTGATTGATGTGACACATCGTTGAGATTCCCTTGATTTTCGCAACGCGCGGTGTTTTCTCGCACCGAACGTTGGCCCATATCTCTTGATCAGGGTATCTCCTTGGCGCGCGAGTCGCGGTATCGGAACCGCAACGACGGCGCGGTCGCTATGGTATTGGTCTCGGGTTGAGTCGACTCGGGTTGTCGGCACAAGAATCCAGGTCGCGCGTCGATATCGGTTAAGGGTCGAAAGTTGCCGGAATTCGACTGGTACGACCGCGGAAGTGTACGGAAAGGTACGGACCAAGATACGGGTCTTACAGCTCTCCCCTCCTTATAAAAATTTCGTCCTCGAAATTTACACAAGCGTCGCAACTAAGCATAACTCGCGAGGAATAAGAAACATAACATCATCATATAGAATCAGGGACAACGTGCAAAATACAATACATGATCATCAACCATCAAAGAGATGAGGATATCGCTCTCGAATCTCAGCCTCACGCTCCCAAGAAGCCTCCTCAACAGAATGGTGACCCCACTGCACCTTCACCAATGGAATGACCTTGGTTCTGAGGACCTGCTCCTTCCGATCAAGGATATGAACTGGTTGCTCAATGTAAGAAGCGTCCTCACGAACCTCCAACGGCTGCCAATCAATAACGGGAACTATGTCTGACCCACACTTCCTCAACATGGAGACGTGAAACACGTTGTGGATGCCAGACAACTGAGATGGCAAGGCAAGCCGATAGGCCACGGCGCCAACGCGCCCAGTGATCTCAAAAGGTCCTATGAATCTCGGGGCAAGCTTGCCTTTCGCTCCAAATCAAACTACGCCCTTCATGGGCGAGACCTTGAGATACACATGGTCCCCTACATCAAACTCTAAGGGACGACGCCGACGATCAGCAGAACTCTTCTGTCGGCTCTGAGCTGTGCGCATCCTCTGCCTAATGATGTCAATAGCCTCTGAAGTCTCCTGCACAAGCTCGAGACCTAGGAGACGACGCTCTCCAACCTCGGTCCAACAACTCGGTGATCTGCATGGTCTGCCATATAGTGCCTCAAAAGGAGCCATGCCGATGGTCGCCTGATAGCTGTTATTGTACGCGAACTCAGCCAATCGCAGATGCTCATCCCAGCTACCCCCGAAGTCAATCGCGCAGGCCCGAAGCATATCCTCAAGTATCTGATTGACCCTCTCGGTCTGGCCATCGGTCTGCGGATGGTACGCGGTGCTGAGCTGCAAATTAGTCCCCATCGCACGCTGGAAGCTCCCCCAAAACTGAGACGTGAACCTCGAGTCTCGGTCAGAAACGATCGAGACTGGAACGCCATGCAGTCTCACAATCTCCTCGATAAACAGTCTCGCAAGCCGGTCCATAGACCAAGTCGCACGCATCGCAAGGAAATGTGCCGACTTCGTCAGACGATCCACAACAACCCAAATGGAGTCATGACCGCGCTGAGTCCTCGGCAAATCCATAATGAAATCAGTCGACGCGTGCTCCCACTTCCACATTGGGACGCTCAACGGCTGCAATAGACCAGGAGGTCTCTGATGATCGGCCTTGACACGCTGGCACGTGTCACACTCGGCCACAAAACTGGCAATCTGGCGCTTCATCCCCGCCCAAAAATACTGTCGTCTCATGTCACGGTACATCTTCGTCGAGCCCGGGTGGATAGAAAACCGCGATCGATGTGCCTCGGTCATAAGATCTCTGCGTAATTCTGGAATATCCGGGACACATAATCGGCCTCTGAAACGAAGTCCACCGTCTGTACCGATCTGCCAATTAACCTGACCCTCAGATGCCGCCTCAGCCATATAACCCTGCAACGACTCATCAGCCTGCTGAGCCTCGATCACCCTAGCGACAAGAGAGGGTTGAATCGACAAGCTCAATAACTGTACAATGGAAGACTGCAGGCTGAACTCAAAGTCATACGCTGTGATATCCTCAAGCATCCGCCACTCCTGAATCATCATATGCGCCACTAGGCCTCATGGCTGATGGCTGAGGGCATCTGCCACCACGTTCGCCTTGCCCGGGTGGTACTGAAGGTCGAAATCATAGTCCTTCAGGAGCTCCATCCAGCGCCTCTGTCTCATATTCAACTCAGACTGCGAGAAGAGGTACTTCAAGCTCTTGTGATCAGAGAAGAGCTCGAACCTAATCCCGTAAAGGTAGTGCCTCCACACCTTCAGTGCGAAGACAACGGCAGCCAGCTCTAAGTCATGTGTAGGGTAGTTCAGCTCATGGACCTTGAGCTGATGAGACGCGAAGGCCACTGGTCTCCCGTGCTGCATCAGGACAGCACCTAAACCAATGTGCGAGGCATCAGTGAATACAATGAAGCCGTCACTCCCAAATGGAAGAGTGAGGACAGGAGCGGACGTCAGACGGTCCTTCAACTCCGTAAATGCTCGCTCGCAGGCGTCACTCCAAATAAACTCTGCGCCCTTTCGAGTCAACCTGGTCAGCGGGGCTGCAATACGAGAAAAACCCTCAATGAAACGTCGGTAATAGCCCGCCAAGCCAAGGAAACTACGGATCTCTGTCGCAGTCGTGGGCTGGCCCCACTGACGCACTGCCTCGACCTTCGAGGGGTCCACTGCGACACCCTCCCTCGTCACCACGTGACCGAGGAATTTCACCTCCTCCTGCCAGAACTCGCACTTCTCCAGCTTCGCATACAGCTGGTGTGTGCGGAGGGTCTGCAAGGTAATCTTCAAGTGTTGCTCATGCTCCTCACGAGTCCTCGAGTAGATCAGAATGTCATCGATGAAGACTACAACAAACTGATCCAGATATGGGCGAAAAACCTCGTTCATTAGCTGCATGAAGACCGCGGGTGCATTGGTCAGTCCGAAGGACATGACCTGAAACTCAAAATGACCGTAACGCGTCCTGAATGCCGTCTTCGGAATGTCCTCATCTCGGACCCGAATCTGATGATAACCGGAACGCAGGTCAATCTTCGAAAAGAACTGTGCACCCTGCAGCTGGTCAAACAAATCATCAATCCTGGGGAGCGGGTACTTGTTCTTGATCGTGACTTTGTTGAGCTCGCGATAGTCAACGCAGAGCCTCAACGAACCATCCTTCTTCTTCACGAAGAGTACCGGTGCTCCCCACGGCGAACTGCTTGGACGAATAAAGCCCAGCTCACGCAACTCGTCCAACTGCTTTTGCAGTTCCCGTAACTCTAACGGTGTCATACGATACGGGGCCTTTGAATAGGCGCGGTACCAGGCACGAGATCGATCTGGAACTCGGTGAGTCGACGAGGCGGTAATCCCGGAATCTCCTGGAACACATCGGGAAAATCGCAAACTATCGGTAAATGGTCGATGCAAACGGCGACAGGCTCCTCTATGGCGCAAGACATCAGACAAGACAACTGCTCTCCTCTGGCCTCTGCAACGAACTGGAACTGTGGCACGCTGGGTATACAAAACGTGACGGTCCTCGCGGCGCAGTCCAAAATGGCATAGTACTCGGCGAGCCAATCCATGCCCAAGATAACGTCGAACTCGGACATCGGCAAAACAAACAAATCAGCAGGCAGGAAGGTATCCCCAACTAGAACGGGGCATGACGAGCAAAATCGTCCTAACGCTGCAGTCCTCCCCAAGGGAGTAGATACTGATAGGCTCTCACCAGCAGACTCCAACGGTAAGCCAGCCGATCGACAGAAGCTCTCAGCCACAAAAGAATGCGATGCACCAGAATCAAACAATACACGTACAATGCATGCAGAAACTGGCAATATACCCTCAACGACTCCTCCGGATGACTGTGGATCCTGCTGTGCCGCATAAAACCTAGCCTGAGCTGGCTGGGGAGGTGCATGTCCCCTCTGAACGTGTTGCTGCTGCTGTTGAGGTCGCTGAGGCGGTCGAAACTGCTGCCTCTGCTGCTGCGGCCTCTGAGGCTGGTGCTGATGCTGATGCTGCTGCTGAGGTGGCCTCGGTGGTAGAGACTGCTGTCGCTGCTGCTGTGGGGGTCTCTGCTGCTGCGGTGGAGGTCTCTGCTGCTGTGGACCTCTCTGCTGCTGCTGGGGACTGGGACACTCCCATGAACGGTGTCCCGTCGCACCGCACCTGAAGCAAGTGCCGGTGAACTGTCTCTGAGGTGGTGGTGGAGGTGCTGATGGTGCACGGAAAGCTGGACGACCAGTGCGCCTCTGCTGCTGTGGTCGACCCTGCTGGGAATGACTGAAAGAAGCCTGCCTCTTCCGGTCTCCCCTCTGACCACGATCAGACTGAGAACCGGCCCACTCAGTCTCATATATCTGAGCCTTCCACACTACTGCCTGGAAGGTAGGAAGCTCATGCCCAATGACACGACCTCGAAGGCCGTAACGTAAGCCGTGCTCGAAACGGCGGGCCTTCCGCCCCTCGTCATCAACCATGTACGGTGTGAATCGTGATAGTGCCATGAAACGGGCCGCATACTGCGCCACAGTCATATCTCCCTGCACCAGAGTCTCGAACTCTAAGGCTCGCTGACGACGGATGTGGTCAGGGAAGTACTGCTCCTCGAATCGGTCCACAAAGTCCTCCCATGTCCAGACATAATCAGGTCCGGCGACACGGGCGACAGAGGTCCACCAATGCTCGGCCTCACCGTGGAAGAGAAATACTGCTAACCAGACGCGCTGCTCGGTCGTGCATAACATGGTATCGAATATCTTCTCCACATCGGAGCGCCATCTCTCGGCTGCAGTCAGATCTGGCTCGCCCTGGAAACGTGGGGGATCATGTCGTCTAAACTCACGAAGTACGGCGCTCGCGCGCTCCTGCTCCGCCTGAGCTGGTGAAACAGCTGGGCGTCTACCCTGTCCCTGGAGTGCGGCGGTCACAGCCTGTAACATCTGCTGTAACTGAGAGGCACTCACAGTCACCGTCGGCTCCTCATCGGTCTCAGGTGGAGGAATGTCATCCTCATGGGAAGAAGCAGGAATCTCTGAGGGTGGAATGGGAGACGCAGGTGGTAGAGCTGGAGTCTCCGATGGTGAAGTAGAATCCTCAGGTGGTGGTGCGGGAGTCGATCGAATAACAGGCGCCATACCCTACAGGAAAGAGTGAAAGCGCCTATCAACTTCAAAACTCTCGAATATACGCATGTTAACGGTCTGAATCAGAAGGTCGCGAAGTTATCCGAACTTCGGAACTTAGTCATTCTTCATTCATAGCAAACATGTAATGTTGTTCTCGGTTATTCTCAAGTTATGCTCTGATACCAACTTCTGTCAGGCCCCAAACTCAGAAATCGGGCTCACAGAATTCCCGATCACCGAATCCGGCGCCGACAGCCTCCGTAGAACCCCATTCTCGGCTCCTAGCTCCCATTCGCCAGGTTCCAATCCTGGGATACTACGAGGAGGATTTTCAATGTCAGTCTGATTCGTAATAAGCATAACTAAAGGCATAACCCACAAACAACAACCAAGAAACTCCATTACATTTCTACTATGATCAAAAACTTTACAGTACAATGAGCATAAAGGGAAATACAAGGGTAAATAACAGAAAAACTTCAAAATGATCAGCAATGTGCTCCTGCCTCAACGCTGCTGCGATCCAACGTCACCTGCACGCAACGGTCGTGCATAAGCTTACAAAAAGCTTAGAGGGTGGTGAAGGTGTGTGCTCAAGGTAGTAATATGTACATGCAATGTCAGAGTGATGCGGAATATGCAAATGGAAACATAATATCATGAGCCGTACCAAGGCTATACAATGTCAAACATGAATGTATCGGCCACCACAAGGCCATGCGATGTACAATGCAACTCAAGCATACAGGTCCTCATCTATGTCCACACATCAATACAGCTCAAAGTATGGAATATCACCGGGGTCTAGTACACTCTAAACCAGATTGCCGCCACATCGCGCACAATAAGGTAAGTGGAAGAGACCTCACTATCCGTCTGCCAATATCGGGCGCGACTCGTCGATAGCGGACCCATTCCTCGAGCTGGTCAGACTCAGCCTAGCATTGTCCCCTACACTCGGGCGGGTAAGACCGTACCCCCTTCCAACCGACCACGACACAGTGGAGAGCGTAACCGTCTGGTAATCGGCACTCAACGCTCATCTACCCACTCGGTCTAGACGTTGGAGCAACCTCTTGGTACCATAAGGGTTTAGGGACTTTCACCCAGGGATATCTATAGTACCTCATGTAGAACAAGTATTTTTGGGATCTAATCCTGCCAACCACGATGCGTCTGTGGAGGCTACGGCCCTGATGTCGCTAGGGCGTACAATAACCATGTCACATAAATGCGGAATGCATGAATCACGCTATCCAGTCATGCAACCAATCCTGCGCATACCGCGCGCTCATGTAGGGCAACACCGCCTAACCGGGAGCCCATAAACAACCTGCCCGAAGGCAAATGCTATGATCAGACAATTCTCACATCAAGCATACATATGATGCGTATGATCATGAGTCATGAACTGTACTAAACATGTTATAACAAAATGAACTATTTACAATGCAGATGGACCTGGACGGTCTAAATACGATAAGTATGGTCCAGTAATGGACCCTAAGGAAAGTCGTAATGTGGACATCCAACCAACATTACACTCGCAATGTGGACGTCAAACCAACATTGTTTCCCAGGTACGATCTTCTAAAAACACCGCTACATAATTGGTATTGGGTTTACACATTGCAATGGACCTTATGTTCCTCCCATTGGGCCTTGCATATATATCAAATGGGCCATAGCTTATGGGCCTTTTATTCATCAGATGGGCCACATAAATGGGCCACACCAATGGGTCTTATGTGCATTGCAATGGGTCAAAACCCGTGGCCTTGGATTGTATCAATTGGACCTAGTCACATGAGTCTGATATGTATCAAATGGGCCACACAATTGGGCCCCCAAATGCATATCAACTGGGCCTCAACCCAGAGGCCTTATATGAGTCGAATGGGCCTAAATCCCTAGGCCTTAAACAATTCTAATGGGCCTAGTCCATGAGCTTGCATGCATATCAAAAGTGGGCCTAATCCCATGGACCCTTCCTTAATCAAATGGGTGTAGTCCCATAGGTCTTACAATATAACAAATGGGTCCACTTCTATGGGATTTAAGAATGCAACAAATAGGTCCAATTACCTGTGCCTTGAAGTACATTAAATGGGCCTAGCCCCATGGACTTGCAACACATCATATGGGCCTAAGTCCTTAGACCTAGAATGAATCCAATGGGCCTAGCTCATAAGCATTTCACAAGCCAAATGGGCCTAGCCCATAGGCCTTTTGAAATTCGAATGGGCCTAGCCCATAGGCCTTCTATGAGTCAGATGGGCCTAAATCTCTAGGCTTTATATATATCAAATGGGTGGACGGTTTGGATGTATCACATGCATCAAGGGGGGTCCCACTGTCCAGTGGACCGTGCGATATAACACATACATCACACAGGGCCCACCGTCCGTGGACGGTGGAGGCAGCCCATGCGTCAGGTGGGTGCCACCGTCCGCCAGCATGCTGGCAACAACATATGTATCAATGTGGGTCCCATGTGGGGCCCACTCTGTAATGTTTATTTGTCATCCAACCCATTCATAAGGTCACTCAACCTGGATGAAGGAAAAACATGAAATTTCAGCTTGATCCAACACTTCTGTGGACCCCAGGAATAGTTTCAATGGTGGATGCTCATCCACACTATTTCTTACGGTGTGGGCCACCTGAGTTTTGGACCAACCTGAAATTTGGAGGGGGCCCACCTGAGATGGGGACCCACCCAATGGACGGCTTGGATAGCATACATATATCAAGGTGGGGCCCACGGCTGGGGCCGTGGGTCCCTCTCTGGACGCCACCGTCCGCCCGTACGCTCGCCAGCACGCTGCTGGCGTGCAGTTTTTTTTTTTTTTTTAATGTCAGAAGCAAGAGGCCCTGCCTCTTGAAATTTTTGGAGGAAAACGATTTTGTTGGAGATTTTTGCACGTGGGGCCCGCTGCGCCGAAATCCAACTCGGCCATTGCGATCAGTGGCTCGAGGTCGTCCAAATAAGTCCAGAGTTTGAATTTTTTTGGCGCATGGAAAGTGAAATAACACCAGAATTAACATTTGAATGGTGAGGACGCAACATTCGGCGCTATGGTCCACCAGGTGATTTGATTAGCTCCAAACTTCTACCCAACGGCTAAAACGCCATGGGTAAGAGGATGGACGGCTTGGATCGGACTTAAACGTCAAGGTGGAGCCTAAATGAGTGGGCCACCAAAAGTCTCACTTTTCTTCTTTCCTTTTCATTAAAACGTCCAGCGTCTGGGACGCTGGACGGTTTTAAATTTTTTTTTTTTTTTTCTTCTCTTTTGAGAATGGTGGGCCCTGATGAAGTGGGCCACCACATGATGGGTGACATGGGTTTAACTTTTAAGGTGGGCCCCACTTGAATAAAAATAGTTATATCAAGGTGGGATCCATTCAAGTGGGCCACACCATCCTATTGCAATAAAAATAAATAAAATAAAATAAAATAAAATAAAATAAAAGAGAGAGAGAGAGTCATGGAGAGTGGGACACGGCTTGTGATGGAGGGACCCCGACATTATGGGCCCTCCTTTAAAGGCAAATGATACAAAAAAAAAGTCCCTCAACACATGGGACCATCAAGATCGAGAATCAACGGTGGAGATCCTCTCTCCACCAAAATGGACGGTCTAGATGACCTTTCTTGAAGAAATAAACATCATGATGGGGTCCATGGAGAATGGCCCCATCATGGAATGATCATGATGATCCAAGTGGTCCATCGGCCACAAATAAGGGTCCCAAGTGAGATCCACACCATTGATCGGTGGGCCTCACTTGGTCCACCATAAAAATAAGTAAAACTACCCTATAGAGGCACCCACCGTCCGATCTTCTCGCTCCTAGGAGTTCCTTGGCACCTTATCTTCAACTTCAATGGCTAAGATGAAGAAAGGAGGGTTGAGATGGGAGATTTTGGGGTAGGAAGGTGGGCCACTTAGAGCTTAGGAAGGTTGGAGATTTCTATACGTATGGGGTTCTTGGAGTTGCTTGAAAATCTTGAAATGAGAAAGAGAGAAAGAGAGAGTGATGTAAAGGGAGAGAGAGAGAGTGATGGATGGATGGGTGAGTGATGGTGGTGTAAGAGAAACTTGACTTTTGTGGCTTTTGTGTAAGAGAAGTATGGGTTAAGAAGACTTTTGTGGCTTTTTGTGTAAGAGAGGTATGGGATGTGAAGACTTTTGTGGTTGCTTGGGAAAAGGGATGGAGGTGATGTGTACTTGACATGTGATGGGTTGATGGGTGATTGATTGATGGGATTGATGTGATTGATGTGACACATCGTTGAGATTCCCTTGGTTTTCGCAACACGCGGCATTTTCTCGCACCGAACGTTAGCCCATATCTCTTGATCAGGGTATCGCCTTGGCGCGCGAGTCGCGGTATCGGAACCGCAACGACGACGCGGTCGCTATGGTATTGGTCTCGGGTTGAGTCGACTCGGGTTGTCGGCACAAGAATCCAGGTCGCGCGTCGATATCGGTTAAGGGTCAAAAGTTGCCGGAATTCGACCGGTACGACCGCGGAAGTGTACAGAAAGGTACGGACCAAGATACGGGTCTTACAAGGAGAGGCAGTTTGTCCATTCCTCCAACTGAAGTTTGAATGATTTCTCCAGTTAGGATTGTATGTATTTAAAGTGGATCCACCAAAAGGTCTTTCGTAATTATTTACGACGTTAGATTGTTCATTCAGTACCTCTTGAAAAGTAGATATTGTTGAAAAATTTTTAGTTGTGTGAATGTTACAAACACAAATACCGCAAATAATTTCTGTGGCTTATCCTTCTTTAATTCAATGGCCACCAGTTTTCTTGTGAGATTAGCCACTTTAGCGTTTATATCATCATCTTCTTTCAGAAGATATATTCCGCACCTCTCTTTTGATTGAGTAGGCCTAAAAGTGGTGCTTGATTTTGGAGAAATGTCCCATGATTGTGTGTTTTCAACAAGCTTGTCAGAATAATCTCACACATCATCGACCTCTTTATTTATGAATTCCCCATTGCACATTATCTTGACCATTTGGCGCATGGAAGAAGTCAGCCCAACGTAAAATAATAATAATAATAAAAAAAAAACTTGTTATTCGCCGAGTTTCAAAACTATGTTGTGGGCATGAGTTGACAAGATCCTTAAACTTCTCCCAACATTAGAAAAATATTTCATCTTCCTTTTGGACGATGTTCATGATTGATTTTCTAAGGGTGTTCGTTTTATGGTATGGGAAAAAATTCTTAATGAACTTCCTTGTCATGTTGTTCCATCTGCCAATAGATTGTAGACGTAGTGAATGCAACTATGTCTTAGCTTTCTCTTTCAAGGAGAAGGGAAAGAGTTTCAGCCTAACCATGTCCTCAAACACGTTTGGAAAGTATAAGGTGGCTATAATCTCATCAAACTCTTTCATGTGTAAATGTGAATTTTCTTATTCAAGTTCATGAAATTTTGGAAGGAGTTCGATCACCCCTAGCTTGATATCCATATGCCCTATATTTTTTGAAAAAACTATCCATGAGGGCGTGCTCACCCCCATCGGTTGTAAATAATCTCTCAAAGTACAAGGCGGGAGTGTTTGATTTCTTAACTTGGATTTCCTCAACCCTAGGTTGAGATGGATCTGAAGTTTGATTGGTCATTTGATTTGCAGCCATAACTTCAGTTAATTCTATGGATCTCGAGTGGTGTCTAATCCTATGATAGATAGATAACCCCTCAACCAATCCCCCTTCACTCAAGAGATGTCGAGTGTGATCACGAACCCACTTAGACATGAAACACTCTTAGCGCTCTATTCAGAATCTAACTTAAACTTAAAAGGAAAGAAGGAAATAGAAATCTAGAAATAGAAAGAGAGAGAATTAGAAAGAAGTTACCAAATTAGAAGTTTCTATATTGAGATCCTGCAAAAGAAAAAGGAAAGTAGATTAGTTTCTAAAATAGAATAGGAAAGGAAATTAATTTTAAAAAAAAATTAAGAAAATTTCAAAAAAAGTAAAAAAGTTAGCTTCTAAAAACAAATTATGAAAGTTTCTATCATAGTAGAAAAGGAAAATTTTTAAACCTAGAAATAGAAAGCTAAGTTAGTTTCTAAAATAATTCAGAAAAAACTCTAACTTAAAAATAGAAAGTAGAAAAACCTTAATCTTAAACTAATTTCAAAACTAGTTAACCTCAGAAAAATGCTACCGTTAGTCCCCGGCAACGGCGTCAAAAACTTGTTCATAACCCCAAGTGTAGGGTTACAATGTAGTAATAACCTCGGTAAGACCAAGGTCAAATCCACAGAGACTAATCTCGTGTGTATTCTGAAAGAAAATAGAAAAAGACATAAATCTAAATTGGGAATAAAAATGAGTAATTGTGAGAGATTTAATTAGAAACTTAAGAAATTCAAAGGTGAGAACTAGGGTTTCTAAAGATCCACTTATAACAATTTAAGGCTACAACTGTAATTGGAGTCCTATCCTATCCGATTGAAAGATATCTCAATAAAACCAAATCTGAACTTCCTTTGATCTAATTCTCAATGGATGAGAGTTATGAGGATTGGAAGTGATTCCTTCACTTAGCCATGCCCAGTAGACTATGGCAAACAACAGGATATACCAATCCCACAATCAAACATAGGAGAATTGTGGAGATTAGAAGGGATTCCATCATCCAACCATGCCTAAGGGACAATGGTGAACAATAGGATTTTCTAATTTCACAATCTCAAAGCATGAAAAGAAAATACTCAAAGCTATTGCAGATCTATTGTAATTTGAGTCACAACAAACCATTAAAAACTGAAAGTATTCCTTAAATATCAAACTAGAATCAAAGAGAATTCAATATAAACATGAATCAAAGCAATAGAAAATATCCCATCACGCTACAAGCTTCACCTCTTAGCCCTAGTTAAGAGGTTTAGCCAACCATAGACATGATTGGATCTAAAACCCTAGAAGAAATCATGAAAAACTAAGAAAGAAAGAAGAAAAATGCTTGGTGACGGCTCTCTGCCCTTGTGCTTCGCTCCTCCAAACCCTAGATAGTTGCTCAAGGATGCCCTAGAGACTCCTATTTATAATTGTGCAATACCTCCTTTTGCGCCTCCTTGAAAAAATCTAAAAACTACCTCAAATTTATGCACTCCGCGTAATTCTGCATAACTCTGTGTAAGTGGTTCGATGACATCGAACCAACTTCAATGTCATCAAAGGTGACTTTTATACGTACTTTTTCCACACTGCATAACTTCATCCGAATTGTGTAATCTTTTATATCATCGAACCTACCTTCGATGTCATCAAAGGTGTCTTTGATGTCATCGAGTGCTATTCAAGGAATCGATAATGCGTCCAAAATAATCAAATGAGTTTTACCAAAAATTCATAAAAAATTCGATGTCATCGAACTGGCTTCGATGTCATCGAACTGGCTTCGATGTCATTGAGCAAGGCTTTGAGTCATCGAATAAGTCCTTCAGTCATTGAAAAATGTATTCAATTTATACAACAATCAACTCAATTTTCTTTCATAAATTTGATGTCATCGACCCGTGTTTGATGTTATCGAACGGTGTTCAATGACACAGTTAATGTGAATTCTACTCTTGTTCTTTCGACTTCGTTCCTTCTCCACTTGATTTTTTTGAATCTTGGGACCTTGAAATCTTCGATCTTTGTCTCCTAAATCTATTCTTTACCTTGGTGATCTTTTAAGATCCATTCTTTACCTTGGTGATCTTTGAGCATCAAATCCGTGCTTTTAGCACCTTTTCTAATCCAAGTTCTTAAATTCACCTTGTAACCAAACATGAGTAAAATAGGACATTAAGTAGTATCATATTCATAAAAATAAGATATAAATGGGGGATAATATGCAATATTTGACCCTCAATATGAAGAAGGTGGGTAAGAGCACCCCTTGCAGGACCAAGGGTTCCGCTATTTATGAGGCAAGAAGTGCCCCTTACAAGACCAACAACATGATTTTCGAGTAAGATGTGATGGTGTGAATGGACTGAACGGGAGAGAAAAAGTGTTCTAGATAATCCTCAATGATTTTTATGATAGGGCCTCCTAATGAGCCAAGGCCCACTTAATGCCGAGACTGGGGATTTTAAAGAACATCTGTAGGAGTAGCAATGGTAGTCGAGATGGTGATCATAATTTTTCAGCTATCGATTAGGTCTTGGACCGCATGCTTCAAGGTGAAATAACAGTCTATTATGTGACCACAAGACTGATGATATATACAGTACTCATTCTCATTGTAGTAGGGCAGCAGAGGATTTGGAGAAGGCCTAGGCTATAGTGGAGTCAAGAGTTTCCTTTGCACTAATGTGACCATAATTTAGTTGTATGTTTGTGCTAGTGAGGTAAACTTCTTAGGCTCCTTGGTCATCATCTACCTGTTTTGGTATGGGTATTATGCATTCGCCCTGGGTTGTTGTTGCTATTATTGTTATGGTGATGGTGGAGGTCGTGGTTGATATCTTTACTAGGGTGGCTAAGGCTGGTGATGTGGCTAAGGCTAGTACTGTTAGTATTGTTAGCATCCCTATTAGGGGCATAGTAGTTGCCTTAAGCAAAGGCAATGATATTATTTACTTCTATCATTCATTGGGTGGGACCATTTTCGCCTAACAAAGTTGCTCCCAGGCCCTAATGTAGTGACAGTTGAAAGATGTGTACCAATTTAAAGAATCACCCTCCAAAGATTTTTTAAAAAGATGAATGAAAGCTCTGTCATTCCCTACAATGGCATTCAATTCCTAACAAAAGGCTTCCAAGTGTCTCGTGGGATAATTGTTACCATCGTATCTCTTGAATTTGGGCACCTCAAAGTTCCAAGGCACATGAACATCTACAAAGAGACATAAGTCCCTGAACTTTGTGGATGAAAGGTCCACACCCCATTGCTTTTGCAATTGACTTAACATTTCTTGGAACTACTCTCGAAACTCTTCCATTGCCATTCAGCTTGTTGGAGGGGGCTTCGCCCTTCAGCACAATCTAACCCACTTCTTCATCATAGTGGTCTATTTTGTCAACCCTATAGCTCTCATGAAGGGAGATTGTTGGAATGAAACTAGATTCCTGACTTGGAGAAATTTTTGAGATTGATTGGAGCTCCCGTTAGGGGAGGTTGAGAGACTTGGAAGTGACCCCCATACCTGTCCATTGCTCTCATTAGGGGGAGTATGCTAGACTCGAAATTGACCATCACTGAGGGTATCTGCTAGAACCTTCCCTTGACTTCCATTAGGGGGAGCCAATACTGGAAATTCCAGTGCAGGGTGTGACTAGAATTTACTCTCGTTCATGGGAGGATGTTGAAAGAAATTTCATGTGGCAGAGGGCTATGCTGGTTAATAACCTCAGTTGGGAGGCTGTCGAGTGTCTTGTGTGGATCCTGATTGTTGAGGTTAGACTGAACTTAGAGGCTGGAAGAAGTGCGAGAAGTGATGGATGTTGCTATATTGGGTCGGCTTGGGTGTTGGCCGCTAAAAGTTATGTACTTTGTTCCGTCTCGTCTTGTATGAGACAAAGGAGCATTTCTTGCATGACCTTCATGCTTTGTGTTAATTCTTGGATGCAGGAGACTGGGGCTAGTTTTGTTGGGTTTGCCTTGAAATTACGGTTGGACTGCTATTATTGAAATATGAATGTATGACAAAGGTCCTGGGAGGGTGAATAGGACTTTAAAATTTTCTAATCCTACTAAGATATAATATCTACCAATTTAAAACTAGTTAAGTATAATTATCAAACAATCATTCACATTCATATTATAAAAAACATTAAGAGATCTAAGTGTGCCATTTTATCAAACATAAATGATGCATAAGTGAGCATTTCAATAATCAATCTAAGTAGGCAAGAATCATCACAAACACAGTGATATATAGTGGTTCGGTTATGTGCCTACTCTACTCCTAGATGACATACTCCACCCTAGAGTGTGTTGGATTACATTATCCGATGGTTTTAAATTAGGTTAACCATAAACCTTCACAGCCTACACAAGGTACTGTCTACACAAGACAAATATGTCCTACATAAGGAATTACCTATCTAAGGCAACCATTCATGCCTACACAAGACACTATAGATCCTACACAAGGATTCGATACATATTCTCCCATAGGAAGCCTATAAAAAGGTCTTAGTAAGTTTGTGAGATACAACCTGAAACCTAATCCTACACAAGGAATGGTCTTTAGATTCTATGGACTCTAATGACTTACTTGTAAGTAGGTGAACCCTGTTTCTAGCACATGATGAAGATAATCTCCCTTGTTGATGAAGAATCTTCAGCTCCCTCATTCAACAACTATAGATGCTCCCAATGCAAGTCGCCAGAGTTGGGTCAAGGTATTTAAAGGAATCTATTATAAAGAATATTAGTCTTTAAGTAACAAAGAGATTCTAGGATATTATGCATTTAAGAGATTCCAACACAATGATTTACCATTAAGTGAGTTGTTGGAGGATCCTTGAATGGTGAAGTTCATTCTCCAATCCAATTTATTAATTTTTCAATGATTGCATTTAAAAAAGGGTTGAAGGATAAACTTCTATGATAAAAAGGATTTATGATGGTAAGTAACAATTACTCTCTCAGAACTCACTCTTTTTCTCAATGCAAACCTAGAAAAAAAGCTTCTGAATATAAAGGAAAAAATCCCAACAGTATAAAATCGGACAGATTTTGTTTGCGTTCGATGTCATCGAAGGTGGTTCGATAAAATTGATGAGTCTAGTTGATTTTCTTTCAAGAACTATAAACAAGTATAGTCCATATTCGATGTAATCAATCACACCTTCGGTATCATCAAAATTTGAATTTTGATGTCATCGAATGGAGTTTGATTGCATCGAAGAGTTCATGATTTTTTCAATAGAACTCTCTGGTCAAGTCAAATTTATATTTGATGTAATCAACCATAGATTCAATGTCATCAAATTTTGACTTTCGATGTCATCGAACGTGGTTCGAGTCATCGAAGCTTTTAAGTGATTTTTCAACCTACTCTTGCTGGACATGAGAGTCTTATTTTTAATGTCATCGAGGCATGTTTGATGATATGAGAGATGTTTCATTTTGGTTGTTAGACGTTTAAGAGTTCTTCTTTAATGTCATCGAAACCTGTTCAATGACGCAAGATTTCGGTCCAGTATCGATTTGGTTGTTGGATATCCGAGGACTCCTATTCAATGTCATCGAGGTACTTTCAATGTCATTGCACTACACCAAAATTGCCTTTTAAGTACGACTACTCCTTTAGTTCAAAAAATGGATTTAGGTCGTTTCTGATCTGGAGCAGTTTTTAGCCATACTCGAACTTTCATTTCCCCCTATTTTACCACACGAACCCCACAAACCCAAACCCTACTATTATTCTTCCTCTCCCTCCGCATCTGACTGATGGAAGCGTCAGACCCCACGCATCAAACGCAGCGCATCGTCTTCATCATCGATCTATATCCTCTCTTCCATCTCCGAAACCCTAACCCTTACATCTCCTCCATTCTCTCCTCCTCCAAAACCCTCCTCTCCTTCTCTCCTCTCCCCTCCTCTCTCTTCACTTTCAAGCTCTTCTTCTCTTCTCTCTCTCCTCTCCTCTCCTCTCCACATCCAAAATCGACCGCCTTCTCAGCAAATCTGCCACTTTCATCTCCTTCGATTCCCCATCCCAAACCCTAATCTCTCTTTCCCAGACATTGATCTCTCTCTCCTGTCTCTTCCCTTCCCCAGACATCACCGAAGATTGCGTCTCTCCTCCCGTACGTTGTTCACCGCCGGATCGCTACCCCAAATCACCCAAGAATATGCCTGGGAGCCTCGGATTCGAGATCCGAAAGGTACGTCTCGTCTCGATGTCTTTGCCATTCATTCGAATCTGGTCATTCTCTTTTCACCGCTCGCCCATTCTTTGGAATGCATGTCTGAGTTTATGGGTGCAGAAATTGGCAGCGCGGATGTATTGCAATCTTTTCACTTCTCCTTCCTTTGATACAAGTATGCTATTGGATATTGCATTTTCACATAAAGCCCCAAGGCTTCATGTCTCTTCATCTCCTTCCCCATTCACTACGTTTTGATGAAGCCTCGATTTATGGCTGGGATTCCTAAAACCCAAATGCAAGGACTGATTTGAATGTGTGCAGATCTGTTCTCTAGATTTTGTAGCAATTTTTGGTAATGTAGTTGGGTTTTTTTTAATAACCATTTGTTCTCTTTTTCTCTGAATTTTTAGTTTTTGTTCTCTTTTGTTCTCTTTTTTTATTTTTATGTCTTATTTGGTTACGAAATTTGGGACTTCTAATTCCCAATTGATGGTTTGAATTGTTCTTTTCAGTTTTGCTGAATTTTTAGTGTGTTTTTCAAGTCTCTTATCTGGTTTGAAATATGCACATTAACCATTTGAAGAAATGCTTCAACCAAGGCCCCTTTCAGTTCTTTTGAGTATTTTAGCTAAGTTGTATATCAATGTTTTACAGTATGCTTGCCATTAGATACTATATTGGTAAATTGTAGCATTTTTTATAGTTTGCAATAATTTCTTTTTATATTTTCTTTGCACTAGATTTTAAAGGTTGGCTTGCTTCCAACACTAGCATGGGTAAAGGTGTGTTGATATCAGGTGGGAAGTCATTCACCAAACCTTTGCCAAACAAATCATCGGTATCCATTTTTTGAATCTACTAGTGAAACAGGGTTTGTAAAACTGACCCTAAATTGCCAGGACAACAATATGATGATGATAATCACAATTTGGTATGGTGCAAGTTGACAAACCTGAACTTGCATTTAACTAGAAATAGTCAAATCACATTCTCCATGAGTAACATTAAAGATGAAAGATGATTATTTCTTAAACTAGTGCAAGCACCTCTCATCATCATGCTAGTCATTAAAATATGGCCATGTCACGTTCTCCATAAGTAACATTAACATTAAAGATGAAACAAGGATTTCTCATTTCCTGTATTTTCATTGGCCATGTCATTAGTGATGACATCAGCACTATTGCAATGATGTCATCCATAATAACATGGCCTGATGAAAATGTAGTAAATAGGAATTTCTTGTTTCCAACAACAGAGGATCTGGATTCATAAGCTATATAGTTTTTATGTGTGCTTACCAACATGCAGTGTAGATTTACTACAATTTCTTATTTTAGTGGTTTTATTAAAATCAATGGACTTATTTCAGTGATTTTATTAAAACATTTTAGCATTCTTTCAAACTACAGTTTCTTCCGATCAAAAAAGTCTAGTTTCTAGGGGAGGATTTAGTTGTAGTCTCTGCCCTCTTTTGTTTCATCTCTAGCACATCTTGTGGATTTAAGCTGATTTAAGGTTGGGAATTTACTTTTCTGGTTCCAAGTAGTTGAACAGGTCCAGGATATGGTGTTTTCAACTCATTTGTGTTGATTTGTGGGGTATTTGTGTTATATAATATTTTTGTTGGTCAGCCTAAATTAACAATGTTTCAGTTCAGAACTGCATTCCACTTTGATTGATCTAGACGATTCAACCCCCATCTGACAACCTGTCCTTTTGTATTGGCTTGCAAGTGGATGGCTAAAAAACAAACATTGCCAATTGTCTGCATGCATCTAGAAAAGCCTATCCAGTTTTTGATTGAGATTATTTATTTATTTATTTTTTTTTTTTTTTTGCATTCGTGTGTCCATTATTTATGCACAATTATTTTGTTAGATGAACAATCTAGATTTTTTATGGTTTTTGACGTATTAATTATAATTTAAGATTAGGTTTCTCTTTATGAATAATTTAGTATTGATCGACTTGTTAGATTTTCCATGCTAAATTGGTAGATTTAATTAGTATAGCTTCTGGCTGATTAGCTGTGTTTGGGAAGAAGTGGTTTGGATGTGTTCGATGAATTTATAAAGGACAAGTTATTTATTTTGTTCCCTGTAAGATGGTCCATCATCCTTTCCCATCTTTTATATATTTAAGGAGACAAATTCAAACATCTCTCTCTCATGGAAATCCCAAGGCTTGTATTCTCTGTTTGGGTCTTCTCCATTTGTTTGTGTATATGCAGGAATGGGGTTGAAGGTTCTCATCAGATGTACAGAAATCTCCAATTTGTGGAGGTTTCCAATGTCAACATAGCCAGTACGGAGTTAAGAACTGGGTACCACTTCCAACCACCAAAGCATTGGATCAATGGTATGTTTCCCAAACACCCCTTTTCCCTTTATTTATCCTCTGTTTGGCTCAAAAGATCCTCTTTTACATGGTTCTTAGAAGTCCTATCAAGAGCAGAAATTCTAAAAATCACAAACTATTTTTCTTTGCTTCTAAAATAGTAGTGACCCAAATGCAACATCAATGTTTGCCCCATTTGGATGGCCTATTACAGTCGTTTAGAAGCAATTTACATAGTTTTCTTTTTCTTTTTTTTTTATGGATGGACAACACGAAGATCCCCTTTATGTGGTTTTTAGACATCTTACTATGATTAGAAATCCTAAAAATCAGAAACTATTTTCTCCATTTGAGAAATAGAAATGAGCCAAACACATCCTTAATATTTCTGATATATTAAGCTTGAATGCAGTTTTTCATGTTTCTAAGAGGATTAGAAAGGCTGTAATTAAGTATCATTTTTTCCCTCCTCTTTACATCTATTTGCATCAAGTTTCATTGAGAAATGCTATTATGAATCTATGATATACATTTGTAAAATGCATGGTGATTGATTGACATTCTTTGTTATTAGTTTTAAGTTAACAAATCCATGAATGGCTTTGCTACTGTGGATGCAGCATGGGATAGAGATTGTTTATTTATCCATTTTGTTAGTAAATCCTTTTTGGTGATCTATGAGTACATGCCTAGTAATAGCTTAGATAAACACTTGTCTTAAAGAGATTTTGAACTCTTTCAATGTCAACTTTTTAGTATTACATCTGAAAACCTTACCAACACTTGTCTTCAACAGCAATGGTAAGATGAAGATTCCAGCATGCCCCCCTAAAACTAGCACGTCAACATCAACGAGCTTCATATTCTTCTTCGGAATATGGATGACATCAATGTCGATTACGATTTGATTTTTATATGGATGCCTATTCAAAAAATGATATATGTAGAGTCGAAGGTTGACATGAGCTGGTTTTTGGCTGCAGGTTTAATTATGGAGTTCATGGGCTTGGGGTATTTCATCTATTACCTACCTTGTCAAATCCATGTTGAATTGTCTCATTTTTTCTTTGGAAGTATTCCAGTTTGTTGTGCATCATCATCATCATATTAGCCTTATTTCAATTAATTGGTGCCTGCTACATGAATCTTGTTCAACCATTTCAATCTATCAAGGGGAGAAGACCTTCAGTTTGACCACTGGTCATTTTAGTGTGTTGACAATGTTGTACATATAAGTAAGCAATATCGTTGCTGGTTAACTTGAAGATGTTAAGGCTGCTTTTGAACTGGAATTTGTAGGAGTTTTATCTGACTGTTGGGCCCAATGGCACTAGCTGGAATGTAGCATGTTACTTTTCAGTCAGGCCCTTTTTTTTAGTAGCATTGCAATATTCATATGTATTTATTATCTAGATAATAGAATGGATTTGTATGTGCAACGTCTATTTCTAAAATGGTAAATGAATTCAATTGAAGTTGAATACAATATTCATGACATTTTTAGCTTTACATAAATGATTGTTGATTGTAGCTTGGCACTGTGATATCTGCCCATGGATGCTGGATGTATTCAAACCATCTCATGGAGAATGAGGAAAGTGGTGGATTCTTGAAAACATATTTAGAAAGTAAATCAGCAACCACAACTTTTAGGACAAATAAAATCAGGAGTACCATCAAACTGCAAAGCCATCATGAGAAAGAGGAGATCGAGCGAAGAGCTGGGTTTTAGGGTCATCTGATGCAATCTGTATATCAGGTTAGTTGGTCGAAACTGTTCGATACTATTTCCAAAGTGTTGTAGGCTCAACACAGGGCATTCACAGTGACAGAAATAGATTGGTCTCATCACTTCTTTATTTTAGTTCCTGATAGTTTATACCATGTACAAGTTTTCATTTGTTGGATTTACAATTTGTATGATTCACTATGAATTCTAAATAACCCAACAGATATAGACTGATTTTTTTTTCTTTTATTCTAAATCAGGTACAACTTTATACGTATCAAGTATGAGATCCTTCTTGCATTTAATAGGTTCTGCGCCCGTTTAATTATCAAGTAGTGGATTTATAATCTGTTGTTTGTCAGGATGTACAATGAGGCGATCTCATATTATGAGAAGGCACTTGCCCTTTCGACCCAGAAGTTTGAGCACCTATGCAGGTCTGGCGTACACTCATCATTTGCAGGTAATAATATTCTTTAAGCCTTGGTTTGATATCTACTAATTTCACATGCACAATTGAGGTTACAAAAGAAGCTTATTGTTATGAGAGATTCTCGGCATCTGAATAGGCATTTGAATAAGTCTAAGTTGAATAACTCTTTGTAATGTTACTGAATGTTACAATAACCACTGTTTGTTATTTTGTTATTTTCCTCTTTTTTAGCTCTTTTTGTTGAAGGATTTCTTTGTTGAACGTTACAATAACCACTGAACATTACAATAACCATCAAATCCGAGTGGCAGAGGGAGATGTCCCCAAAACAGCATTCAAAACTCATGAAGGTCATTATGAATTTATGGTGATGTCATTCGGCCTCACTAATGCGCCATCAACTTTCCAAAGCCTCATGAACGATATTTTTCGTCTTTACCTGCAAAAGTTTATACTAGTGTTCTTTGATGATATTCTCATCTATAGTCAGACATGGTAAGAACACTTGGAGCATTTGGTCATTGTATTGAGCCTTCTGCGGTCTCATCAATTATAAACAAAAAGGTCCAAATGCAAGTTTGGTCAAAGGGACGCTGAATATTTGAGGCATGTTATATCTGGTGCTGGACTAGCTGTGGAGCCAGAAAAAATTCAAGCCATGTTAGACTGGCCCAAGCCCAACTCACTCAAAGCCTTACGAGGCTTCTTGGTCTTGACAGGTTATTACTGTAAGTTTATCAAAGATTATGGCAAAATCGCTAGTCCACTTACAGCCCTTCTCAAAAAAGATTTCTTTCATTGGAATGATCAAGCTAATCAGGCCTTTGAAAACCTCAAGAAGGCAATGATAAATCCTCCTGTGCTGGCTTTACTTGATTTCTCAAAGCCCTTTACAGCGGAGTGTGATGCATCAGGCGGTGGAATTGGTGCAGTCTTAATGCAGGATGGTCATCCAATTGCTTTCATTAGCCAAGCCTTGCAAGGGAAAAGTCTAGAATTATCCACATATGAAAAGGAAATGTTAGCCTTAGTCCATACAGTCTAGAAATGGAGGCCATACTTACTTGGCTGACAGTTCATCGTCTGCACTGACCACAAAAGTTTAAAATTTCTCTTCGAGCAGCAGATCGCCACGCCAGCGCAACAAAAATGGCTTGTCAAACTCATGGGTTATGATTACAAGGTAGAGTACAAAAAGGGTGTGAAAAATGTTGTGGCCGATGCTTTATCTAGAAGGCATGAAGTGGGGGAGATCCTAGCTTTGTCCACACCTATCTCTGATTGGTTAAATGTAATTAAGGAAGATTACCATAGTGATCCAGTAACTCATGACCTCGTTCAGCTGTAGAACACAGGCCAGCTAGATACTAAAAGATATGATATGCGTGATGGGCTCCTGTTTTACAAAGGATGACTATTTGTTGGTTCTGCTCAATCAAGATCCAAATTAATTACTGAGTTGCATGCTTCACCCACTGCTGGTCATGTGGGGTTTCACAAGACGTGGCAACGAATCAAGAAACAGTTTTATTGGCTAGGTATGAGAAGAGCAGTAAAAGAGTTCATCATAGAATGTGACATGTGCCAGCGAAATAAATATGAGAATACCTCCCCAGCAGGTCTCCTCCAACCCTTGCCAATTTCCAAGCGTATTTAAACAGATATTGCTATGGACTTCATTGAGGGCCTTCCTCTTTCGCAGGGGCAATCTGTGATCCTTGTGATAATAGATCGTCTGTCCAAATACGCTCACTTTATAGCTCTTGGTCATCCTTATACGGCTAAGTCAGTTTCACAAGCTTTTGTGGGCAACGTATTTAAGTTCCATGGGATGCCACAGTCGTTAGTCAGTGATCATGACCCAGTTTTCACCAGTGCGTTTTGGCGAGAGTTGTTTCGTTTACAAGGAAGTCAGCTACGCATGAGCTTGGCATACCACCCCCAAACCGATGGTCAAATGGAAGTTCTGAACCAATGCTTGGAGGGGTACTTACGTTGTTTCTGTAGTCACAAACCCAAGGGTTCGCTGGCTCCCTTGGGCTGAATGGTCATATAATACATCGACCCATTCGACAACCAAGATGACCCCTTTTGAGGCCGTTTATGGACTCTCTCCTCCTTCACTCTTGAGCTATGTACCAAGAACTACAAAAGTATGTGCTGTGGATACTGAGTTACAGCAACGGGATGTCCTTATTCAGCTTCTCAAAGATAACATCCTTAAGGCTCAAGATCGTATGAAGAAATTTTCCGATGCTCGTCGAACTGATCGTGAGTTCAAGAAAGGAGACTAGGTTTATCTTAAGTTACAGCCCTATCGTCAAAGTGCAGTCGCTCAACATCGTTCTATAAAGCTATCGTCAAGGTACTATGGCCCTTATCAAGTTCTGCAGCAGATTGGTTTGGTTGCTTACAAACTCACCCTACCTGAAGAGTCTAAAGTTCACCCAGTATTTCATGTATCACAGCTTAAACGAAGAATAGGACCGGCTGTTCCTTTACAAGTGACCCCACCTACCTTACTGCTTGAAGACCACTTAACCAAGGAACCAGAATGTGTTTTAAATCTTCGCATGGTGAAGAGGAATAACAAGGCTGTTACTGAACTTTTGATCCAATGGCAAAATTATCCACCTGAAGAAGCGACATAGGAAACCTTCACTTCTGTTAAGGAACGATTCCTCACTTTTAACCTTGAGGACAAGGTTACCTTTAAGGGGGACGGATTATTATGAGAGATTTTCGGCATCTGAATAGGCATTTGAATAAGTCTCGGTTGAATAACTCTTTGTAACGTTACAATAACCACTGTTTGTTATTTTGTTATTTTTCTCTTTTTTAGCTCTTTTTGTTGAAGCATTTCTTGTATAAAAAGTTGTCTGGAATGAATGGAAAGACAAGACATTTGTTATCAACTCTTTACAGAGCTGTTGGAGGAACGGTTCCCCTCGAAGAGAACCATTATTCCATCTATTCTTTTAATTCATGCAGCCATAGGCCGACGAAGGAGATTCAGGCCTATTACTTAACTGGTTTGATATTATCCTTCAAGGTTAGGTTGCAAGACTGCCAATTCCTTTTGGACTTCCAAGTAATCAAGACACAAGAATAGAACACAATTCTATTAGGGTTTCTAATACTGAATATGTAACGCCCCGACTTTTCAGGATCCGAGTACACAACTCGTTTCCTAAAAAGGTGACTGTTAACCTTAAAGGATGGTCAAATTCGAGTGTACATTTTTTTTTTCATTTATCAGAGTAAGCAAATGAGCAAAGTGTAGACAAATTGATATAAAGGAAAATTTTATTATCTTTCAACTATACAAGAAGTTGCTCATAATGACTTATACAAACTAACATCTCTGAATTTAACAAATGCAAGATTTACAAGAATGAATACATGAAGAATAGTAGAAAATATGTAAATATAAGCAGCAAAATCACGCAGCTCCTCCAAGAAAATATAGTTATGCATCTCTGGTGATCGTACCCTGCTCCTCATCAAGTCTAAATATGCATATCACTTAAGCCACCCGTACTACCTATACGGTTGTATATTTAATGGAGTGGCCAACTCAGTGTGAATTTTTCTTAAGATTACACACCACCGTATTAGGTAAGAAATAGTATAAAACATTCAAACAACCAAAACAGAGTAAATGCAGTCTTATTAGGTGCATGGATGTATGAATGCAATCATCGCCCCGGGGATGCTCCTCTGTGCGGACAGTGGGCCGTCACCCATGCAATCTCGAACCTGGGAAACATCATCTAGTCAGAATCATCGAACCTGGGGAAACATCACCCAGTCAGAACAATATGTGCCATGTATGCATGATTAGCCAAGTTATTATTATTCCATTTACAACCAGCCAATTTAGATAAGCTCAAAGGTCACTACGGGGAGCACATGGCCCAGCGTAGGCCGAGAGCTTGGGCATAGTGTCCCATTACCACCATCCCCGGCTCATGAGGCTACCATCTTAGGATGTTTAATGGAAACCTGTCGACTAGTGGCCAATCATATTAAAGTATATAGCGCTTACCATCACATGGTTACACAGTATAAAACATTAGACCCATATAGGGAAAATACCAGAACAAAGCCGCATAGGGCGATATCAAACAAGCCACATAGGGCAATTATCAAAATAGGCCTCATAGGGCGAGTATCAAAATCATGCGATAAAATACTATCCTTGAAAACCATTGAACACAACAACCCTGGATGGTAGGCCCACATCAATGATCCATTTAGACCACCACTCAATAACCACTAAGCCGAAGGTCCATTTTAATCACAACCAGTCGGGTTACATCCCAAGTATGGGTGTACATTTATAAGTGCAGGTTTTCCACTGATGTTCCAATTTAAAGTCCATAGGCAATCCATAAATAATTCATGAACAATTATACAGGATGAACATTAAGCATATAATATAGCAATTCAATTCCAACAGTTAACACATGTGATTATAAGAGAAAGATATCGATTATAATTTTTAATAAAAACTATAACTTAAGCTAATGAGAAGATGGAAAGCTCAAGGGGAATAATCATCACCTGACTAGTCGAATCGCCCATGCCGCTAAGGTCGTTAGGAAACGCGTGCCCTTAAAATCAAGTCCTACCATAAATCAGGAACTTGTATAATTAGATTCAAGATCTACACACTACCTAGGGTTTGGATTACTTTTAGGGTTTTAGTGTAGGATTAGGGTTTTATCCTAGAGTTTAGTTTGGCGCCTAGATTCTAGGATTTTGATTATGGGATTTGGACCCTAATTTGTGTGGTCATTAATGATATTGTTGATGGGAACCATTGATGAATAAAATTTATTAAATGAATTAGTTATTAATTTTAGGAATATTACAATGGCTAATATTATATCGATTTATCTAATAACACCCACAATAAATAATGATACTTATGATTTTCAAAATAATTATTAATGTTAACAATGTATTTAATATTAGTTAATGTGACCCTGATAATCATTGTGATGAACTTAGATAGTATGCCCTTATGTCAATAATAATATCTTTAAAAAAGGATGAATAAAATACCAATATTTTAATAATGGTAATAATTCATATTAAAAATTGTAATAAAGTGGTATAACCTATTATTTAAGATAATATTCTCAAGTGATGGACACTATGCTAATATCATTAATGGTAGTTTTATTCATAAGAACTAATATTAGCGCAACATTTTAAAAGTAATTATTATGAAATTGTTGATGCCAAAATCTGGTCAGCCCTCCCTCCTCGTTGATCACCACTTATGATCCCTGGAACCTGCACCAGGAAAATAATCAAAGGTGACCCTGAATAAGCCGGGGGACCCTCCGATGCCTAAGTCAGGACAAGGGAATCAGGGTCTGAGTAGAGTGTAGAGGAGAGCTCAATTTTACGTACCTGTAGATATGGTGTGATGTAGTATTTATGCTTGGCTGTCGAGTGGTCCAGATCAGATAATCTCGGCATGATCGGAGGGATTCCCGGATCGTGAAGATACCCCCCTCAATCTATCGATCATGTAGCATATCTGGCAGATTATGTGTATCTGCGAGCGAGGTTATCGACCACGTTTGGTTATGGCAGTTTGCACGTTCAGCGAGTGGGATATGCGCATCTGAACATGTGTTCAGCTTGGAATGTTCACTCTGTTTGGACTGTATGCTCGGCTCGGAACGTCGTTCGCCTCAGAATGCAGACTAGAGCAGGGCGGCTATAACGTAGACGATTATCCGATCGGATCATAATCCGGAGTCCGACCTCAACCAAGTCGGCTGCTCGGATGGGTCGCATCTACGGGTCGAGAGGGTTACGACTCGGCTCGGACTTGCCCTCGAAGCAGCGTTTGATTGTGAGCTCAGATTTTCCATAACAGAAGCCCCCTACTCTTCGAGTTTACTTATCAGCTCGGAGAGTACTTAGGTAAGAAATCTCCCACCCTCGCCGCAATGATGCCGGATATCGAATCACGCGCGCTAGCTGCCTTAGCCAACACGTGGCGATGGTTACGATCCCGAATCTCCTCTCATCCTATGAGAAGCCGCCACGCAGGCAGGAGGCGTGTGCCTGACGGCTCCGAGTGTCGAGGAGTCACTTCACCTGTCGAGGTACGCAGCCCGATGTCAGAGCCGTACGATCGGTTCGTATCCCACCAGTGCAACGTTGCCAAGTGTGCTCAGAGATCGACTCGATTCGGCTGCTGCCATTAAAGCTTGCCATCAATGCAAGAGTCATTCGCTGCCTATATAAGGCGCTCCGGGCATTGGTTAGTCATTTTGACGTCCTGATTTGTGAGAGCACACCGGAGAGGCGATTTTCGACGAGAGGTGATTCCGGCCAAACTCGAGGTTTCCGGCAGAAATGTGATTTTCGGCCATCATCCGGTGAGTCTCGATCATCTCCATCCTTGTTTCTTCAATGTCTTCTGATCTGGAGATGGTCCGTGAGTATGGCGACGACTCCAAGCCGGGGAGTACCGGGAGCGAAAGCGGGTCTTCCAAGGGCCCTTTCGAAGCCACTCTCCTGTACCCCCGCCTCGGAAGCAAAAGACACTGGGTTCTAGGACAAAATAACCCAGCAAGAAGGCTGCCCCCCGAGCACGTTGAGTCAAAACTCCTACCGTCACCGATATGCTTGCAAGCCTGCGAGCCGCAGAGGTTGTCCCTGGGGGTTCTGTCATGTCGGGATCCCAAATGGAATGGATCTGCTCGGAGTTCCAGGTCCCCGACTCTGTGCAGATAAGGGCCCCTGGTCCTTTGGACGTTGCTGGCGCTCCAGCTAAGGGTGAGGTGGCCATTTTTCTCTGCGCGCTGCAGTGCGGGGTCCGTCTTCCATTGCATCCCTTCATCCGAAAGGTGGCGACCTACCTCGGGCTGGCTCTTGGACAGTTGCTCCGAATGTATGGAGGGTGATGATCTCGACCTACATAATTTGGAAGCAAGTTGGGAATCCCGAGCTGACCCCAGAGGAGCTACTGAGCCTGTACATGGTCGAGCATGATAGCAACGACCCATGGTACTATTTCGTGACTCAGGAGAGCAAAGGGTCGGGGTTAGTGATGCACCTGCCGTCTTTCAACAAGGACTGGAAGAATAAATGGTTCTGGGCGGCAGGTGATTGGGAGGCCCCGGTGGTTGAGCTTGGGACCTTGACAACTCGGGTTTCGACCCATTTTACAAAGCCAGGTCGGACTTCATTTTACATCCGAGTCACTATTTTGATTTCCTCCTGTTTTCGTAGAAGTCACATTTTTTTATTTTGCAGCTTTTGCGAAGGGGTGGTCGTTCCTAGACTCGGACTAGAAGATTCAGGTCGCAAAGGCCAGAGCACGGTCGGAGTCGCTCCGTTCCTGGGCCGATCTGATAACTGCGGCCAACCTTCACCGGTCCGGGCTCTGCAAATCCCAACCTCTGGCCACCTCTCTGAGTAAGCTATCCTGACCCCTTCAATAATCTTTCCTTCACTTATTTAGTAGTTGACAGTTTTCTTTCGCAAGCATGGCTGAGGCGTCCGGGGCACGAAAAAGGAAGGCAGCTCCGAGAGCAGCGGAGCTACTCAAAGAAGCCCCTCGAGTGAAGATCACTCGGAAGAAGCAAGTTTCCCCTCGTGTGGGAGAATCTTCTACTGCACCAAATCCATCAAGTCCGACATGGAGGCCCGCCGGCACTCCCTCCGTGCTGCCTACCCCGAAGGGCCCGAGCACTACCGCGGCTCCTCCGGTAGTGCTTCGGCCAGTGGTACGCCTTCCTCCGGGGGTTGTCTGAGTGATCGAGGATGACACCCCGGCTGCGCCGAGCTCTATTGCTCGGGCTTTCTCCGTCGTCGTTCCTCCTGCCACCGTTCCCTCCGCAGCCCTCGAGCCCCCCATCGTCGTTCCCTCATCCTCTGAGAGAGAGGGGACCAACAGGGTAGCCGAAAATGTTCCTTCCCCCCCCTTCCCCCCCGAGGTTGAGGAGGAGGTCCGCGCCGAGGGTCAAAACTCGACCAGTAGTCGAGTAGGGGCTGAGGGGGCTGATGCCTCAGCCCCAGCGGGCACGAGCGGGGGGAGGTTCGAGCCCGGCTATCACATGGCGTGCTTGGCTTCTTGGGCCCCCAAGCATGCTAAGGAGGAAGACATTGCTCAGACCCTTGAGCGATCTGAGGGAGGCTTCCTGAACGACTTTGACTCCGTATGTTACATGGTAAGTCTCCGAGAAGACCTTTCTTTGATTTTGTTATGCACACTCCGTAGGTACTGATCTTTGTTTTCTGTTCAGGCCGTCCCGATGCTACTCTCCATTCGGCAGAGAGTGCGAGAATAAAAGGAGAGGGAGTCAGAGTTGGAGGCTCTCCGGGCTGAGACGGCGGCCTTAAGGTCTGAGGAGACTGGCCTCCGCCAAAAGATTACGGGTGAGAGAGCCAGGGTTAGGCGACTGCAGGGAGTCATCGTGGACTTGGAAGCCAGGGAGCTACATCTGCAGGATAAGGCAGATGATTTTAAGAAGAGCGGTGATACAGCTACTGCTGAACTGATCCGTGTCAAGGCCCACGCAGACTCCTTGGCCGTGAAGACGGTTCGGATTGGGGAAGCTCTGAATTGTGCCAAGGCCGAGGCGACTGAGGAGCGGACTCGAGCAGTGAATCAAGCTGTGGAGGCCCAGAGGGTGAAGGGTGAGGCCTCTTTGGCCGCAGCGGTTGCTACTGCTGTCGAAAGCTTCAAGACTTCTAAAGAGAGGGATGCTGAGGCTGCAACGTTTTACAATCGAGGCTTCGACGCATGCCTCGAGGCGGTTCTGGGTTTGTTCCCAGACCTAGATCTCGATTCCCTTTTGTCCGACGACTCCGAAGATACCTCGGCTGACATCGTCCTCTCGGAACCAGCTCCGACGCCCAGGTTCCTGATGACCAAGCTCCTCCTCCGGCCTGAAGACTTCTCTTTCTTTTTTTAGCTATCAATGTACTTATGTACTTTTGCCCCTCCGAGGGAATTTAATGAAAAATATTTGTCACCTTGTTGATTTGTTTGAGATGCTGAGCTGATGAGCTTAGTTCGCTGTCGTTTAGTTAGTTTTTAGAGTCGGTTATCCGAGCCTCCTTGACCCAAGTTTTAGTTGGGTCCGCTCTCTTTGGATGCTCGGCTCGTCGCCTTTGTTTTATTGTATGTTAATCTGAACACTTAATCGGGGGGTCAGATCGTTATTAGGCTTTTTTCCCTTGAAGGGATGCCTTATCGATCTTTCACGGGGTTAGATTTCGATCCTTAGAGGATCGAACCATTTATTAGGCTTTTTCCCTTGAAGGGATGCCTTGTCGATTTCTCGTAAGGTTGGTTTCCGATTCCTTAAGGGATCGGACCATTTATCTTGTACTTATGCGGATAGGGCAATCGAACAAGCATCCAAAGGTAGAATCGGTCTTTTATTAAGAGCCTTAAAAGGCCAGTAGCTCGGAGGCATACATTGCATCATGAGCATTAAAAGTTATTTCCTCACGGGTAGTAGATCTTTAAGTGCTCGGCGTTCCAGGGATGAGGGAGATGATGGCCTTCGAGGTTTTTCAAGTGGTACGTGTAAGACCCGTATCTTCGTCCATACCTTTCCGTACACTTCCGCGGTCTTACCGGTCGAATTTCGACGACTTTCGACCCTTAAACAATATGACGCACGACCCTGATCCATGTACCGACAACCTGAGTCGACTCAACCCGAGACCAATACCATAGCGACCGCGCCGTCGTTGCGGTTCTGATACCGCGACTCGCGCGCCGAGGCGATACCCTGGTCAAGAGTTATGGGCCAACGTTTGGTCGAGAAAACGCCGCGCGTTGCGAAAATCAAGGGAATCTCTACGATGTGTCACATCAATCACATCAATCCCATTAATCAATCATCCATCAATCCATCACATGTCAAGTACACATCACTTCCATCTCTTTTCCCAAGCAACCACAAAAGTCTTCATCTCCCATACCTCTCTTACACAAAAAGCCTTAAAAGTCAAGCTTTTCTTACACAACCATCATTCACCCATCCATCCATCACTCTCTCTCTCTCCCTTTACATCACTCTCTCTCTTTCTCTCTTTCCCATTTCAAAAAAATCCCAAAGCCAAAGAGTCCATACGTATGGAATTTGCAAGAGCTCTTAAGCTCCAAGTGGCCCACCTTCCTACCCCATCATCTCCCATCTCAACCCTCCATTCTTCATCTTAACCATTGAAGTTGAAGCCAAGGTGCCAAGGAACCCTTAGGAACGAGAAGATCGGACGGTGGGTGCCTCTATAGGGTAGATTTATTTGTTTTTATGGTGGACCAAGTGAGGCCCACCGATCAATGGTGTAGATCTCACTTGGGACCCTAATACGTGGCCGATGGACCACTTGGATCATCATGATCATTCCATGATGGGGCCATTCTCCATTGACCCCATCATGATGTTTATTTTCATTTGGAAAGGTCATCTAGACCATCCATATTGGTGGGGAAAGGATCCCCATCGTTGATCTTTAGTTTGATGGTCACATGTGCAAAAGGACCCATTTGATGTATGATTTCAGGTAAGGGAGGGCCCATAATGACGGGGTCCCTCCATCACAAGCCGTGTCCCACTCTCCATCTCTCTTTCTCTCTTTTATTTATTTTATTTTATTTTATTTTATTTTATTTATTTTATTTTATTTTATTTTATTGCAATAGGATGGTGTGGCCCACTTGAATGGATCCCGCTTTGAAATTCATTTGGTTAAAATTTTTATTCAAGTGGGACCCACCTTATATGTGTACCCATGACAAATATCCGTGGTGGCCCACTTCATCAGGGCCCACCTTTAAAGCAAATTTTTTTTTAGAGAAAACCGTCCAGCGTCTGGGACGCTGGACGTTCCAAAGGAAGAAGAAAAAGGAAAGAAGAAAAAATGCGATTTTGGGTGGCCCACTTGCATAGGCCCCACCCTGTTGTATTGCTCTGATCCAAGCCGTCCATTCCTTTCACCATCCCATTTTAGGCGTTGAGCCAGAAGATGAGATTGAACGGAGCACCTGGTGGGCCATAGCGTCAAAGATCGCACCCTCACCATTCAAACATCATTTTCTTAATTTATTTCATTTCCTTTCATCAAAAAAATTCGAACTCTGGACTCATTTCGTCTGTTTCGGGCCGCTGATCGCAATGGCCGGGGCGGATTTCACTTTTGCGGGCCCCACATATGAAAAACCTCAGGAAAACATCTTTTTCCAAAATTTGATAAGAGGCAGAGCCTCTGCATTGGCGTCAGCAGATGGCAGCGCTGCACGCTGCTGCGTGCAGCGGCGGGCGGGCGGCCGCTGGCCACCCACGGCCCTTCTCGTGGGCCCCACTGTGATGTTTATTTGAGATCCAATCTATTCATGTGGTGGGCCACCTCCTAAAGTGGGCCCCTGCCAAAATTCAGGCCCATCCAAGGCTCTGGTGGCCCACACCACAGAAAACAGTAGAATTGAAGGTTTGCCATTGAAAATTGTCTTGGGGCCCACAGAAGTATTGGATTAAGCTGAAATTTATGTTTTTCCTTCATCCAGGTCCAAGGGACCTTGTGAACGGTCGGATTTCGAATGAACAATTTTGGTGGGCCCCACATGGGAGCCACCATGATATTTTTATATATTTTTTTAGGCCACCGTCCAGTGGACGGTGGCGCCCACCTTGATGTAAATTTTCTCCACCGTCTAGCGGACGGTGGGGCCCTCGATGCAGGCGCATGTCCAGGCCATCCAGGGCCTGGACATTTTATTTTTTCTTTAAATTTAATTATATTAACATAGTATATCTTGTTATATTAATATATAATATAATATTACATTTTATATCATATGGGTTAGGCCCATTTGGTTTACAATAGGCCTATGGGCTAGGTCCATTTGTATTACAAAAGGCCTATGGGCTAGTCCCATTTAAATTATGAAATGCTTATGGGCTAGGCCCATTTGATTCATTTAAGGCCCAAGAACTTGGGCCCATTTGATATGTAAAGCCTATGGGCTTAACTTGATATTTAAGGCCTATGGTTTTAGGCCCAATGGATATGATCTAAGGCCATGTGACTAGGCCATTTGATGTACTTCTAGGCCCATGGAAGTGGACCCATTTGTTATATTGTAAGACCCATGGGACTACACCCATTTGATTAAGAAAGGGTCCATGGGATTAGGCCCACTTTGATATGCATGCAAGCTCATGGATTAGGCCCATTAGAATTGTTTAAGGCCTAGGGATTTAGGCCCATTCGACTCATATAAGGCCTCTGGGTTGAGGCCCATTGATATACATTTGGGGGCCCAATTGGTGTGGCCCATTTGATACATATTAGACTCATGTGACTAGGTCCAATTGATGCAATCCAAGGCCCACGGGTTTTGACCCATTGCAATGCACATAAGACCCATTGGTGTGGCCCATTTATGTGGCCCATCTGATGAATAAAAGGCCCATAAGCTATGGCCCATTTGATATATATGTAAGGCCCAATGGGAGGAACCTAAGGTCCATTGCAATGTGTAAACCCAATACCGATTATGTAGCGGTGTTTAAGAAGATCGTACCTGGGATGCAGTGTCTGTTTGACGTCCACATTGCGAGTGTAATGTTGGTTGGATGTCCACATTACGACTCTCCTTAGGGCCCATTTCTGGGCCGTACTTATCGTATATAGGCCGTCCAGGTCCATCTGCATTATAAGATAGTTCATTTTGTTATAACATGTTTAGTACAGTTCATGACTCATGATCATACGCATCATATGTATGCTTGACGTGAGAATTGTCTGATCATAGCATTTGCCTTCGGGCAGGTTGTTTATGGGCTCTCGGTTAGGCGGTGATGCCCTACATGAGCGCACGATATGCGCAGGATTTGATGCATGACTGGATAGCGTGATTCATGCATATCGCATTTGTATGACATGGATATTGTACGCCCTAGCGACATCGGGGCCGTAGCCTCCACAGACAGATCGTGGTTGGCAGGATTGGATACCGAAAATCCTGTTCTACATAGGGTACTATAGATATCCCTGGGTGAAAGTTCCTAAACCCTTATGGTACCAAGAGGTTGCTTCAACATCTAGACCGAGTGGGTAGATGAGCGTTGAGTGTCGATTACCAGACGGTTACGCTCTCCACTGTGTCGTGGTCGGTTGGAAGGGGGTGCGGCCTTACCCGCCCGAGTGTAGGGGACAATGCTAGGCTGAGTTTGACTAGCTCGAGGAATGGGTCCGCTATCGATGAGTCGCGCCCGATATTGGCAGACGGATAGTGAGGTCTCTTCCACTTACCTTATTGTGCGCGATGTGGCGGCAATCTGGTTTAGAGTGTACTAGACCCCGGTGATATTCCATACTTTGAGCTGTATTGATGTGTGGACATAGATGAGGACCTGTATGCTTGAGTTGCATTGCACATCGCATGGCCTTGGGATGGTCGATACCATTCATGTCTTGCATCGCATAAGCCTTGGTACGGCTCATGATATCATAGATCCATCTGCATATTCCGCTTTACTCTGACATTGCATGTTCATATTACTACCTGGCGCACACACTTTCACCACCCTCTAAGCTTTCTGTAAGCTTATGCACGACCGTTGCGTGCAAGTGACGTTGGATTGCAGCAGCGCTGAGGCAGGAGCACGTTGCTGATCATTTGGAGTTTTTGTTATTTATCATTGTATTTCCCTTTATGCTCATTGTACTTGTAAAGTTTTTTATCATAGTGGAAATGTAATCGAGTTCTTGGTTGTTGTTTGTGGGTTATGCCTTTGGTTATGCTTATTACGAATCAAACTGACATTGAAAATCCTCCTCGTAGCATCCCAAGATCGGAACCTGGCGAATGGGAGCTAGGAGCCGATAATGGAGTTTTACGGAGGCTGTTGGCACCGGATTCGGCGATCGGGAATTCTGTGAGCCCGGTTTCCGAGTTTGGGGCGTGACAGTACGAGCCCAGTTTTGCAGATCTGACCACACGGTATGGACCTTCCCAATTGGGTCCGAGTGCTCCTGCTCCTGGCTCGGCCGTGTTCTGGAAAACCTATCAGAGGACTAAGTCTCCTGGTCGGAAGCGCCTGACTTTAACTTTGGAGTTGTAGAAGCGCGCTACCTGCTGGTGTCGAGCCGTCGCTCGAAGCTTGGAAACTTCTCTGAGTTCCTCGAGCAAATTCAGATTAGCTAATATCTGATCGGAGTTATGACTTTCTTCGAAGCCCCTGACCCGCGCTGTAGGGAGTCCGATTTCTACCGGCACCATTGCCTCCGAGCCGTAAGATAACAAAAATGGATTTTCGCCCGTCAAAGTCTGGGTTGTAGTCCTGTAGGCCCAGAGGACGAAGGGGAGCTCTTCGACCCAATTTTCTTTTACTTTTCCAGCTTCGTCTTAAGATGGTGCTTGATGATCTTGTTGACCGCCTCTACTTGTCCGTTAGATTGCGGGTGCCGAGGCGATGAGTAAGCGTTCACGATGCCAAGCCCTCGACACATGCTACGGAACTTGTCATTATCGAATTAGCGGCCGTTATCGAAAACGATGGTCCTCGGAATCCCGAACCGGCAGATGATATTTTTCCACACAAAGTCGATCACTTTCTGCTTGGTGATCGTTGCAACTGACTCAGCCTCGGCCCACTTGGTGAAATAGTCGACCGCGACTATAGCAAACTTGACCTGTCCCTTCCCAGTGGGTAAGGGACCGATGATGTCGATCCCCCATTGAGCGAACGGCCATGGCCCACTCATGGGGGTCATTTCTTCTGCCAGTTGCCACGGCACAGTAGAAAAATGCTGGCACTTGTCACACTTCCGAACAAAATCCTTAGAGTCTTGCTTAAGAGTTGGCCAAAAATACTCTTGGCGAAGTATCTTCATGGCCAAGGCACGGCTGCCCGAGTGATTTCTGCAGATTTCCTTATGAATCTCCTGAATCACGTAATCGGCTTCATCCGGTCGAAGACATTTAAGGTAAGGCTGAGAATGCCCCTTCTTGTACAGCACTCCGTCCAATATGGCGTACCGTGCTGCTCGGACCCTAAATCACCTCGCCTCAAGCTTATCTGAGGGAGTTTCGCCGGTTGATAGATAATTGAAAATGGGGTCCATCCAACTGGGAATGGACTGGACGGTGTTGACCTCCTGTGACTGGCCGATGCTTGGGTGCTCAACGAACTCGACTGGAACGAAACGTGGGATCTTTCCCTCGAAGGTCGAGGCAAGCCTTGCTAAGGCATCGGCCCATGAATTCTCGGCTCTGGGGATCTGCTGGATGGTGCAGCTCCAAAACTTCTCGATCAATTTCTTCGTTTCTTCGAGGTAGGCGATCATTCTGGCCTCCTTAGTTTCGTACTCCGAAGAGATATGGTTCACCACCAACTGTGAGTCGCTTCAGACTTGTAGGGTCTGAACACCCAGGCTCGCTGCCAGCCGGAGTCCAGCTAGCAGCGCTTCGTATTCGGCCTCGTTATTTGAAGCTTTGAACCCGAGCCTGATGGCGTATTGAATTGTCGTTGAATCGGGTGCAACCAAGACAACACCGGCACCTGCTCCTTTAATGTTGAAAGATTCATCAACATGAAGGACCCATCCCAGACCTGCCGCCAGCTCTTGATTGCTCAGTGAGATGGGTGGTGTCTTTTCAACTTCCTTCCTGACTTGCTCCTCATCCGGAGTTATAAACTCGGCGATGAAATCGGCTATAGCTTGCCCCTTGAGTGTCGTCCTGGGCCGGAACAGAATGTCGAACTCTCCGAGCTTTACAGCCCATTTGGTCATCCAGCCTGACACTTCGAGTCTCTGGAGGATCTGCCTCAGAGGGGAGTCCGATAGCATGATTATGGAGTGGGCCTGAAAGTACGGTCATAGTCTTCTGGCCGAGACGACAAGGCAGAGCGCCAATTTCTCTAAAGACTGGTATCTCGTTTCTGCTGGTACCATGGCTTTGCTTACATAGTAAACGGGATACTGCTTAATTCCAACTTCTCGGATCAGAGCCGAGCTGATGGCCGAGGTTAAAACGGCGAGGTAGAGGAACAAGGGCTCTCCTTCTTCTGGCTTAAACAAGAGAGGCGGTGATCTCAAGTACTGTTTCAACTGCTGGAAGGCTTGCTCACACTCCGGCGTCCATTCCGCCCTCTTGTGGCTTTTCAGCTGCTGGAAGAAAGGAAGGCATTTGTCTGTAGCCCTAGATATGAAACGTTCGAGGGCTGCAACTCTTCCCGTGAGACACTATATTTTCTTGAGAGTCCGAGACGAGTTCATGTCCAGGAGGGCTTTGATCTTGTCTGGGTTCGCCTCGATACCCTGCTGGCTGACTTGAAAGCCCAGGAATTTTCCCGACTCAACCCCGAACATGCACTTGGCGGGGTTAAGCTTCATCTGGTATTCACGGAGGACGTTGAAGGTTTCTTCGAGATCAACAAGGTGGTCGGAGGCTTTGATACTCTTCACCAGCATGTCGTCCACATACACCTCCATGGTGTGTCCGATCTGTTTGGTGAACATTTGATTCACCAGTCTCTGATACGTTGCCCCAGCATTTTTTAGGCCAAATGGCATGACCCGGTAACAGTGCAGTCCCTTGTCCGTGACAAAGGTGGTCTTCTGCCTATCTGGGGGATGCATGGCGATCTGGTTATACCCGAAGTAGGCATCCAGAAACGAGAGTAACTCGTGTCCGGCCGTGCTGTCCACCAGTTGGTCGATCCGAGGTAGCGGGAAGCTGTCTTTGGGACACGCCTTATTCAGATCGGAGTAGTCTACGCAGACCCGCCACTTCTCGTTTGACTTCCTGACGAGCACGACATTTGCTATCCAGTCAGGGTAGTATACTTCTTCTATGAAGCCCACGTCGAGCAGGACGGAGACCTCCTCGGCAATGGCTTCATATCGTTCGGCATCGAACGGCCTTCTTTTTTGCTTAACTGGCTGATGGTCTGGGTCCACGTTCAGCCTGTGGACTAGCACGTCGGGCGAGATCCCCGGCATGTCTGCGTACGACCACGTGAAGATTTTTCGATGTTGTCTCAAGAAGGCCAGTAACTCATCTCTCCGCTCGGGATTCAGGGATGCTCCGAGCTGAACGGTTTTGCTCGGGTCTGATTCATCGAGCGGTATTCTTGCTAGATCTTCGACGGGGGAACTCTCCATCGCTCCGAGGGTCCAAGGCGTCGAGTACGAGCTTTTGTTTGGCGGCCCCTTTTCTCACGGCTACTGCATAACATCTCCGAGCCTCGCGTTGATCACCTCGGAGATAACCAATCCCGCCTTCAGCCGGGAACTTCATCATCAGATGGTAAGTCGAAACAACCACCCTCATTGCATTGAGGAAGGGTCGGCCCAGAATCACGCTGTGGACTGATGGAACATTGATAACTAAAAAGTCAACCAAAAGCGTGACTTGATATTGCCCTTCTCCCGCTGTCACTGGGAGAGAGATGGCTCCTTCGGAGATGACTCACTCTCCGAAAAAGTCGTGCAAGGGAGTCTTCATGGGTCGGAGCTTGGACCGTGGAATTCCCATCTTCTCAAACGCCTCGGAATACATTACGTCAGCTAAACTCCCGGTGTCGACCAAGATGCAGTACACTTTGTAATTATCTATGGTCATAGTGACCACTAGCGCGTCGTCGTGCGGATGCTGGATCCCACGTGCATCATCTTCTGTGAAGGTCAGGCTGCACGGAGCGATACGAAGTTCTTTGCTGGGACGTTCCGTCAGGTGAATGTGGTGCTCCGACTCGAAGCTCCAGGAATGGGTTTTCCGTGCCCTGTTCGAATCCCCTCCCCCACCTGAGCCCCCGAAGATGGTGCGAATTTCGGCTGGCTCCTCTGGGGGGTTGTTCGACTGCTCTTGCCGCCATTCTTCTCTGAGCGAATTTCTCCTTTTTGACGTAACGGCGTAGATGTCCTTTGCGGATGAGGGACTCGATCTTATCCTTCAGATCTATGCAATCATCCGTGTTATGACCGTGGTCCCGGTGGAAACGGAAGTATTTTCATTGGTCCCAATGCTCGGGATCAGCTCTCATACAGACTGGCCAATTGAGTAGTCTGTCTCCTCGGATGTCTAGCTGGATCTGCTCGGCGGATGTATTGAGTGGAGTGTAAGAACGGAATTTCCCTTTCGGCCTATGGCTCGGACGATAAGCGCGAGAAGCGCGATCATCCGTCCCTTTGCTAGCCGGCTGGGAGTCTTCGTTCCGGGGTCTCTTCCCCTTTTTCGTCGAGTCAGACGCCTGTGTGCTCTTTCGGGCGTTGGTGAACTCCTCTACGTTAGTGTACTTCTGAGCTTTCGCCATGAAGTCCACTAGCGTCTTCGGTGGATTCTTTTCGATGGAGAAGGCAAATTTTCCTTCTTTCAGTCCGCTCAGAATGGCGGCGAGGGCCATCTTATCATTGTAGTCCTCGACATGCAATGCTTCTTTGTTGAAGCGGGCGATGTAATCCTTCAACGACTCCTTCAGGGTCTGCTTAATGGTAAGCAAGTGAGTGTTGGGCTTCCGACTTCTCTTACTGCTTATGAACTGCGTAAGGAATAGTTGGCTCAGTTCCGTGAATGAACCCACGGAACCAGGCTTCAGCTAGCGATACCAGATCCGAGCGGACCTTGTGAGGATGATAGAGAACCCCCTACACATCATTGCATCCGTTGCTGTCTGGATCTGCATCCAGGATCGATAGGACTCCAAGTGTTCGGATGGGTCCCCAGATCCCGAATACTAGATGACGGGAGGCATCCGAAACCTCTGCGGCATCACTTCAGCCATGATGGCCGAGTTGAAGGGAGGCTCGGTCTCTTCCATCATCTCCTGGATAGTGGTCGAAAATGTTGATCGTTCTTGCTTTTTCTCCAATATCAGGAACTTATCCTTCAGTTCTGCAAATCGCGCTTCCCAGGGGTCCTTGTTTTCAGCGACGACCTCTAGGGTATGTTCAGCCTCCGATATTCTCCCTTCTCTCCTCCGTTCTAACCGATGACGGAGGTCCGTAGGTAGCAGGGCGGATGTGGCTGAGTGGACGGTTGTCAGAGCCCGAGCAGGCTCGTTCCGTGCGGATGCCTCGCCACGTGCCGTAAGAAGATTTTGACCTGACTGCGGTACCCCCGAATGTTGGGAAACTTCGAGCCTCACACTCCTCAGTACGGAACGAGTTTCCACAAACAGTCTCACCGGCTCGAGAACGGGTTGTTCTTGAGCCGGGCGTAGTTCTGGCTCCTGCTTTGTTTCATCTGGTTTATCTCGTCAGGATGGCTGAATCTCTTTCTGCATGGCACGATACTTGTTCGACCGATTACGCGAACGCTGAGAAGGCCCTGGAGAGGACTCGGCATGAAGCGGTGATGACGACCGAGTCTACTCATCAAGTTGCGGCTGCACTGCTGTAGCTTTCTTCTTCCTCGCCGTTGCTTAGGGGAAATGAGAACCTGACTTCTAGTTTCAGGTTCCCACAGACGGTGCCAAAAAATGTTGATGCCAAAATCTGGTCAGCCCTCCCTCCTCGTCGATCACCACGTATGATCCCTGGAACCTGCACCAGGAAAGCAAGCAAAGGTGACCCTGGCTAAGCCAGGGGACCCTCCGATGCCTAAGTCAGGACAAGAGAATCAGGGTCTGAGTAGAGTGTAGAGAAGAGCTCGATTTTACGTACCTGTAAATATGGTGTGATATAGTATTTATACTTGGCTGTCGAGTGGTCCGGATCCGATAATCTCTGCATGATCGGAGGGATTCCCGGATCGTGGAGATACCCCCCGCAATCTATCAATCATGTAGCGTATCTGGCGGATTATGTGTATCTACGAGCGAGGTTATCGGCCACGTTTGGTTATGGCAGTTTCCACGTTCAGCGAGTGGGATATGCGCATCTGAACATGCGTTCGGCTTGGAACGTTCGCTCTGTTCGGACTGTATGCTCAGCTCGGAACGTTGTTCGCCTCGGAATGCAGACTAGAGCAGGGCGGCTATAACGTAGACGATTATCCGATCGGATCATAATCCGGAGTCCGACCTCAACCAAGTCGGCTACTCGGATGGGTCGCGTCTTGAAACAGGTCAAGAGGTCATGACTCGGTTCGGACTTGCCCTCGGAGCAGCGTTGTATTGTGAGCTCAGATTTCCCATAACAAAGATAATTGGAAATAAAATTGTAATTGATGGTAATAATAACACACTAATTAATACATTATCCGTTATGCAGTTAGGAAATAATATTGATATTATTAATAGCAAAGGAAACTACTAACAAATCTGATTGATGACGAGAGGTGAAAATCCTCACCTAAGTTGATCCTGTTTTGAACCGAGTTGACTCGGTTGGCCTGGACAACCGCACACTCCTCTCTTTCTCTTCCTTCTTCTCTTTCTTCTTTCCCTTTTTCTTTCTCTCCTTTTTCTTTTTCCTTCCCTTCTCCCTTTCTTCCATGCTAGAAATCCAGCAACATTGCCCGAACAATAGGCCCAACTCGGTCAGCGCCTTGACTCAACTCACATGAATTGAGTCGACTCGGCGAGTTGCTCAGAGGGTGCAACCACCGACTGCCTTTCCTCTCTCCTTCCATTTCTTTCTTTTCTCTCTTCTCTTTCTTTCTCCTGTCAGCTGAAACGTCCAGCAATAGACGTCAGGTCTAGCCCAGGTGCAACCAACTCAAGCCAAGACTCAGCTTGACTCGAGCGGGGGTGGGACGATGCGACGTGAGCAGCGGCTGGGTGCGGCAACATCACCAAAAGCCCTCTCTCCCTCTCTAATTCTCTCCTCACTTCCTTCTTCTTTTTCTTTCTCTATTTTCCTTCTCTTTCTTCCTTCAATCATGGCCAGCAAGAGCAACTCCCGCGGATCCAAAAACTCTCCACGACAGCTTGGTGCGACCTTGAAACAGCAAGGTGCAGATGTTGTTTTGGCTCGAACTGTGGCCTCCCCTTGATGGTCAGGCCCTGATGGAGCCCTGGTGCTTAGGATGGACTAGGATGGCTTTCATGGTGGACGGAACAGAGCTGGAACCCACGGTTCACTTGACCATTCTTTGACGAGGAAGACGGCCAAGCTCCAATGGCAGATTCGAGACGGAGCTTCATTTCTTCAAAATCGTTGCTTTCAGAAGGTCAGGACAGGTCCATGGGAGCTTAGGTAGGTGGTTTTTTTTGAAGTTTCTTGGTAGTCCGGGTGGTGGGTTCGAATGGAGGAGAAAACTGCTAGTTTCATGGCTGCGGCTGTAAAAATAGAGGGTGAGCTACTATTCCTCGATCCGCACGCCTTATATGGTCGCCGTAATCTCCCTTGAACCGTCGGATCAGTAGCCAGTGGTCCGAATCTCCTCAGGTCAAAACCGCCTCCAAAACCATGGGTAGAATGGAGACCAGTTGTTGGTTTTGTTCGAGAGCCCTAAACTTCTTTGCTTAGATGGAGGGCTGAGCTTTTTCCCAACCATTGGACGGCTAAGATTGAAAGGAGCGTGCACCTGTGGATTTCCAGCTAAGGCACTGACAGTTTCCATTTTTGGAAACGTTTTGTGCTTGTAGGCCTTATTTGCGATTGGTGTTGTGTATACGTGTGGGCCCACCAACGTGTAAGATCACTGGGGTTTGACCAAAATGGAGAGCCCATCCTGATGGACGGCTCAAATCATGCCCTTGGGACATGATGGTGGGCCACAAACGACACCAACAAGCGTCGGGTTTAAATTCGTACGGGCAGGAACGAGAGAAAGGAGGGAGAGCACCTCCCCATTTTGAGTAACTGTCGGGTCAAACCCGTCTGACCAAGCTCCACGGTCCTGTGCACGTTGAGTGCACTCACACCCCATACACACTCGTCAAAGGTGGGGTCCACAAGGATGATATTGACAAATCCACTCCGTTCATTCTATTTGGTGGCCCCTGCTATGTCCTTTTACCAAAGGTGAGGCAGATCCAAGGTCCAGGTGGGCCATACGAGTCGATTCCTAGTTCTAACGGTGGCTTTCCATTATCTAGTGGTCAGATCATTCCTAGATTGGACGTCAATGGTCAAAAACCCTAATGGACCATTTGTGAGGCTTACATCCTATATTTCTAGCCAAGTAATATAAAATTTATCACTATTGTGCACTACTTATAGTTACCTTAATTAAAACAATTTGCACTTATATAAGTATAATTTAAATATTAACATACTACTACTTACATGCTATTGGCCATACATTTTCTAGTGTATGATCTATAGTATACAATATAATACTATACATATGTGTGAATTAGAAATTGTACAACACTACATTTAAAATTATATTGTTAAGTAATATACGACTTTATTAAATTATTTAGTAATTTTTGTATACGTATTTATAAAGATTCTTAATACTACACTAATATTTATAAAGCCAATCATATGTTGTAAAATTATAATTCATTATGTTTATTTAATATAATATTACTTTCATAATATTTTTCATACATTAAGTACATACACATCACTCTATTTCAATACATTTTTAACATTATTTAATTAGTAATTAAATCATCAAAGTGCATTCATAATCCTTTTGATCCATGTTTCTGTAGAATTTGTAATAATTAATAAAAATTCATATATTTATTAAATATATTTTTGGATGGTTCGATTCATCTATCGAGGTGATTAAGATCCTAAAATAGACATCTCTGGATTGTATTGAAAATCAATCGAATGGATGGCTTGATATACGAATGAATGTTGTACCGAACGATTGAGATTGATGAATTGGGTATCACTGGATATTGATGTGTAAGGAAGCTACGTGTGTTTCCACACACGTGAAAACTAGTTTAGATTTTCATGGTAACACCCGAGTACGAAAAGTACGGGGTGTTACAGAATATTTCTTGCTCATTCTGCTTATGGAATACTAATCTCATCTTGTCTATCTCATGAACAAACCTCATCAAAATTTGAACCCACGATGTTGCTTCACAAAAGCAACTATCAACATCTGTTGTAGATTTTCCTCAGATTAATGAGAGTTACACTAGCAGGTATGTCTTTATTCCTTACCCCTTCGATGTTGGCAATGCCGTAGAGCTTAGATTTTGAAACCATTTAAAGGGGATAATGTGAGAACTCGCTTCTTATTTCTAGAAGACTGTTGGAAAAGAAACTTGTCACCTAGTGTTCTTTAATACTTTCTAATTCTTTTGTGGTCTGTTTTAGCTACAAACTGATAATTGCTAGGTTCTCCTAATTCTTTTGGTGACTTGGCCCTAAAAGATGCTCTACTTGTTTCAATGGAAAGACGATTGAGCTCATTGATGTTACTTTCCATCAATGTGTGAACTTGACAAGGTTTAACTTGGAAAAGACAGTCAATTTTGTGCCACCTGATGGTGAATCTGAATTAATGAAGTAAGCTTTTTATTCCCTCACAGGGCTTATTTCCCGAAGTACTCATTTTCGTCCTTTGCCGGTTACCATTTAATCCATAAACTGCCTGGAGGCTTTAAAAGCTTCTGGATTTTTGCTTGAAGATATAAAATTCCTACACATTATGATAATTCTGTCAATTTAGTTCTATTCGACCAAAATTACAGTGACCATACAACCAATGCCACAATCACACAATAAAGAATGGAATTTTATGTTTTTTAAGTATAAATGTAACATGTTAACATGTGCACCCATGTTGAGGTTATTACATAATTTTATATAGTGCAGACTCTGATTAGAGCACCAATTTCATTCTGCCACTTTCAGCTGTCCACTGCTCAACACATTCCAATAAGTACTTTTAATATGCAGATTTACTATTCTTAGAACCATCTCCTACAATAGCAGATGAACTTGATCTATACTGTCTCTTGGCTATTAAAGCATCTACCATTCTTAGAACCATCTCCTTGTTACGGATGTCTTAAATTTGAACGTGCACGACCGGTCGTGGGTCAGGTTCGATCGGTCATGGGAGCGGCTCGACTAGTCGAAGCCTGCTCGACTCAAAGTCCAGCGAGCATCAAAATTTGGGGTCCGAGGTGCTCGACCGGTCATGGGCCATGCTCGACCGGTCGTGGTTGGCGCTTGACCGGTCATGTAGTCTGCTCGACCGGTCGTGGTTACGCAGATTTGTTCGGTGATTTTGTGCGGATTGCGGATTTTGAGTCCTTTCGCAATTGGGATGCGGAAGGGAAGTTGCCTAAACTATAAGTAGGTGTTCCTAAGATTTTTCTAGGGTATGGGAAATAATTTTAAGGCTTTCAAAAGGGATTCTAGGAAAATTAAAGGGTGTAGAAAGGGTGAGATTCGAGGTTGTTTGAATCAGGTAAGTCCTCTCTCTATGTAATTTCTATTTTCATAGTGGAGATCTGTCGCTTTGTGCCGTAGTTTTTTCCAACAAGAGTTTTCCACGTTAAATCCATGTGTTCTCTTGTGTGTGCTTGGTGCTATTGAATTGTTATCGTAGATCTAGATCTGTGTGGTTCCGCAGGGAAAAATCCCCAACAACTTGTATCAGAGCAAACGTTGGGGCACAGATCTGAATTTGGGAGATTAGTAATAATGGCAAGCACCAGGTATGATATTGAGAAGTACTTAAGGAAAAAAAAATTCGAGTTATGAAAAATCAAGATGATGAGTTCCTTAATCAAGTAAGGCGAAGATGGTGCTCTTGAGGAGTGGAAGTCTACTATGACTGATAACGAGTGGAATGCTCTTGATAAGAAGGCTTTATCATCGATCCATTTATGTCTCATGGATGAGGTTCTCTACAATGTCATGAGGGAGAAAACTGCGGCTAAGTTATGGGCGAAGTTAGAGGATGTCTATGCAAAAAAATCCTTTAAAAATTGCCTGCACTTGAAGCGGCAATGGTATAACTTCAAGATGGCAGAGGGTGGAGATCTGGAGGCTCACATCAGCAACTTTAATAAATTAGTTTACAAATTGCTAGATATGGAGGAAGTAATAAAAGATAAAGAACAAGCGTGTATGTTACTGAATTCTCTTCCGATGTCTTATGAGTCATTCAAGGACACTATGTGTAGCATGAATAAAACCCTGAGTGTTGACACCGTTATCTCAGCCCTTCAAGGGAAGGTTATGTGTCACACCCCAAACTCAGAAAATGGGCTAACAAAATTGCTGATCACCGAATTCGACACCGACAGCCTCCGTAGTGTCCCATTCTCGGATCCCGACACTCACATGCCAGATTCTGTTCCTGGGATCCTACAAGGAGGATTTTCAGTATGAATTTATTTTTGTAATGGAGCATAACCACAAGCATAACCAAGTCACAAAACAACATCACCACATATCCACTATATCAAAAACTTTAAGTACAATAGGAAAGAGAAATACAAGGTGATCAAAAACTCTAAAATAGTCAGATGCAAACTCCTGCCTCAGCGCTGCTTATGTCCAACGCTACCTGCACGCAACGGTCGTGCATAAGCTTACAAAAGCTTAGAGGGTGGTGTAAGGGTGTGCGCAAGGCAAACGCCAAGTGTACAATATCAGAGTAATGCGAAAGTACGCGGTAAGTCCATGAATACAACCAGCCGTACCAAGGCTATGTGATGCAAGGAATGAATGCTATCAGCCATACCAAGGCCATGCGATGCGAGACATGAATCCTATCAGCCATACCGATGCAATATAAGGCCTACGTAGCCGAATGTCATATGAGAGATGCAATCCAAGAAAGTCGGTGCTCATCAAGTACACATATCAGTACAGTTTCCCTCTGGATATCACCGGGGTCTAATACACTCACACTGACTGCCTCCTCCCTAGCTGCACAGCCAAGCAAAAGGAATAGACCTCACTATCTGCCTGACCAGTAGTCTGTCAATACCTATCCGGCTCATCGATAGTGGACTTATTTACGAGCTAGTCAAACTCAGCCTAGCTTTTAGCCCCCTCACTTAGGCGAATAAGGCCACACCCCCTTCCAACAGACCACGACACAGTGGGAGACGCGACCTACTGATATTCAGCACTTGGGGGCTCATGTATCCACTCGGTCTAGACGTTGGAGCAACTCTTAGTACTAAAAAAGTTATGGGACTTTCACCCAAGGACATCCTAAGTGCCCAAAATGCTAGAACTAAGTATTTTTTGTATCTGATATGGCCATCCATGATGTACTTGTAGAGCCACGGCCCTAATGTCGCTAGGGCGTGCAGTGATCAAGTCACACATATGCGAGATGCATGAGTTACACCGTACAGTCATGCAGCAATCCTACGCGTACAGCGCGATACTATGGGGCACTCCGTCTCATAGGGAGTCCTGTAAATGGTTTGCCCAATGGCATATTCTATGATTAATCACCACTCATATCAAGTATACATATGATGCGTATGGTCATGTCTCATGAAGTTATACTGGGCATATTATAAAGTGATGAACTATCCTCACAAAAAAGATGGGCCTAGACGGCCTACACGTAATAAGTATGGGCCTATCAATGGGCCCTAGGGAGAGTTACAATGTGAAAATTTAACCAACATTGTACTTACAATGTGGACGTCAAACCATCATTGTTCCCTAGGCATGACCCGCCATAAATATCATTACATGAACCATGGGAAATCACACATTGTAATGGACTCTAAGGACATCCTGTTGGGCCTCGACCCATGGGCCTTGGATATATTGAATGGGCCATATCACATAGGCCTTATTCATCAAGTGGGCCACATCCATGGGCCGCACTAATGGGCCTTATGTACATTGCAATGGGCCATAACCCATGGGCCTTGAAATACATCAAAATGGACCTTATATAAATCAAATTGGACGCATCAATGGCCTTAAAATACATCATAATGGACCTTATATATATCAAATTGGACGCATCAATGGCCTTAGAATAAATCATAATGGACCTTAACCTATGGGCCCTGATACATCATAATGGGCCTCAACCCATGGGCCCTAATACATCACAATGGGCCTTAAAATATTTTAAAATGGGCCTAATCCCATGGGCCTTATTTGTATCAAATGGGCCACACCAATTGCGCCCCCATGCACATCAAATGGGCTTAATCCCATGAGCCTTATATATATCAAATGGGCCACACCAATTGGGCCCCATGCATAAACCAAGGTAGGGTCCACTTGAACTATAAATTTGTCTTATTTTTAGTCTCAAGCTTGTAAGGCAAGTTTTCCAAATGGTTGAACGGTTTGGATGCAACGCAAGCATCATGGTGGGGTCCACATGAAGGTCCACCATCATATATATATTATTTATAATATAATATATAATTTATATACAGTATATATATACAATATTATATATAATATAATATTATATATACCTATATATATATATATATATATATATATATATATATATATATATATATATATATATATATATATATATATATCTACACACACACACATGCACACACACACACACATACACACACGCGCACACACACACCATCTCCTAGACGATGTGGATAGAACACAGCGGGGGGGGGGGGGGGAGAGGGGGGGTTCATCGTCCACTGTTAGTGGACAGTGAGAGTGAACACATACATCACTGTGGGTCCCATGTGGGGCCCACCATAATACTTATATGCCATCCAATCTGTCCATAAGGTCACACAGGCCTAGATGAAGAGTAAAAACAAATTTCATCTTGATCCAAACCTTCTGTGGGCACAAAAATGGGTTTCAATGGTAGGCCTTAAATCACCACTGTTTCCTCTGATGTGAGCCACTTGAGCCTTGAATGAGGCTGATTTTTGGGTGGGACCTACTTAAGGTAGGGGCCCACCATATGGACGGGTTAGATGGCAAATAAACATCAGAGTGGGGCCCACGTGTGGGGCCGTGGGCGCCCTGGCGTCTGCCCGCCCGCCCGTGGCGCTTCAGACAGCAGCAGCAGCAGGTTGCTGCTTATGTTTTTTTAAAAAAAAATCGTGATTTCTCATGGTTTATCATGCGTGGGGCCCACATCTGATGAATCCACTCCCGCCATTGGATTCCACAGCCCATAACAATTCTATCAAGACCAATATTGGGCCTCTTTCAATGTGTTAAAAAAATGGATAGATTTCAATGGTAATAATACTGTTTTCAACACTATGGCCCACTAGACACTCCGATCAACCTCATTTTTTTTGCTCAACGCTTAAAATGAGTTGATAAATAGGATGGATGGCATGGATTGAATACATACATCAAGGTGGGACCTGCATGAGCAGCCCACTCCAAGGCTTGAACCAAGCCAATATATATATATATATATATATATGTTCCATTTCACGTCCAGCGTCTCTGGACGCTGGACGGCTTGGCCATACACATGCATTTAAGGTGAGCCTTACTCAGGTGGGCCACCACATGTACGAATGGTGTATATACAACACATATATGTAGTGGGCCCCACCCATAGGAGGTTTGGGTAAAATACATGCTTTAAGGTGGGGTCCATCCAAGCGGGCCACACAACCACATCCTGATTACATCAAACAAATGAAATAGAGAGGGAGAGAGAGAGAAAGAGACACACGTGCATGGAGGGCTCCGCTACTATTAGCCCTCCCTTCCATACATCCAATCATACATCAAGCGGGTCCCATTGCATGTGGACCCACCAAATCAAGAATCAACGGTGGAGATCCCTTCTCCACTAAAATGAAAGGTCTAGATGGCCTCATTCAATTAAAAAAGTAAACATCATGATGGGGTCCATGGAGATTAGCCCCATCATGGAGTGATCATGAGAATCAAGGTGGGCCATCGACCACACCTAGGGTCCAAAGTGAGATCCATACCATTGATCGGTAGGCCTCACTTGGCCCATCTAAAAAATATGAAAAACTACCCTATTAAAGCACCCACCGCTTGATCTTCTCGGTCCGTTGGAAAGTCGGTCTCTTAAAGCTTCACTTTGATGGTGGAGATGGGAAATGGATGGCTAGGATGAGAGCTTTTGAGATGAAAAGGTGGGTCACACAACTCACTTTTCTCTCATAGAGGAAGTTGGATGTGTGGGCTCTCTTCTTGCTTGGAAATGTTGTGAGAAAAGAGGGAGAGAGGTGGTTGTAAGGAGAAGTGATGGGAGATGGGTGATGGATGTGAGTGATGGATGAGGTGATGGATTGGTTGACTTTTGGGTTTGCTTAACTTGTGGAGAAAGGAAGCATAGGTGCTTTGTACTTGACATGAGAGGTGATTGATGGGATTGATTTGACATGTTATAGAGATTCTCTTGGAATTTGCAACGCACGGTGTTTTTCCTCGAACTGAACGCGGGTCTACATCTCCTCGTCTTGGTATTGGATCGGTGAGCGAGTCGCGGCATCGGAACCGCGGCGACGGTACGGTCGCAATAATACAAGTCTCAGATTAAGCCGATTCAAATTTACAGGACACGACTTAGGGTCACACGGAAACGTTGATTATCAGTCGCAGGTTGTCGAAATTCGACAGGAAGGATCGCGGGAGTTGATGGAACAGTACGGACTAGGATACGAGTCTTACACTATGAGACAGCTAAACAGCGATATGGAGACATCTTTCGATGCACTGTTTACAGTGGGTAGGAATTCTGGATAAGGTACAGGTTCTTCAGGTTCTAAATCCAAATCCAAGGGCAAGGGCAAAGGAAAGGTAAAGTGTTCGAACTGTTGGAAGGCAGGACATGTGAAGAAGGATTGTGAAAATCCTAAATCGAAGAGGGAAGATTCTGAGGCTTCATGTAGGGAGGTCAACGTTGCCATGTCAGATGGATGTGATGGTGATGTTTTATCTGTGTCTTCGCTCAGATGTCCATACGATGATCGTAAGGACCAGTGGATGTTAGACACAGGGGCATCTTTTCACATGACTCCTCATCGGAGTTGGTTCATCAACTATAGGGGGCAATGACATTGTCTTAATGTTGTGGCTTTTGTTTCGGTGCGCATCAGGATGTTTGATGTGGTGGAGCGTACCTTGACAGATGTGAGGCACGTTCCTGATTTGAAGCAGAATCTGATTTCTCTTGGTATGCTTGAGGTAAAAGGATGCAAGTACACAGGTATGATAGTGTTCTTAAAGTATCTAAGAGGGCACGGGTAATCATGAAAGCGCAATGACTCGGTAGCTTATACAGGTTGATCGGGAGCACTTCGAAAGGTGGAGATTCAATGGATGTAGCGGATTCTACCTTTGCACGTATGTGGCATGTTGGGCATGGCCACATGAGCAAGCAAGGCAGGAAGGCTGAGATGTATGAATAGGGATACAAAGCAGGTGGAGCAGTCACCTATGAGAAGAATCACACGGCATGATCGCAGGATATCGGTGAGGTACATGGACAACTCCAATGTCACAGGGGATTCATCTTCTATTCAGGTGACTATGGACGATATGATGGATTCGTTGTACCAGATTGACTTATGGGAGCGGGTGGAGCTTCCAGTGGGCTAAAAAGTGATTGAATGCAGGTAGATCTTTAAGAGGATTCAACATAAATATAGGGCGAGGTTGGTAGTGAAAGGTTATGCTCAGAGAGAAGGGATCCACTTCTCAGAGATATTCGTGCCGACAATATAGCAGGTGTCTATTAGATCCCTGATTGGCACTGGTTGGCCAACGTGATCTTGAGCTGGAAGGATGAATGTGGAGCTTGCACTTCTATAAGGAAAAGTGAAGAGCAGATCTACATGAAGCAACCAGAGCAGTTTGAAGTTAAAGGGGCTAAGAAAAGACTTTGCAGGAGGTCGTGGTTTGACCTATCGCCTAGGTAGTGATTTGATTTCTTCAGGATGAAGGATCGAGGAGGCTGCAAAGATGGTTCTCGGCATTGAGACTGAATGAGGAATAAGCTTTGGTAATCACAGAAGGAATACCTTATGTATGGGTATTGATCAAGGATGTGATGGGCCAGGTAAAGTCGAAGAGCATTCCCTACGCATCTCTCCTCAAGTTTTCCTCAGGATATGTCTGAAAACATATGAGAAAAAGTAGGATATCTCATGAGCATGCGGTTGGTAGTGTATGTCAGGGTCTGGATTAGACCGGTTATTTCATAGGCTATCAGTGTTGTGAGCAAGTACCCCGGCAAGCAATATTGGGTAGCGGTGAGATGGTAAGAAGACTATGTTTTTTCTTTTAGAAAGACAGGAATAAAGGTGCTTGAGCTTGTGGATTTTGATCTAGCAGACACGCTCACCTAGATCGTTCCTGTAGAGAAGTTCAAGTTCTGTGTAACTTCTCTGGACTTGGCGATGGCGTAAAAGGACAGAGTGTGCACAAGAAGCTATGATGTGATACAAAAATAAGAGAAGAGGTCAAGAAGCTATACAGTTCGAGATTGAAGACATGGTGGAGATTATTACGGATGTCTTAAATTTGAACATGCACGACCAGTCGTGGGTCAAGTTCGACCAGTCGTGGGAGTGGCTAGACTAGTCGAAGCCTGCTCGACTCAAAGTCCAGCGAGCATCAAAATTTGGGGTCCAAGGTGCTCGACCGATCGTGGGCCATGCTCGACTGGTCATGGGTGGCGCTCGACCGGTCGTGCAGTCCGCTCGACCGGTCGTGGTTACGCAGATTCGTTCCGCGATTTTGTGCGGATTGCAGATTTTGAGTCCTTTCGCAACTGGGATGCGGAAGGGAAGTTGCCTAAACTATAAGTAGGTGTTCCTAGGATTTTTCTAGGGTATGAAAAATAATTCTAAGGCTTTCTAAAGGGGTTCTAGGAAAATTAAAGGATGTAGAAAAGGTGAGTTTCGAGGTTGTTCAAATCGGGTAAGTCCTCTCTCTTTGTAATTTATATTTTCATAGTGGAGATCTGTCGCTTTGTGCCGTGATTTTTTTCCGCAAGAGTTTTCCACGTTAAATCTGTGTGTTCTCTTGTGTGTGCTTGGTGCCATTGAATTTTTATCCTAGATCTATGTGGTTCCGCAGGGCAAAATCCCCAACACTCCTCCAATAGCAGATTTACTTTAAAAAGACATGCTTCAGGGATGATGCCTTTTGATTTATCTTATTTTCATGTTAAAATAAAGAACCCATCACAATACCTACTTAATTCTTCCTTCTCGCAAAAACATGATCAGACCAGTCAAGATTTTTCACATTTTTTTCATTTTAGTTTGGTAATTGTCATCTTCTTTCACCATTCACATAAAACATGACTAAAAAATCTAATAAAGATTCCCGCATGTAAGAAACTTGGCTATTTTGGGATTAAAAATCCTATCAAAAATCACCTTATCCATGGCTTTGATAGTTGATATAAAGATGTATATATGATGCATTTGCAGATTACCAGTTGCCAGAACTTCCTAAGGACACCTCTATAATCTCTTTGCTTGCAAATTAAGAGTCTACAGCTTGGAAGCATTTCAGAGTTTTTATCTAGGGCCTTACAATCGCCTGAACTACTGTTAGTATGTGTAGGTTGTGATCTGCTTTTCTTTCTTGCATATTTTCATTGAATCACCTGCATGGAAACTACGGTACAACCTCAACATTTTTATTTTATTTTTTCGAGCAATTTAGTAGCATTTCCTTAACTTCCCCTCCACTTCTGTTTGCCCACAGTGTCTGTCTGCATGGCTCATGTTGTAACAGTTACTGAAGGACATTTATCTTACAGGTCCAAAATGTTATTGAATATCTGAAAATCATTGGGGCTTTTTATAAATTTCATTTTGCAATGAAACATCTTCATGCACATTATTTTCTTATGTTTTTCTTTGGATTAATCTCTATTTTGATAAAATGCAATAAAATTTTGTTAATTTATTTCCCTTGACCCTAAATTTCGTATGTTTATTAGGGTTTAAAATTGTTCCTAAAATTCTGTCTTAAAATTTGACTATTGGCAACATTAAGAACGGTTTAAAACCGTTCCTAAAATGTGCCCATTGTAACTAGAACGGTTTTAAACCATTCTTAAAATTCCGTTTCTAAAATTTGAAACAGTACTTAAACGGTTTTGAACCGTTCCTTTTTTTTTGCGACGCCTCATTTAGGAACGGTTTTAAATTGTTCCTAAATGACATTTGGTGTAGTGTCGAACGTTTATGTTCGATGTCATCGAGACCTGTTCGATGACTCGAAGTATGCAGAAAAGTTGTAAGTTTTTCCAAATGATTTTCTGACTTAGTTTTGTATAATCTAATCTATGAAGCATGATTTCCTTGTTTTTAAATAGATTAGAATGTTTTGATGGGGATTATATACCTGAGGTGTTTTGGTCATGGGATGTTAGGTTTAATTTACCTTTAAAGATCTTGATTCATTCACTTTGTTGAGTCTGCATCTTGTAGTTCTTTCATGTGGGGCTCACGGAAGTGAATGACTCAACTGTCACATTAATTGACAAACAAGGGCACTTTCATGCCTAAGGGAGAGGGAGCTCAAGCATCTAAAGAGCTGGGAGAGAGAACTTCTTCGTGGTTTGCCATAATTTTTCGAGACCTAGTATGGATTGGGCTACAATGTGGTGCTACAGGTTTTACTAGGGTGTTCCTTGCTCGATTAAGCACAATGGTTCTAGATTTTTTCTCTTCTTTTTTATTTTTTTTTAAAAAAATAGGGATAGAAATAAATGCAGAATGTTGGTGTAGAAATGCGGATGCTAGACGCAACAACTATAATTCTTTAAATTTTGTGGAGTTCTACTTTTTTAGTCGGGTCATGACTATTGGAACTATCACGTCCCCAACAATGTCACCACTCCGTGAACGCTTGATATTGCAAGGATCACTCTCACGAGGGCCTTTTCAAGCTTTTATGGTTACACAGTTGTCACTTGGGGTATTAGATATTTGACTTGGAGTTACTTCTAGCCAATTAACTAAAATTTTCACAGTCAGCTAGACCATGCAGAATCTTTAAATTAGATCATTCAAAAATTATCTATTCTAAAATAACTCCTAATCTGTGAGATAAGATTTTGAGTAAGGGACCACCATCATAGAAAATGAAAGTATAAGCACCTTATCTATGCACACGGACGTGTGGTCTTTACTTTACAAAACTCGATGAATTATAAGAGATTTGATTAGTCTAGTGTCCAAACAAGGTAAAGAAGTGGATGATATGTGATACAGTAGTATAATGTCCAACTCAAAGGTGGGAGTGATGGATTGGCAAAGGAAATCTGATAGGACCCATTTACCTAAAGAGAGACGGTAAGGAAATGAACAAGTCCCCAGTTATCTGAGTTTTAGGTGTGACAAGACCCAAGGAATCGGAAAGTCATAGAGCATACACTCGAACCGATTAGAGTAGCGAGGTGGTTGATAAGTGACATGCTGATGTAAATGCATGAAATGCAGGGATGATGTGAATGAGGGATGCAATGCCTAACTCAGGAGTGAGTAAAGGATTGGCAAAGCATTCTAACATAACCCGTTTACCTAATGAGGGATGGTAAAAGAATAAAAAATCTCAATCAATTTGAATTTTTAATTAGCAAGATCTAGGAAATCAGTGAACCATAGAGCTTATAGGCAGGAAAAGTAGGAGAGAAAGGAGGTTGAGAAGGGGGATGATGATAATGTTGATATATATGAAGATGGATGTAATTGATCTGTGGCTCGATGAATGAGTGAACGAGATTAAAGTGGGCTGGTTCGGCCTTTCGATGACTCGGGTGGCTAGGATTTGGGCTTGACTAAGCAGACCTAAGGCTGGAAGGGCTTCCTCTCCTTTCACTCTCTTTCTCTCCTTAGTGGATGAGTGGTTTGGTGGTTAAGTGATGATTAAATGATTGTGTGATGGATGGATATAAAAGTGAAGGAAAAAAGGGTATTTATAGGTGTGAGGGATGGCTTTTTGGTGATTCTTGGAAAGTTTAGGGGGCTAAAGAAGGCTAGGAGGGTTGTGATTGGCTGTTGAAATTGAAATGGGTGTGTCACGTGGTAGCTTATCATTGGTTAGATGGGTAATAAAGGGTGTAATTTTGGAAAAATTAGGGGCAATCCCAAGCAGGACTCCTAAGGTAGAGGGGTTTCAATTCTCTCTCCTTCACCTACACCGTCATAAAATTTTGTAAAATTTCATGCGTCGCCTAATAGGTGGATGGGGGCCATTTTTCACCGGGAACTCTGGTGAGACCTAGGTATTCCTTAGGGCTTCTCACTCATGCTCTATTAAGGTCCTAAGGCTATATGGGCTTGGGCTTGGACTGAGCTTTGGTTTGGGCTGGATTTTAGGTTTTAGTAGCATATAAATCAACTATCTACCATGGATGGGGTGTTTAAAGAAGACCCTCACTAACTTTTTACACCGCCCAAGTTTGAACATCCTTTAATTCAGAATGTATGGAATTTGGGGGGAACCATTCTCTTAGCCCAACCATCACTATCTAATAGTGTGAGAAATTGCTCAAGTACCCATATCTATTGCAAATAAGTATATTACAGTTAAGGGATATTATAACAAAAGCACAATGATTGTCAAATAACATAATGCATACCTATAGGGCACATGAACATCCATATGTTGTATGCTTTATGACGGTCCTCCCTTATCACAAATTTAATCGCTTCTTTCATCTGATGATACCCCACCATCCCCCAAGTGAATCTATTAAAATCTTCTAACGAATTACTAACTCTATGTATTATTTATTACAAGTTGTCTTCTCCTCGTGTCCCATGAGAAGGTTTTCGACACTAATTAGTAAACTCACCTTCACTGCATCCTTGTGTCTGTCCAACCCTTCAAGAAGTAGGAAAGTATTTAGTATATCTTTCTTTTCAACCTTTTATGGGGGCAGATATTTCTCTTTAATCCCCTTTCCTTTTCTTTTACTCCAACTATTATAAATATGGGGTCCTGACTTAAGCCACTTAATTAAGGCGAAGTCTAACTCCTTGAACTTCAATATGGTCTGTTGCATCTCAAACTTTTGAGGTCACCAATATGCCTTTAAAGAAGATGGTGCACCATTTGACCTTAAAATTTTAAATCCTCTTATTCAAAATTTAACAAAAATATGAAGCAGGAATAAAGGAATATTTTTATCCAAATTTTGAATCATTAATTTTTTTTTCTTCAAGGCCCTCAAAAACTATACTGAGCATTGGGCTGATAAGGCTTTTACATATTTCAAGGTAGGAACAGTCATTTTTGTTACTTCAATATATAATAGAAAATTTACTAACAATAAAAATAAAAAATAAAAACATAACAAAAATAAAAGGAATTAAACAGTAAATGATTGTGGTATCCATGAGTTAATGATCGCGGTTTCAACGAGTGATCGATCGTGGTTTCAATGGATGAGCTATTACAGTATCAACGATTGAGTGATCACAATTTCAATGAGAGGAAAATCGTTATTTCAATGAGAAGGTGATTGTTATACATTAAACTACGATCGCTCGCTCATTGAAATAATGATTGTTCTCTCGTTGAAACCATTATCACCCTTTCATTAAAACCACAATATCCCTTTCATTGAAACCGGTATAGCCCCCCTCATTGAAACCGCAATAGCCCTAACATTGAAATTGTTGTATTAGATGTCTTAAATTGAGTCTGTCAATGCCGTTAATTGTCTGTTCGATATCACCTTCAATGACATCGAACAGTGCTCGATCCATCGAATGTATTCGGGATTTCTTCTGTTGGTCACTGGACATATTGATGTCATTTTTCGATGACATCGAAGGGCATTCGATGACATCGAAGCAAGGTCAAGTAATCGAGGATTTCTGTAAAATCTATGTTTATTCGTTGGACTCTTTTAGTGTCCCTTTGATGACATCGAAGGTTTACGCAGATTCGTTTGCGGAAATGCAGATTCTACGATTTTTATTTCCTGTTCTGGTTCCACTTATTTCTAAAGATATAAATAGGGGTAGATACGGGACTAGGAGGTATGGGAAGGGAATTCTAAGGCATTCTAGAGTTTCTACAATGGTTCTAGGGTTTCAAGAGATGGAGAAAAGGTGAGGTTTAAGGATTGCTCAAGCCGAGTAAGTCCTCTATCTTTGTAATATGTGCTTTCATAGAAGATGTTTTTGTCGCTTTATGCCGTGGTTTTTTCCTGCAAGGGTTTTTCACATTAAATCTCTGTGTTTCTTGTGATTGCTTGGCGCCATTGGATTGATATTTTTAAATCCATATCGGTGTAATTCTGCAGCACAAATCCCAACAAGTGGTATCAGAGCAATGGTTGGGGCACAAATCCAATCTGCAAGATTAGCATCAATGGCAAACGCTAAGTTTGATATTGAGAAGTACTCGGGCAAAAAAAAAATTAAGTTATGGAAGATTAATATAATTAGTCTATTAACAAAGCAAGACAAAGCTAAGGCTCTTGAGGAGCGAAAACTAACTATAAAGGATGAAGAATGGGAGACTCTTGATAATAATGTTTTAGCCTTCATCCATTTGTATCTCATGGATGAGGTTCTTTACAATGTTATGAGGGAGAAAACTGCGGCTAAGTTATGGGCGAAGTTAGAGGATGTTTATGCAAAAAAATTCTCTGAAAATTGCCTACATTTGAAGCTACAATCGTATAACTTCAGGATAACAAAGAGTGTAGATCTGGAGGCCCACATCAGCAACTTTAATAAATTAGTTTATAAATTGCTGGATATGGAGGAAGTAATCAAAATGAAGAACAAGCATGTATGTTGTTGAATTCTCTTTCGGCGTTATATGAGTCATTCGAGGCATGTTGAATTCTCTTCCAGCATCATATGAGTCATTCAAGGACACAATGTGCACTGCAAATAAAACCCTGAGTGTCGACACTGTTATCTCAGCTCTTCAAGGGGAGGCTATGAGAAAGCTTAACGACAACATGGGGACATCTTCCGATGCACTAATTACAAGGGGCAAAAATTCTAAACAAGGTACAGGATCTTCAAGCTCTAGCTCCAAATCCAAGGGCAAAGGCAAATGAAAGTTAAAGTGTTGGAACTGTGGGATGGAAGGACACATGAAGAAGGTTTGTGCAAATTATAAATTTAAGAAAGAAGAATCTGAGGCTTCATACAGAGAGGCTAATGCTATCACGTCAGATGGATCGAGTGGATGTGATGGTGATGTCTTGTCTGTGTCTACGATCAGACACTCATACGATGATCGTAGGGGCAAGTGAATTCTAGACATAAGGGCATCCTTTCACCTGACTCCTCATCGAAGTTGGTTCGCCAACTCCAAGGAGTGCAATGGCTAACAGGTGTTTATAGGCAATGACAATGCCTGCAATGTTGTGGTTGTTGATACGGTGCACTTCAAGATGTTTGATGGGACAGAGCGTACCCTGACTGAGGTAAGGCATATTCCTGACATGAAGAAGAGTCTGATTTCTCTCGGTGCACCTGAGGCTTTAAGTTGGAAGTTCACGGGTATTGATGGTGACCTTAAAGTATCTAAGGGGGCACGTGGAATTATGAAAGTGCAACAACTCGGTAATCTTTACAGGTTGATAGGGAGCACTTCAACAAGTGGAGCTGTAGTGGCTGTAGTGGATTCCACCTTTGCACGTGTGTGGCATGTTGGGTATGGCCACATGAGTGGGTAGGGCATGAAAGTTAAGACGTCCAAACAGGGATATAGAGCAGGTAGAGCATCCACCTATGAGAAGAATCACACAGCATAATCGCAGGATATCAACGAGGTACATGGACGACTCCTATACGCATAATCTCTCGTTACAGGTGAGAGAGATCCATCTACTATTTGGATGGCTCTAAGAGAGCCTGGTGCTGAGAAGTGGAATGTGACTATGGGGAATGTGATGGACTCGTTATACCAGATTGACACATGGAAGCTAGTGGAGCTTCCAATGTCTTGAAAAGTGGTTAGATGCAGGTGGATCTTTAAGGGGATACAACATAGATACAGAGCGAGGCTGGTAGCGAAGGGTTATGCGTAGAGAAAAGGGATCGACTTCTCAGAGATATTCGCACCGGCGGTATAGCAGGTGTCTATTAGATTCGTATTAGCGTTGGTTGCCCAATACGATCTTGAGATAGAATAGATGGATGAGGAGATTACACTTCTGCATGAAAATTTGGAAGAGCAGTTCTTCATGAAGCAACCGGAATGGTTCTAAGTTTAAAGGGGCTGAGAAAAAAATTTACAGGAGGTCATGGTATGACCTATCACCTAGACAGTGGTATAAATTTTGATTCCTTCATGGTGAGTCAGGAATTGTATGTTGATGACATATAGATCGTCAATCATGTCATGTCTGAAATCAATGTACTAAAGACTCAGTTAAGTAAGACATTCGAGATGCAGGATCCGGGGATGCAAAGATGGTTCTTGGTATTGATATTCATAGAGACAGGAAGAGGAGCAAGCTTTGGTAATCACATGTAAAATACCTTGAGTAGGTATATGATGGACCAGGAAAAGCCGGTGAGTATTCCCTACACGGCTCACTTCAAGTTTTCCTCAGGATATGTCCCAAAGCAGATGAGGAAAAGCAGGATGTCTTATGGGCCTTATTTGAAAGCAATTGGCAGTGCATGCCATGGTCTGTATTAGATCGGTGATTTCACAAGCTATCGGTGTTATGAGCAAATACCACGAAAAATAATATTGGATAGCGTGAGATGGTTACTTCGATATATTCGAGGTACAGAAGACTACGTCTTATCTTCGAGAAGACATGAGCAAAGGTAGCTGGACATGTGGATTCAGATCCGACGAACATGCTCACCAAGATTGTTCCTTCAGAGAAGTTTAAGTTATGTGCAACTTCTCTAGGCTTAACAATGGCACAAAAGGAGGACGGAGTGTGCATAAGAAGCGTTGATGAAGCTACGATGGGATGCAGAGATAAGAGAGGAGGACAAGAAGCTACACGGTTGAAGATTGAAAATATGGTACAGATTGTTGTATTAAATGTCTTAAATCGAGTCTGATATAGAGTTTGTCGATGCCATCAACTGTCTGTTCGATGTTACCTTCGATGATATCGAACAGTGCTTGATCCATCGAATGTCTTCAGGATTTCTTTTGTTAGTCGCTAGACATATTGATGTCATTTTTCGATGATATCGAAGACATGTTCGATGACATTGAAGCCAAGTCGAGTAATCGAGGATTTCTGTAAAATTCATGTTTAGTCACTGGACTCTTTTAGTGTCTCTTCGATGACATCGAAGGTTTACGCAGATTCGTTTGCAGAAATGCAGATTCTGCAATTTTTGTTTCCTATTTCTGTTCCACTTATTTCTAAAGCTATAAATAAGGGTGAATATGGGACTAAGAGGTATGGGAAGGAAATTCTAAGGCATTCTAGGGTTTCTAAAAGGATTTTAGGGTTTCAAGAGGTAGAGAAAAGGTGAGGTTTGAGGATTGCTCAAGCTGGGTAAGTCCTCTATCTTTGTAATCCGTGCTTTCATAGTGGAATGTTCTGTTGCTTTGTGCTCTGGCTTTTTCCTATAAGGGTTTTCCATGTTAAATCTTTGTGTTTCTTGTGATTGCTTGACGCCATTGGATTGTTATCCTAGATCCATATCTGTGTGATCCGCAACACAAATCCCAATAGAAATCACAATCACTTAGTACAGATAGTGATTGCTCACTTGATCAAACCATAATTAATCACTCATGTACAGATAGTGATTGCTCACTCGATCAAACCATAATCAATCACTCATGTAAACTATTTCTGGCCCCTACAAAGCAGTGTAAAGCTTACACTTTATTAGCCTCTTGTTTTTTTTCTATTGTTTTCAATATTCCTCCACTAAAACAAACCCACAAGCTACAGCTATCTATCTTCTTACCTTTTATGTCGAGAGAGTAGTTAGAACACTAATAAGTGATTTTTTTTCCGAGAGTACTTGGACCAAGTATACCATACTCTAATGCCGTTTTTTCGGAGAAGATAATGCCCAAGAAGAGATTACCGTGGTGTGTACGAGTTGCTGATGAGTTGTTGGAAAATAAAAAAAAACACCAGAGCCCACCAAGAGAGTTTCGAAGACAATTCGGCTTTTCCCTCCCAAAAAACTGCAAATTTGTTGTTTTGGATTCAAATAGATCTACGGGGCCTTATTAAAATGCACTGGGTCATTTATCTGTGGGGCCCATCATGATGTATGTGCCCAATTTATGTCATCCATTCATTTTGACTTTTAAAATTTGGGCATGAGCCAAAAAAAAAAAAACGATGCATATCTAACTCACATATGGACCACACCACAAGAAACAATGGGGATTGAACAGCCACCTTCATGGACTTCTAGGAGGCCATAGAGGATCAGGATCAACCTGAAATTTGTGTTTTTGCTCTATCCATACCCATGAGACCTTATGAACAGGTTGGATGGCTCCAAAAGTGGGCCCAACGAAGGTTTGAACGGTCCACATCATACAATACTATGGGCCCACAGTCCTGTCCTTATGCAACTTCCTTTATAAGCCCTTGGCTCGATGTCCAAGGCAGTTTTGTCTCAAAAAATGCCTTTAATCTACAAAAGTAATTTTTAAAAAATGAAGGTTATTTTGATACTCCTATTAGACTTTGTCTCTACTTGGAGGAAAAAAAACGCTTACAAAATGCCTTTCTTCATAGTGAGTTATATGAAAATATTTATATGGCACCACCTCCACTACCCCTCACATCAAATTTATTGCTTGCATTGTGCCTCAAATGGTCTCTAAGAAGCCATAGTTGTGTTGCACGGTCTGAGAAGTTTACAAGTCTTTCTTTGGATTTTGTCTAGTGATCATGATCGGGTTTTGCCTCCTCTTCCCATAAAATAATAATTTTACTTTTATACGCAAATAACATAATCATTAATGACAACAACTTTATTAGCATGGAAGAGATTAAGCATCAACTTTATAAAGAATTTGAGATGAAACATCTTGGTAGCATTTTCTCAACTTATGCTTGATTTTGATTTTATTGACCACGTGTACGTCTAACCAACAAAAAAAAATAAAAATAATAAAAATAATAAAAAAATAAAAATAAAAGTTAGTTCTTCAATTGAGCTTAAATGAGAAGCTTCCCCCAACTGATGGTGAGCCAGGCTCATCCCACATTGTATCTCAGTTATTAGGCAGTACTGTGTATCCCCATATACCCAGACCTAATATTTCTTATGATGTGCGTCTTGTACGTCAATTCGTTTCATCTAATAGACGAAGCAAGCATTTGCCAAGGATATTAAGTCCACTCGATACTAAATTCTCACGTGTATTTACAGAAAGCAATGAAGTGGTACGCGCTTGCGATGATCGGGAGTTCAGGGATTACAAATATATTCAAATTGGTGAATAACCTTTTCAAATATATCAAAGGAATGTTGTCAAGTGACAGAGCAGGCACTGTAAATCTTAGAATCTCACGAGTTTCTTTGTGGATATATAATAGCATGAGAGTAAGAAAATTTCCCTCTGTATACATCCCTAATGGGAATGGGTATTGCCCTCCCCTGACTCGATGTTTTTATTTTGATTTTCATCTAATATTCATTGCAGTAGAACTAAACCACCTTTAGCCAAAGAAAAAGTTTCATCTCATTGCTCTGTTCATATGCAAATTTTCTGAAAGGGTCTCCTTAACTAGGCCTTGTTGTTTTCTTCATTGTCTAAGTTGGGGCTCTGTGCTTATGCTAATGCTAGCTGTGGTGATATGGTATGGACAGACTGTCTACTACTAGATTATGCATTTTTCTATATTGAAAAGAGTAATACTATGGCAATTTATTGGGGGAATTGTTCTTCTACTTATAGATGTGTCCCTCCAGTATTACGAGGCATGAAACCAAAGCCGCGGGGCCCAGATAGATATTCGTTTGACATCCACTCGGCCGTCTCAAATGACGGATCATGTTAAGAAATGAACCCAAAAATCAGACATACAAACTCAAGTGGGACAACACAACAAAGAGCAATGAGGATGGATATGCAAGCCATTGTAACCTTCCCAAAGCCAACAAAGTTTTTGATCCAACTTATATTTGGGTTTTTCCCTTCATTCTGGTTTTACTCACTTCCCAACAGGTTAGCAAATAAAAATCACTGTAACCCCCAATAATAGTTTCGATGGTGGGCCATGCTCATTCCCAAAGTTCCCTGTGATATGGTCAACTTGAGTTTTATATCATTGTCGAAAGGAGCTCACATAATTGATGGGCAAATTGGATGTCTCGCACACCATGTTGGGCCCTACAAATCATTTTGTTGGATGTCTCACACACCATGTTGGGCTCTACAAATCATTTTGTTGGAGTGAATCCTCTTAGCATACTCTTCCTAGAAATGCAAGAAGCAAACAACCATTACTAGATTTTCAGCTAAGGTAGAAAATTATAGCTAACACCACGTTAGAGATTGTTTAGCTAGAATGTCTTCCAGCTGAAATGACATTAAATCCCTCATCTTCAAGTCCACTTCGTTGTGACCATTGTTCGAAATATTAGTATCGCATTATGTATTGCTCCCTTGGGATACAGATACGTATCAGTTATCGCAAGGATATATTGTTTGTATTGGGTAATTTATCGTACTTTTTGGAAAACAAAGAAAAACATTAGGAAAATGGTTAAATTTTTCAATGAAACTTTAAAAATTGTTAAAAAAAATAAAAAATAAAAAATCTTAATACACACTTTAAGTCATAACATCTCAGAAAAGAAGTGCACATAATAAATTTCCTTTGTATAGGGTCATAAGCTATGCGTTACAAAACTAAACTAATGCAAATATATTTAAATTAAATGCATAACATTCAGAGTGTATGTAATGATTATTTCATCAAACAATTAAATATTTCTAAATTAGTCTCAATTGATAGCTAGTTGAAGGAAATTTTTGAAAAAAAATAATAATATTTTAATAATTTTTAATTAGAATTTTATTTTTATTTTTTGAAAACTGATAACAACTTAACAAATCAGTAAATCAGCCTTCATATATGCTTTATTTCATATTTGAAGTGCAACATTACAAGTAATTTGAGAGAAATTTGAGAAATTTTGAATTTTCTCCATTTTTTCTTATATTGGACCACCTATACTTAAAATTTGAAATTATAGTGTATATGATGATCATTTCATCGAATACTCCTAAATACTACGAAATTAGTCTTAATTGATAGGTGGTTGAAGGAAAATTTTAAAAATAAAAAATAAAAAATAGAGAACATGAAAAACCAATAGTTATCAAAATCAAAGCTCTAACTCCATGATTTTTCATGCAAAACACAACAAAACCAATGAATTTGTAACCATTTTAACACTAATTCAACATAATTTCAAAAAAAAAGGATCAAAAATTGAAAATGCTCACTAGATCCAACATGTGGACTATATTGTCACTACATATGTGTTTCATATCGCATAGGTGAGATATAGCAGCCAATATCATCGATATTTAAAATATTGGTTATGACAATATGCATGCAATTACAATTAACCATAGTGTTGTGTTTCATGAATGGAACAACCACATTAAAATTAGGACTGTCAATGAGCCAGGCTGGCCTGTCAGGCTTTTGGGCTTGGCCCACCTCTGGCTGGGCTTAAGTTGGAGTATAAGGCCTGAGAGACATATTTGGGCTATAGATTTTAGCCCATTTCTCATCAGGCCAGGTTTGGACTGTACTACAGCCCGTTGGCCTGGCCCAACTCTGACCCAGAACAGACCATTTAGGGTTAACAAGAGTAATTTTGTAAAAATATACACCATGTAAAATTCATGTTGCAGCTCTAATGCACACCTCTCTAAAGGGACCGACCCTAGGGCTCAGGGTCAGGCCCAGGCCTGGGGCTAGGCCCAATATACACATTTCTGGGAGTGGGGTGGACTATTTTGGGTTGTCAAGGGCTTGAGCCGGGGGCTCAGACCTCTGTTGAATAGCATGGGCCGCACTTGGATAGATTGTGTCCGGCCCTAAGCCAGCCAGTTGACACCCCAAATTAAAACTGATTGTCACTTTGTTCATAATCACTATCAAGCTGGCAGTCTTCATTTTATCTCCTCTAGTCACCAAATTGGTGAACTTGTTCACAAAGTCCACATTATGCCTTGATTTAAATATCTTTTGAAGACTCAGAAATTCTTTTGTGGAAGAATAAAACCAGGAAAAGGGGTGCCCTCCGGATATACAATACAACTGCTCAAGATATCATCTCACCACCTTTTGTGGAAATAGTTGTGTTTGTTTGAAACATGGGACTTCGATAAGTGTTAATACTATATATAAAGTCTAACACCCGCATGGTGCTAGAAGGTTGAAAGGAGAAGCATATACATGCAAGGGCATGTTTGGACATCCTGGGGCATTTGAGGCCTAACACTAGTTTGATCCCCTTCAAACAAAAAAAAAAAAAGAAGCTGTTATGCTTTGGATTTTGATGCACTTTGCAAGCCCCCATCCCACAGAGAGAGAGAGAGAGAGAGAGAGAGAGAGAGAGATCACAATACAACCAATTTTCACTGAATTAAAACCTTTGGGACATTTCTCCGTAGTTCTACTTTTGCATCTTTAAAACTTAAAACCAGATATGAACACTCTTTCCAACACACTGTAAAAGAAGTCAGATTTGCAACCAATGGAAGGCAAAAGAAGGGAAATAGGGTCAAGGATGTTCGGGAAAGGGAATGGAAGGATAAAAAGAAGAGAAAATTCAAACATCAGTTAAGATCAATGACGATACAATCATAACATAAGCAAGAAAGAAGAATATCACGATCTGAATGATGAATTTTGGATTTTCCCTCATGCTTGGCGATGTGATGGCTCTGTAAATCAGAAAGATCCATGTCATCAGTAGGAAGATAATGGAGCACCTCAGGTATTGTGTATTATGGTCAAATGTGCATATCTACAAGTAATTATACAATGCTTCGCCCAAGATTATCCACAGTGAACTCAGGTTTTCAATTCGTAACTGAAATAGTTGATATGATGAGACCTGCAGCTGATGGTACCCATGGAAATCTCCACTATGGTGAGATCTCATCCCACCAATTAGTCACTAGCAAACAGACGGTCATTAATGAAAATGCAGCAAAGCTGCACATCCAACAATCTTCAAATCTAGGAATTTTTTGGTACAAGGGCCATGCACAGTGAGGCCCATCATCAGTGGCTTGAGTCACAGAATGATAGGCCCCACTTGCAAAAACTGAAAATCCAAGTGTACCATATATTTTCTTGGTTTAAGCATTGTAGATATAGCCTCGGCACCTGATAAATAAAATAAAACAAAACGAAATAAAAACCTGCCTTGCAACTCGCTGAGAAAATCGATGGAAGGGTAAGCTCTGAATAAAGACAATGCCGGGTCCCGTTAGAACAGCCGTCAGAAGATTGTCACCCTGAAAGATCAAGCTGAAGAATTGAGAATATGGAATCAACTACCAGAGAGACTCAGAGACTATAATATGGTCAGTCTTAAGGGGCGCACACAATAAAAAAGAAAAGAAAAGGCCAATGATAGTGAGAAAAAGGTTCAAAGATCAAATGAAAAAGGGCAACATATAGGGCCCTGTGCTTAGTACATTACGCTCACTTGAGATTACAAGGGCCTTTGTGGAACACATACCAACCTGGCCAGACACTAGGTGGGGTGTACTTTGAGCATATGCCCCAAGACCCCCAACCATCTATTTTTTTCCCATACAAGTTAGGTAGGCCCACCTGATTAGAGCACCAGTCTCATTTATTGGCCAGGGAATGATCACAGTGCACCCAAACTGATGAACATAGCATATCTCTTACAGGTGTGCCATGTTGGATTCTTTGCCGGAGAGATCCATTCATCATAATGCAAACTGTTCATTGACAAACAATAACAAATCATGCATAGCCTGGCAGATGATATGCTTTAACAGAATTACATAGAAATCAGGTGCCATAATTTATGTGGGTTTCCTAGCCCCACATGCTACACTTGCCAACCTGGAATGCGTGTGAGACAGCTGAGCCATTAATAAGGTGGGCCGCACCATGAAGACAGGCCACAAGTGTCCAAAATAAGTGGACAGTTCTAATGAACTTGCCAGCATTGCACATTCAAAATAGACAAAGCACCCGCAGATATGCGCATTGGCCTGATTTTTATGCTAGATCTGGATGATGGGCCCCAACTTATTCATGTCTCAGATGTTCCAGACAAACCAGATTGGCACATGTGCCGCACGTACAAGCGAGTATAGAGAGGGCACATGTGGGGCTGGCTAACCTCATATTATCTGTTAGTTTTAAGCTGGCACAAATGAAAAACTAAAAACTGGTCCAGAGACTGAAATTCAGGGAACAGCATGACAAACCAGAATATTTATGAACAACCTGTGAATATCTAATTAAATGATTCTTCCAAGTAACAATAGTTTTCCAAAGAAACAACACGAATATTTGTGATTTTTAAAAAAGGTACTTTTATGTTCCATCAATTCCATCAAAAAGATAGGCACCTGTATTCTAAATATTTCAAAAGTAACAAAACACCTAAAACCAACCAACTTCAGGGAACATGTTTACCACTTCCGAAATGAAGGCTAAAACTTATAACTGGATAGGAGGCTAGAGAAGCATAAAAATGGTTTAGCACCACAAGATTCTGGCCATGTCAGCAACTTCAGGACACATGTTCATCACTTTCGAAGCAAAAGGGTATGACTGATATTATAGCTTGGACGATAAAAGCAGCAGAACCAGCAAATAGCGCCTCAAAGTTCTGGCCATGTCATTCAGTTTGAGAAGGAAAAAAAAAGGCTCATGAAATCGCCGATACTCACCATATGAAAGGATTTGGAAGCTCATAAAACTTCAAAAATTATGCCACTTGGACTGTTGGGGTCCCACAATGCAACACAGGCTGAATGACCAGTCATTTTCCAACATAGCAGCATAACCAGCTATCTCCCTAGAACAATTTCTTATGGACATTGGTCTAAGCAAAAGCCTTAAGAAATGGAATTTCAAGAATAACAAGCAGGAAAAAAACAAAAAACAAAGAGAGACACATAACTCACCCCAAAGACCACCCATCTCATGGGACCAGAGTATTTGACCTGGAAATCAATTGTACCCGTCATTGCAACGATGCAGGATGCATCGACAACCAGCACTTCTCCCACGTCAAGATTCTTTTGCACAACTAGCACAGACGAAATGCAAAAAAGCTCCCAAAGTGAGCTTAGAAATTTTTTGACTGAAAATAAATCTGAGTAGCTAAATTCAAGAATTGATCATATTTGCAACTACTTGCACTAGTTTAACAAGCATCAAGTGGACACAGCTTCATGAAAGCACCAATTAAAATCCTCATCTTGGCATCTAGCAACACTAGGCGGGAAAGAATGTACGCTAAATTAAAGCAAATGTCCAAATGGTATCGGAATGGGCAAGATTGAGTAAAAAGTAGGTCCAATGTCATCATGAGCAATGTCATCTAAATCGCATGGTCCACGATACAAATAATACTATTCAACTCATATCGCATGGGTGTATGATTTAGATTGTAGATGCAAATCGCATTTGAGACTAAATCGTAGAATTCGTATCTGAATGGCATGATTCAGTCTGAAACAATGGGTATTGCAATGGGATGCCTAATTCACAGAGAGAGAGAGAGAGAGAGAGAGAGAGAGAGAGAGAGAGAGAGAGAGAGAGTTGGAGTTTGTAAGCTTAAAAAACTAGAAAGACTAGAAGAAAACATTGAGATTGTATATTTAAATAGTTATATATTCTTCACTCTTTCCTTTGTCATCCTTTTAGGTTAAATATGTTGAAAAACTCAATATTTTGTCTTTTTCTTTTTCTTTACTTCAAGATTCTTCTTTATCTTGAAGATTTCTATGCTTACTTTTTGGGTAAATAATTGGTCTTTGTCCTAAGAATGTCTTTTTGTTCTATTTTTCTCTTGGTTCCAAGCCTGTCCTGATTGTTCAAGCCGATGAAGAAGATAATGACAATGTGGGGGATTAATATTCCAAAGTAGATGAAAACACTAACACTCACCTCAAATGCAACTTGTGTAGGAAGAGCTATTGGGGAGGTGTGTTTTGAATGAAACATCCTTGCTCGAACAAAGAAGAATGTAGCAACGGGTTCACGAGTCGATGATGACGTGGTGGAGAAGTTCAAGAAATTGTTGGACACAAATTCTAGTGACAATAAACAACAAGAAGAGGTTATGTATGTTGTTGGAAGAGTTCCAATTATACATGATGTGGAAGAATCAAGTGACGGAGAAAAACTCACAATTAGAAGTAAAGGGAAAAGCAAAATTGGGAGGAAGAAGAATTTGCTTCAACATCAAATTCTGAAGAAGATGGTGCAAACATTGATATTAATATTAGTGATGATGAGAATGATGGTGCTGCAACAAGTGGCGAGAGATTGGGCCATGATGATAATTTATAGATATTGAGGGTCGTGCCGGACATTTTCTGAACATTTTGTTTTCTTTTATAGAGATGAATACATTTAAATGTGCAAAAGGTTTTTCATTTTTGAATTATGTAAATGAACGCATGTATATGGGCAAAGGGTTGATGTTGAGAACTTGATTATGAATGATGCATTTATACAGCCACTTATAGATACACCTAATACAATTGATCACGTGAAATATCAACATTAGTTTTTTTTTTTTCATATTCATGAGAAAGTGGATGACTAATGCATTCTTTTTCCTCATGAATATGCATAAAAAATACTAATCATATGATACGATTTGTCCTCGATTAGATACAACACCCATTATAGCATCATTGGTGGCGAGAAGGGTTATAGCTTGTTCACCTGCAAAGGATAGGGCCTTAGGATTACGACACAGATTAGCTACTGACAATGGCAATACTGAACTTGCTACTGAAGTGATGTCACCAAGTTCTATGGGGCCCACCATAATATATGTGCTGTATCCATACCGTCCATCCATTTTGAGAGATCATTTTAGGGCATGAAACAAAAATGAGGCATATTCAAAGCTCAAGTGGACCCCACCATAGAAAACAGTAGGAATTGAACGCCTACCATAAAAAACTGCATGGGGGCCACAGAAGTTTTCGATCAAGCTGATAATTGTGTTTTCCCTTTGTCCATGTCTGTGTTAACTATTAACAAATTGGATCTCAAATAAACATCATGGTGAACTGTGGACCCTAAGAAGGTTTCAACGGTGGGTGTCAATGTCCCCATTGTTTTCTGTGGTGGGGTCCACTTGAGCTTTGGATCTGTCTCATTCTTTGGCTCATGACCTTATATGATCTCTCCAAATCAATGGATGGCGTGGATACAACACATACATCATAGTAGGGCTCATAGAACTTGATGACGTCACTTCAGTAGCGAATCTGGCTACTCAACCCATCAGTAGCTAATCCGCGTCCTTAGTATTAAGGGTGGCAATGGGCTAGGTAGCCCACCAAACCAGCTTTGGACTGGGCTTGGACCTACTAGCCTGGCTTGCGGGCCAAGCTTGAACCTCGCATTCACGGCCCAATCAATTTTCAAGCCAAGCTTGAACCTACTAGCCTAGTCTGTGGGTCGAGCTTGAGCCTCCCATGCATGGACCAATCAATTTTCAAGTTGAGCTTTGAGTCCAGTCATCTAGCCTAAATTGGCTAGTCCAACCCAAATGTGTTGTTATCCCACAAATATGCCATTCTGATCCTCGGTTAGGCAACACATGCACAACCTGATCAATTTTCAGGTCGAGCTTGGGCTCAAGGCTAAAGTCATCTAGCATGAACTGACCTAGTCTAACCCAACCTCAAATGTACATGTGTTGTATCCTACAAATATGTCATTCTAATCCTCAGTTAGGCAACTCAGAATGTGGGACTCACTTGATAAATAGATAGATCTACAAATATGTC